>JAPPUL010000154.1:106043-240268 GCA_026874595.1 Sipunculus nudus
TAGGCCATTTTTGCACAAAACACGATCTTTTGTTACGCGAAAACGGAGCTGATTTCGGCGAAAACGACGTTTGTAACAGGGGTTAAATGGCCTAATGAAGCTTGACGTTTGTAACATGTTCTGAATCGGGCTATGAAGATTCTAAAAGTTTATTTCGCAATATAAATCGGCCATTTTTGCACCAAACACGATCTTTTGTTACGCGAAAACTGAGCTGTTTTCGGCGAAAACGACGTTTGTAACAGGGTGTAAATGGCCTAATGAAGCTTCTAAAACGCTTCTTTCGCAATTTTAATCGGTCATTTTTGCACAAAACACGATCTTTTGTTACGCGAAAACCGAGCTGAATTCTGCGAAAACGACGTTTGTAACAGGGTCTAAATGGCCTAATGAAGCTTCTGAAACGCTTCTTTCGCAATTTAAATAGACCATTTTTGCACAAAACACGATCTTTTGTTACGCGAAAACGGAGCTGATGTCGGCGAAAACGACGTTTGTAACAGGGTCTAAATGGCCTAATGAAGCTTCTAAAACGCTTCTTTCGCAATTTAAATCGGCCATTTTTGCACAAAACACGATCTTTTGTTACGCGAAAACCGAGCTGATTTCGGCGAAAACGACGTTTGTTACAGGGTCTAAATGGCCTAATGAAGCTTCTAAAATGCTTCTTTCGCAATTTAATTCGGCCATTTTTGCACAAAGCACGACCTTGTATTACGCGAAAACCGAGCTGATTTCGGCCAAAACGACGTTTGTAACAGGGTCTAAATGGCCTAAAGAAACTTCTAAAACGCTTCTTTCGCAATTTAAATGGGCCATTTTTGCAGAAAACACGATCTTTTGTTACGCGAAAACCGAGCTGATTTCGGCGAAAACGACGTTTGTAACAGGGTCTAAATGGCCTAATGAAGCTTGACGTTTGTAACTGGTTCTGAATCGGGCTATGAAGATTCTAAATAGTTTATTTCGCAATATAAATCGGCCATTTTTGGACAAAACACGATCTTTTGTTACGGGAAAACCGAGCTGATTTCGGCGAAAAGGACGTTTGTAACAGGGTGTAAATGGCCTTATGAAGCATCTAATACGCTTCTTTCGCAATTTAAATCAGCCATTTTTCCACAAAACACGATCTTGTATTACGCGAAAACCGAGCTGCTTTCGGCGTAAACGACGTTTGTAACAGGGTCTAAATGGCCTAACGAAACTTCTAACACGCTTCTTTTGCAATTTAAATCGGCCATTTTTGCACAAAACACGATCTTGTATAATGCGAAAACCGAGCTGATTTCGGCGAAAACGACGTTTGTAACAGGGTCTAAATGGCCTAATGAAGCTTCTAAAACGCTTCTTTTTCAATTTCAATCGGCCATTTTTGCACAAAACACGAACTTGTATTACGGGAAAACCGAGCTGATTTCGGCCAAAACGACGTTTGTAACAGGGTCTAAATGGCCTAATGAAGCTTCTAAAACGCTTCTTTCGCAATTTAAATCGGCCATTTTTGCACAAAACACGATCTTGTATTACGCGAAAACCGAGCTGATTTCGGCGAAAACGACGTTTCTAATTGGTTCTGAATCGGGCTATGAAGATTCTAAAACGCTTCTTTCGCATTTTAAATCGGCCATTTTTCCACAAAACCCGATCTTGTATTACGGGAAAACCGAGCTGATTTCGGCGAAAACGACTTTTGTAAGAGGGTCTAAATGGCCTACTGAAGCTTCTAAAACGTTTCTTTCGCAATTTAAATTGGCCATTTTTGCACAAAACACGATCTTGTATTACGGGAAAACCGAGCTGATTTCGGCGAAAACGACGTTTGTAACAGGGTCTAAATGGCCTAATGAAGCTTCTAAAACGCTTCTTTCGCAATTTAAATCGGCCATTTTTGCACAAAACACGATCTTGTATTACGCGAAAACCGAGCTGATTTCGGCCAAATCAACGTTTGTAACTGGTTCTGAATCGGGCTATGAAGATTCTAAAAAGCTTATTTCGCAATATAAATCGGCCATTTTTGCACAAAACACGATCTTTTGTTACGCAGAAACGGAGCTGTTTTCGGCGAAAACGACGTTTGTAACAGGGTCTAAATGGCCTAATGAAGCTTCTAAAACGCTTCTTTCGCAATTTAAATCGGCCATTTTTGCACAAAACACGATCTTTTGTTACGTGAAAACCGAGCTGATTTCGGCGAAAACGACGTTTGTAACAGGGTCTAAATGGCCTAATGAAGCTTCTAAAACGCTTCTTTTTCAATTTCAATCGGCCATTTTTGCACAAAACACGATCTTTTGTTACGCAGAAACGGAGCTGTTTTCGGCGAAAACGACGTTTGTAACAGGGTCTAAATGGCCTAATGAAGCTTCTAAAACGCTTCTTTCGCAATTTAAATCGGCCATTTTTGCACAAAACACGATCTTTTGTTACGTGAAAACCGAGCTGATTTCGGCGAAAACGACGTTTGTAACAGGGTCTGAATGGCCTAATGAAGCTTCTAAAACGCTTCTTTCGCAATTTTAATCGGCCATTTTTGCACAAAACACGATCCTTTGTTACGCGAAAACCGAGCTGATTTCGGCGAAAACGACGTTTGTAACAGGGTTTCAATGGCCTAATGAAGTTTCTAAAACGCTTCTTTCGCAATTTAAATAGGCCATTTTTGCACAAAACACGATCTTTTGTTACGCGAAAACGGAGCTGATTTCGGCGAAAACGACGTTTGTAACAGGGGTTAAATTGCCTCATGAAGCTTGACGTTTGTAACTTGTTCTAAATCGGGCTATGAAGATTCTAAAAAGTTTATTTCGCAATATAAATCGGCCATTTTTGCACCAAACACGATCTTTTGTTATGCGAAAACCGAGCTGTTTTCGGCGAAAACGACGTTTGTAACAGGGTGTAAATGGCCTGATGAAGCTTCTGAAACGCTTCTTTCGCAATTTTAATCGGCCATTTTTGCACAAAACACGATCTTTTGTTACGCGAAAACCGAGCTGATTTCTGCGAAAACGACGTTTGTAACAGGGTCTAAATGGCCTAATGAAGCTTCTGAAACGCTTCTTTCGCAATTTAAATAGACCATTTTTGCACAAAACACGATCTTTTGTTACGCGAAAACGGAGCTGATGTCGGCGAAAACGACGTTTGTAACAGGGTCTAAATGGCCTAATGAAGCTTGACGTTTGTAACTGGTTCTGAATCGGGCTATGAAGATTCTAAAAAGTTTATTTCGCAATATAAATCGGCCATTTTTGCACAAAACACGATATTTTGTTACGCGAAAACGGAGCTGTTTTCGGTGAAAACGACGTTTGTAACAGGGTTTAAATGGCCTAATGAAGCTTCTAAAACGCTTCTTTCGCAATTTAAATCGGCCATTTTTGCACAAAACACTATCTTTTGTTACGCGAAAACCGAGCTGATTTCGGCGAAAACGACGTTTGTTACAGGGTCTAAATGGCCTAATGAAGCTTCTAAAACGCTTCTTTCGCAATTTAATTCGGCCATTTTTGCACAAAACACGACCTTGTATTACGCGAAATCCGAGCTGATTTCGGCCAAAACGACGTTTGTAACAGGGTCTAAATGGCCTAATGAAACTTCTAAAACGCTTCTTTCGCAATTTAAATCGGCCATTTTTGCACAAAACACGATCTTTTGTTACGCGAAAACCGAGCTGATTTCGGCGAAAACGACGTTTGTAACAGGGTCTAAATGGCCTAATGAAGCTTCTAAAACGCTTCTTTCGCAATTTAAATCGGCCATTTTTGCACAAAACACGATCTTTTGTTACGCGAAAACCGAGCTGATTTCGGCGAAAACGACGTTTGTAACAGGGTCTAAATGGCCTAATGAAGCTTCTAAAACGCTTCTTTCGCAATTTAAATCGGCCATTTTTGCACAAAACACGATCTTTTGTTACGCGAAAACCGAGCTGATTTCGGCGAAAACGACGATTGTAACAGGGTCTAAATGGCCTAATGAAGCTTGACGTTTGTAACTGGTTCTGAATCGGGCTATGAAGATTCTAAAACGCTTCTTTCGCAATTTTAATCGGCCATTTTTCCACAAAACACGATCTTTTGTTACGCGAAAACCGAGCTGATTTCGGCGAAAACGACGATTGTAACAGGGTCTAAATGGCCTAATGAAGCTTGACGTTTGTAACTGGTTCTGAATCGGGCTATGAAGATTCTAAAAAGTTTATTTCGCAATATAAATCGGCCATTTTTGCACAAAACACGATCTTGTATTACGCGAAAACCGAGCTGATTTCGGCCAAAACAACGTTTGTAACTGGTTCTGAATCGGGCTATAAAGATTCTAAAAAGCTTCTTTCGCAATTTAAATCGGCCATTTTTGCACAAAACACGATCTTTTGTTACGCGAAAACGGAGCTGATTTCGGCGAAAACGACGTTTGTAACAGGGTCTTAATGGCCTAATGAAGCTTCTAAAACGCTTCTTTCGCAATTTAAATCGGCCAATTTTGCACAAAACACGATCTTGTATTACGCGAAAACCGAGCTGATTTCGGCGAAAAGGACGTTTGTAACAGGGTCTAAATGGCCTAATGAAGCTTCTAAAACGCTTCTTTTTCAATTTCAATCGGCCATTTTTGCACAAAACACGAACTTGTATTACGGGAAAACCGAGCTAATTTCGGCGAAAACGACGTTTGTAACAGGGTCTAAATGGCCTAATGAAGCTTCTAAAACGCTTCTTTCGCAATTTAAATCGGCCAATTTTGCACAAAACACGATCTTGTATTACGCGAAAACCGAGCTGATTTCGGCGAAAACGACGTTTCTAATTGGTTCTGAATCGGGCTATGAAGATTCTAAAACGCTTCTTTCGCATTTTAAATCGGCCATTTTTCCACAAAAGACGATCTTGTATTACGGGAAAACCGAGCTGATTTCGGCGAAAACAACTTTTGTAAGAAGGTCTAAATGGCCTACTGAAGCTTCTAAAACGTTTCTTTCGCAATTTAAATTGGCCATTTTTGCACAAAACACGATCTTGTATTACGGGAAAACCGAGCTGATTTCGGCGAAAACGACGTTTGTAACAGGGTCTATCTAAATGGCCTAATGAAGCTTCTAAAACGCTTCTTTCGCAATTTAAATCGGCCATTTTTGCACAAAACACGATCTTGTATTACGCGAAAACCGAGCTGATTTCGGCCAAAACAACGTTTGTAACTGGTTCTGAATCGGGCTATGAAGATTCTAAAAAGTTTATTTCGCAATATAAATCGGCCATTTTTGCACAAAACACGATCTTTTGTTACGCGAAAACGGAGCTGTTTTCGGCGAAAACGACGTTTGTAACAGGGTCTAAATGGCCTAATGAAGCTTCTAAAACGCTTCTTTCGCAATTTTAATCGGCCATTTTTGCATAAAAACACGATCTTTTGTTACGTGAAAACCGAGCTGATTTCGGCGAAAACGAAGTTTGTAACAGGGTCTGAATGGCCTAATGAAGCTTCTAAAACGCTTCTTTCGCAATTTTAATCGGCCATTTTTGCACAAAACACGATCCTTTGTTACGCGAAAACCGAGCTGATTTCGGCGAAAACGACGTTTGTAACAGGGTCTAATTGGCCTAATGAAGTTTCTAAAACGCTTCTTTCGCAATTTAAATCGGCCATTTTTGCACAAAACACGATCTTTTGTTACGCGAAAACGGAGCTGATTTCGGCGAAAACGACGTTTGTAACAGGGGTTAAATGGCCTAATGAAGCTTGACGTTTGTAACATGTTCTGAATCGGGCTATGAAGATTCTAAAAAGTTTATTTCGCAATATAAATCGGCCATTTTTGCACCAAACACGATCTTTTGTTACGCGAAAACTGAGCTGTTTTCGGCGAAAACGACGTTTGTAACAGGGTGTAAATGGCCTAATGAAGCTTCTAAAACGCTTCTTTCGCAATTTTAATCGGCCATTTTTGCACAAAACACGATCTTTTGTTACGCGAAAACCGAGCTGAATTCTGCGAAAACGACGTTTGTAACAGGGTCTAAATGGCCTAATGAAGCTTCTGAAACGCTTCTTTCGCAATTTAAATAGACCATTTTTGCACAAAACACGATCTTTTGTTACGCGAAAACGGAGCTGATGTCGGCGAAAACGACGTTTGTAACAGGGTCTAAATGGCCTAATGAAGCTTCTAAAACGCTTCTTTCGCAATTTAAATCGGCCATTTTTGCACAAAACACGATCTTTTGTTACGCGAAAACCGAGCTGATTTCGGCGAAAACGACGTTTGTTACAGGGTCTAAATGGCCTAATGAAGCTTCTAAAATGCTTCTTTTGCAATTTAATTCGGCCATTTTTGCACAAAACACGACCTTGTATTACGCGAAAACCGAGCTGATTTCGGCCAAAACGACGTTTGTAACAGGGTCTAAATGGCCTAAAGAAACTTCTAAAACGCTTCTTTCGCAATTTAAATCGGCCATTTCTGCAGAAAACACGATCTTTTGTTACGCGAAAACCGAGCTGATTTCGGCGAAAACGACGTTTGTAACAGGGTCTAAATGGCCTAATGAAGCTTCTAAAACGCTTCTTTCGCAATTTAAATCGGCCATTTTTGCACAAAACACGATCTTTTGTTACGCGAAAACCGAGCTGATTTCGCCGAAAACGACGTTTGTAACAGGGTCTAAATGGCCTAATGAAGCTTGACGTTTGTAACTGGTTCTGAATCGGGCTATGAAGATTCTAAAACGCTTCTTTCGCAATTTTAATCGGCCATTTTTCCACAAAACACGATCTTTTGTTACGCGAAAACCGAGCTGATTTCGGCGAAAACGACGTTTGTAACAGGGTCTTAATGGCCTAATGAAGCTTCTGAAACGCTTCTTTCGCAATTTAAATAGACTATTTTTGCACAAAACACGATCTTTTGTTACGCGAAAACGGAGCTGATTTCGACGACAACGACGTTTGTAACAGGGTCTAAATGGCCTAATGAAGCTTGACGTTTGTAACTGGTTCTGAATCGGGCTATGAAGATTCTAAATAGTTTATTTCGCAATATAAATCGGCCATTTTTGCACAAAACACGATCTTTTGTTACGGGAAAACCGAGCTGATTTCGGCGAAAAGGACGTTTGTAACAGGGTGTAAATGGCCTAATGAAGCATCTAATACGCTTCTTTCGCAATTTAAATAAGCCATTTTTCCACAAAACACGATCTTGTATTACGCGAAAACCGAGCTGCTTTCGGCGTAAACGACCTTTGTAACAGGGTCTAAATGGCCTAACGAAACTTCTAACACGCTTCTTTTGCAATTTAAATCGGCCATTTTTGCACAAAACACGATCTTGTATAATGCGAAAACCGAGCTGATTTCGGCGAAAAGGACGTTTGTAACAGGGTCTAAATGGCCTAATGAAGCTTCTAAAACGCTTCTTTTTCAATTTCAATCGGCCATTTTTGCACAAAACACGAACTTGTATTACGGGAAAACCGAGCTGATTTCGGCGAAAACGACGTTTGTAACAGGGTCTAAATGGCCTAATGAAGCTTCTAAAACGCTTCTCTCGCAATTTAAATCGGCCATTTTTGCACAAAACACGATCTTGTATTACGCGAAAACCGAGCTGATTTCGGCCAAAACAACGTTTGTAACTGGTTCTGAATCGGGCTATGAAGATTCTAAAAAGCTTATTTCGCAATATAAATCGGCCATTTTTGCACAAAACACGATCTTTTGTTACGCGAAAACGGAGCTGTTTTCGGCGAAAACGACGTTTGTAACAGGGTCTAAATGGCCTAATGAAGCTTCTAAAACGCTTCTTTCGCAATTTAAATCGGCCATTTTTGCACAAAACACGATCTTTTGTTACGTGAAAACCGAGCTGATTTCGGCGAAAACGACGTTTGTAACAGGGTCTGAATGGCCTAATGAAGCTTCTAAAACGCTTCTTTCGCAATTTTAATCGGCCATTTTTGCACAAAACACGATCCTTTGTTACGCGAAAACCGAGCTGATTTCGGCGAAAACGACGTTTGTAACAGGGTTTAAATGGCCTAATGAAGTTTCTAAAACGCTTCTTTCGCAATTTAAATAGGCCATTTTTGCACAAAACACGATCTTTTGTTACGCGAAAACGGAGCTGATTTCGGCGAAAACGACGTTTGTAACAGGGGTTAAATTGCCTAATGAAGCTTGACGTTTGTAACTTGTTCTGAATCGGGTTATGAAGATTCTAAAAAAGTTTATTTCGCAATATAAATCGGCCATTTTTGCACCAAACACGATCTTTTGTTATGCGAAAACCGAGCTGTTTTCGGCAAAAACGACGTTTGTTACAGGGTGTAAATGGCCTAATGAAGCTTCTAAAACGCTTCTTTCGCAATTTTAATCGGCCATTTTTGCACAAAACACGATCTTTTGTTACGCGAAAACCGAGCTGATTTCTGCGAAAACGACGTTTGTAACAGGATCTAAATGGCCTAATGAAGCTTCTGAAACGCTTCTTTCGCAATTTAAATAGACCATTTTTGCACAAAACACGATCTTTTGTTACGCGAAAACGGAGCTGATTTCGGCCAAAACGACGTTTGTAACAGGGTCTAAATGGCCTAATGAAGCTTCTAAAACGCTTCTTTCGCAATTTAAATCGGCCATTTTTGCACAAAACACGATCTTGTATTACGCGAAAACCGAGCTGATTTCGGCGAAAACGACGTTTCTAATTGGTTCTGAATCGGGCTATGAAGATTCTAAAACGCTTCTTTCGCATTTTAAATCGGCCATTTTTCCACAAAACCCGATCTTGTATTACGGGAAAACCGAGCTGATTTCGGCGAAAACGACTTTTGTAAGAGGGTCTAAATGGCCTACTGAAGCTTCTAAAACGTTTCTTTCGCAATTTAAATTGGCCATTTTTGCACAAAACACGATCTTGTATTACGGGAAAACCGAGCTGATTTCGGCGAAAACGACGTTTGTAACAGGGTCTAAATGGCCTAATGAAGCTTCTAAAACGCTTCTTTCGCAATTTAAGTCGGCCATTTTTGCACAAAACACGATCTTGTATTACGCGAAAACCGAGCTGATTTCGGCCAAATCAACGTTTGTAACTGGTTCTGAATCGGGCTATGAAGATTCTAAAAAGCTTATTTCGCAATATAAATCGGCCATTTTTGCACAAAACACGATCTTTTGTTACGCAGAAACGGAGCTGTTTTCGGCGAAAACGACGTTTGTAACAGGGTCTAAATGGCCTAATGAAGCTTCTAAAACGCTTCTTTCGCAATTTAAATCGGCCATTTTTGCACAAAACACGATCTTTTGTTACGTGAAAACCGAGCTGATTTCGGCGAAAACGACGTTTGTAACAGGGTCTGAATGGCCTAATGAAGCTTCTAAAACGCTTCTTTCGCAATTTTAATCGGCCATTTTTGCACAAAACACGATCCTTTGTTACGCGAAAACCGAGCTGATTTCGGCGAAAACGACGTTTGTAACAGGGTTTCAATGGCCTAATGAAGTTTCTAAAACGCTTCTTTCGCAATTTAAATAGGCCATTTTTGCACAAAACACGATCTTTTGTTACGCGAAAACGGAGCTGATTTCGGCGAAAACGACGTTTGTAACAGGGGTTAAATTGCCTAATGAAGCTTGACGTTTGTAACTTGTTCTAAATCGGGCTATGAAGATTCTAAAAAGTTTATTTCGCAATATAAATCGGCCATTTTTGCACCAAACACGATCTTTTGTTATGCGAAAACCGAGCTGTTTTCGGCGAAAACGACGTTTGTAACAGGGTGTAAATGGCCTGATGAAGCTTCTGAAACGCTTCTTTCGCAATTTTAATCGGCCATTTTTGCACAAAACACGATCTTTTGTTACGCGAAAACCGAGCTGATTTCTGCGAAAACGACGTTTGTAACAGGGTCTAAATGGCCTAATGAAGCTTCTGAAACGCTTCTTTCGCAATTTAAATAGACCATTTTTGCACAAAACACGATCTTTTGTTACGCGAAAACGGAGCTGATGTCGGCGAAAACGACGTTTGTAACAGGGTCTAAATGGCCTAATGAAGCTTGACGTTTGTAACTGGTTCTGAATCGGGCTATGAAGATTCTAAAAAGTTTATTTCGCAATATAAATCGGCCATTTTTGCACAAAACACGATATTTTGTTACGCGAAAACGGAGCTGTTTTCGGTGAAAACGACGTTTGTAACAGGGTTTAAATGGCCTAATGAAGCTTCTAAAACGCTTCTTTCGCAATTTAAATCGGCCATTTTTGCACAAAACACTATCTTTTGTTACGCGAAAACCGAGCTGATTTCGGCGAAAACGACGTTTGTTACAGGGTCTAAATGGCCTAATGAAGCTTCTAAAACGCTTCTTTCGCAATTTAATTCGGCCATTTTTGCACAAAACACGACCTTGTATTACGCGAAATCCGAGCTGATTTCGGCCAAAACGACGTTTGTAACAGGGTCTAAATGGCCTAATGAAACTTCTAAAACGCTTCTTTCGCAATTTAAATCGGCCATTTTTGCACAAAACACGATCTTTTGTTACGCGAAAACCGAGCTGATTTCGGCGAAAACGACGTTTGTAACAGGGTCTAAATGGCCTAATGAAGCTTCTAAAACGCTTCTTTCGCAATTTAAATCGGCCATTTTTGCACAAAACACGATCTTTTGTTACGCGAAAACCGAGCTGATTTCGGCGAAAACGACGTTTGTAACAGGGTCTAAATGGCTTAATGAAGCTTGACGTTTGTAACTGGTTCTGAATCGGGCTATGAAGATTCTAAAACGCTTCTTTCGCAATTTTAATCGGCCATTTTTCCACAAAACACGATCTTTTGTTACGCGAAAACCGAGCTGATTTCGGCGAAAACGACGATTGTAACAGGGTCTAAATGGCCTAATGAAGCTTGACGTTTGTAACTGGTTCTGAATCGGGCTATGAAGATTCTAAAAAGTTTATTTCGCAATATAAATCGGCCATTTTTGCACAAAACACGATCTTGTATTACGCGAAAACCGAGCTGATTTCGGCCAAAACAACGTTTGTAACTGGTTCTGAATCGGGCTATGAAGATTCTAAAAAGCTTATTTCGCAATATAAATCGGCCATTTTTGCACAAAACACGATCTTTTGTTACGCGAAAACGGAGCTGTTTTCGGCGAAAACGACGTTTGTAACAGGGTCTAAATGGCCTAATGAAGCTTCTAAAACGCTTCTTTCGCAATTTAAATCGGCCATTTTTGCACAAAACACGATCTTTTGTTACGTGAAAAACCGAGCTGATTTCGGCGAAAACGACGTTTGTAACAGGGTCTGAATGGCCTAATGAAGCTTCTAAAACGCTTCTTTCGCAATTTTAATCGGCCATTTTTGCACAAAACACGATCCTTTGTTACGCGAAAACCGAGCTGATTTCGGCGAAAACGACGTTTGTAACAGGGTTTAAATGGCCTAATGAAGTTTCTAAAACGCTTCTTTCGCAATTTAAATAGGCCATTTTTGCACAAAACACGATCTTTTGTTACGCGAAAACGGAGCTGATTTCGGCGAAAACGACGTTTGTAACAGGGGTTAAATTGCCTAATGAAGCTTGACGTTTGTAACTTGTTCTGAATCGGGTTATGAAGATTCTAAAAAAGTTTATTTCGCAATATAAATCGGCCATTTTTGCACCAAACACGATCTTTTGTTATGCGAAAACCGAGCTGTTTTCGGCAAAAAACGACGTTTGTTACAGGGTGTAAATGGCCTAATGAAGCTTCTAAAACGCTTCTTTCGCAATTTTAATCGGCCATTTTTGCACAAAACACGATCTTTTGTTACGCGAAAACCGAGCTGATTTCTGCGAAAACGACGTTTGTAACAGGATCTAAATGGCCTAATGAAGCTTCTGAAACGCTTCTTTCGCAATTTAAATAGACCATTTTTGCACAAAACACGATCTTTTGTTACGCGAAAACGGAGCTGATTTCGGCCAAAACGACGTTTGTAACAGGGTCTAAATGGCCTAATGAAGCTTCTAAAACGCTTCTTTCGCAATTTAAATCGGCCATTTTTGCACAAAACACGATCTTGTATTACGCGAAAACCGAGCTGATTTCGGCGAAAACGACGTTTCTAATTGGTTCTGAATCGGGCTATGAAGATTCTAAAACGCTTCTTTCGCATTTTAAATCGGCCATTTTTCCACAAAACCCGATCTTGTATTACGGGAAAACCGAGCTGATTTCGGCGAAAACGACTTTTGTAAGAGGGTCTAAATGGCCTACTGAAGCTTCTAAAACGTTTCTTTCGCAATTTAAATTGGCCATTTTTGCACAAAACACGATCTTGTATTACGGGAAAACCGAGCTGATTTCGGCGAAAACGACGTTTGTAACAGGGTCTAAATGGCCTAATGAAGCTTCTAAAACGCTTCTTTCGCAATTTAAGTCGGCCATTTTTGCACAAAACACGATCTTGTATTACGCGAAAACCGAGCTGATTTCGGCCAAATCAACGTTTGTAACTGGTTCTGAATCGGGCTATGAAGATTCTAAAAAGCTTATTTCGCAATATAAATCGGCCATTTTTGCACAAAACACGATCTTTTGTTACGCAGAAACGGAGCTGTTTTCGGCGAAAACGACGTTTGTAACAGGGTCTAAATGGCCTAATGAAGCTTCTAAAACGCTTCTTTCGCAATTTAAATCGGCCATTTTTGCACAAAACACGATCTTTTGTTACGTGAAAACCGAGCTGATTTCGGCGAAAACGACGTTTGTAACAGGGTCTGAATGGCCTAATGAAGCTTCTAAAACGCTTCTTTCGCAATTTTAATCGGCCATTTTTGCACAAAACACGATCCTTTGTTACGCGAAAACCGAGCTGATTTCGGCGAAAACGACGTTTGTAACAGGGTTTCAATGGCCTAATGAAGTTTCTAAAACGCTTCTTTCGCAATTTAAATAGGCCATTTTTGCACAAAACACGATCTTTTGTTACGCGAAAACGGAGCTGATTTCGGCGAAAACGACGTTTGTAACAGGGGTTAAATTGCCTAATGAAGCTTGACGTTTGTAACTTGTTCTAAATCGGGCTATGAAGATTCTAAAAAGTTTATTTCGCAATATAAATCGGCCATTTTTGCACCAAACACGATCTTTTGTTATGCGAAAACCGAGCTGTTTTCGGCGAAAACGACGTTTGTAACAGGGTGTAAATGGCCTGATGAAGCTTCTGAAACGCTTCTTTCGCAATTTTAATCGGCCATTTTTGCACAAAACACGATCTTTTGTTACGCGAAAACCGAGCTGATTTCTGCGAAAACGACGTTTGTAACAGGGTCTAAATGGCCTAATGAAGCTTCTGAAACGCTTCTTTCGCAATTTAAATAGACCATTTTTGCACAAAACACGATCTTTTGTTACGCGAAAACGGAGCTGATGTCGGCGAAAACGACGTTTGTAACAGGGTCTAAATGGCCTAATGAAGCTTGACGTTTGTAACTGGTTCTGAATCGGGCTATGAAGATTCTAAAAAGTTTATTTCGCAATATAAATCGGCCATTTTTGCACAAAACACGATATTTTGTTACGCGAAAACGGAGCTGTTTTCGGTGAAAACGACGTTTGTAACAGGGTTTAAATGGCCTAATGAAGCTTCTAAAACGCTTCTTTCGCAATTTAAATCGGCCATTTTTGCACAAAACACTATCTTTTGTTACGCGAAAACCGAGCTGATTTCGGCGAAAACGACGTTTGTTACAGGGTCTAAATGGCCTAATGAAGCTTCTAAAACGCTTCTTTCGCAATTTAATTCGGCCATTTTTGCACAAAACACGACCTTGTATTACGCGAAATCCGAGCTGATTTCGGCCAAAACGACGTTTGTAACAGGGTCTAAATGGCCTAATGAAACTTCTAAAACGCTTCTTTCGCAATTTAAATCGGCCATTTTTGCACAAAACACGATCTTTTGTTACGCGAAAACCGAGCTGATTTCGGCGAAAACGACGTTTGTAACAGGGTCTAAATGGCCTAATGAAGCTTCTAAAACGCTTCTTTCGCAATTTAAATCGGCCATTTTTGCACAAAACACGATCTTTTGTTACGCGAAAACCGAGCTGATTTCGGCGAAAACGACGTTTGTAACAGGGTCTAAATGGCTTAATGAAGCTTGACGTTTGTAACTGGTTCTGAATCGGGCTATGAAGATTCTAAAACGCTTCTTTCGCAATTTTAATCGGCCATTTTTCCACAAAACACGATCTTTTGTTACGCGAAAACCGAGCTGATTTCGGCGAAAACGACGATTGTAACAGGGTCTAAATGGCCTAATGAAGCTTGACGTTTGTAACTGGTTCTGAATCGGGCTATGAAGATTCTAAAAAGTTTATTTCGCAATATAAATCGGCCATTTTTGCACAAAACACGATCTTGTATTACGCGAAAACCGAGCTGATTTCGGCCAAAACAACGTTTGTAACTGGTTCTGAATCGGGCTATAAAGATTCTAAAAAGCTTCTTTCGCAATTTAAATCGGCCATTTTTGCACAAAACACGATCTTTTGTTACGCGAAAACGGAGCTGATTTCGGCGAAAACGACGTTTGTAACAGGGTCTTAATGGCCTAATGAAGCTTCTAAAACGCTTCTTTCGCAATTTAAATCGGCCAATTTTGCACAAAACACGATCTTGTATTACGCGAAAACCGAGCTGATTTCGGCGAAAAGGACGTTTGTAACAGGGTCTAAATGGCCTAATGAAGCTTCTAAAAGGCTTCTTTTTCAATTTCAATCGGCCATTTTTGCACAAAACACGAACTTGTATTACGGGAAAACCGAGCTAATTTCGGCGAAAACGACGTTTGTAACAGGGTCTAAATGGCCTAATGAAGCTTCTAAAACGCTTCTTTCGCAATTTAAATCGGCCAATTTTGCACAAAACACGATCTTGTATTACGCGAAAACCGAGCTGATTTCGGCGAAAACGACGTTTCTAATTGGTTCTGAATCGGGCTATGAAGATTCTAAAACGCTTCTTTCGCATTTTAAATCGGCCATTTTTCCACAAAAGACGATCTTGTATTACGGGAAAACCGAGCTGATTTCGGCGAAAACAACTTTTGTAAGAAGGTCTAAATGGCCTACTGAAGCTTCTAAAAGGTTTCTTTCGCAATTTAAATTGGCCATTTTTGCACAAAACACGATCTTGTATTACGGGAAAACCGAGCTGATTTCGGCGAAAACGACGTTTGTAACAGGGTCTATCTAAATGGCCTAATGAAGCTTCTAAAACGCTTCTTTCGCAATTTAAATCGGCCATTTTTGCACAAAACACGATCTTGTATTACGCGAAAACCGAGCTGATTTCGGCCAAAACAACGTTTGTAACTGGTTCTGAATCGGGCTATGAAGATTCTAAAAAGTTTATTTCGCAATATAAATCGGCCATTTTTGCACAAAACACGATCTTTTGTTACGCGAAAACGGAGCTGTTTTCGGCGAAAACGACGTTTGTAACAGGGTCTAAATGGCCTAATGAAGCTTCTAAAACGCTTCTTTCGCAATTTTAATCGGCCATTTTTGCATAAAAACACGATCTTTTGTTACGTGAAAACCGAGCTGATTTCGGCGAAAACGAAGTTTGTAACAGGGTCTGAATGGCCTAATGAAGCTTCTAAAACGCTTCTTTCGCAATTTTAATCGGCCATTTTTGCACAAAACACGATCCTTTGTTACGCGAAAACCGAGCTGATTTCGGCGAAAACGACGTTTGTAACAGGGTCTAAATGGCCTAATGAAGTTTCTAAAACGCTTCTTTCGCAATTTAAATCGGCCATTTTTGCACAAAACACGATCTTTTGTTACGCGAAAACGGAGCTGATTTCGGCGAAAACGACGTTTGTAACAGGGGTTAAATGGCCTAATGAAGCTTGACGTTTGTAACATGTTCTGAATCGGGCTATGAAGATTCTAAAAAGTTTATTTCGCAATATAAATCGGCCATTTTTGCACCAAACACGATCTTTTGTTACGCGAAAACTGAGCTGTTTTCGGCGAAAACGACGTTTGTAACAGGGTGTAAATGGCCTAATGAAGCTTCTAAAACGCTTCTTTCGCAATTTTAATCGGCCATTTTTGCACAAAACACGATCTTTTGTTACGCGAAAACCGAGCTGAATTCTGCGAAAACGACGTTTGTAACAGGGTCTAAATGGCCTAATGAAGCTTCTGAAACGCTTCTTTCGCAATTTAAATAGACCATTTTTGCACAAAACACGATCTTTTGTTACGCGAAAACGGAGCTGATGTCGGCGAAAACGACGTTTGTAACAGGGTCTAAATGGCCTAATGAAGCTTCTAAAACGCTTCTTTCGCAATTTAAATCGGCCATTTTTGCACAAAACACGATCTTTTGTTACGCGAAAACGGAGCTGATTTCGGCGAAAACGACGTTTGTAACAGGGTCTAAATGGCCTAATGAAGCTTCTAAAACGCTTCTTTCGCAATTTTAATCGGTCATTTTTGCACAAAACACGATCTTTTGTTACGCGAAAACCGAGCTGAATTCTGCGAAAACGACGTTTGTAACAGGGTCTAAATGGCCTAATGAAGCTTCTGAAACGCTTCTTTCGCAATTTAAATAGACCATTTTTGCACAAAACACGATCTTTTGTTACGCGAAAACGGAGCTGATGTCGGCGAAAACGACGTTTGTAACAGGGTCTAAATGGCCTAATGAAGCTTCTAAAACGCTTCTTTCGCAATTTAAATCGGCCATTTTTGCACAAAACACGATCTTTTGTTACGCGAAAACCGAGCTGATTTCGGCGAAAACGACGTTTGTTACAGGGTCTAAATGGCCTAATGAAGCTTCTAAAATGCTTCTTTCGCAATTTAATTCGGCCATTTTTGCACAAAGCACGACCTTGTATTACGCGAAAACCGAGCTGATTTCGGCCAAAACGACGTTTGTAACAGGGTCTAAATGGCCTAAAGAAACTTCTAAAACGCTTCTTTCGCAATTTAAATGGGCCATTTTTGCAGAAAACACGATCTTTTGTTACGCGAAAACCGAGCTGATTTCGGCGAAAACGACGTTTGTAACAGGGTCTAAATGGCCTAATGAAGCTTGACGTTTGTAACTGGTTCTGAATCGGGCTATGAAGATTCTAAATAGTTTATTTCGCAATATAAATCGGCCATTTTTGGACAAAACACGATCTTTTGTTACGGGAAAACCGAGCTGATTTCGGCGAAAAGGACGTTTGTAACAGGGTGTAAATGGCCTTATGAAGCATCTAATACGCTTCTTTCGCAATTTAAATCAGCCATTTTTCCACAAAACACGATCTTGTATTACGCGAAAACCGAGCTGCTTTCGGCGTAAACGACGTTTGTAACAGGGTCTAAATGGCCTAACGAAACTTCTAACACGCTTCTTTTGCAATTTAAATCGGCCATTTTTGCACAAAACACGATCTTGTATAATGCGAAAACCGAGCTGATTTCGGCGAAAACGACGTTTGTAACAGGGTCTAAATGGCCTAATGAAGCTTCTAAAACGCTTCTTTTTCAATTTCAATCGGCCATTTTTGCACAAAACACGAACTTGTATTACGGGAAAACCGAGCTGATTTCGGCCAAAACGACGTTTGTAACAGGGTCTAAATGGCCTAATGAAGCTTCTAAAACGCTTCTTTCGCAATTTAAATCGGCCATTTTTGCACAAAACACGATCTTGTATTACGCGAAAACCGAGCTGATTTCGGCGAAAACGACGTTTCTAATTGGTTCTGAATCGGGCTATGAAGATTCTAAAACGCTTCTTTCGCATTTTAAATCGGCCATTTTTCCACAAAACCCGATCTTGTATTACGGGAAAACCGAGCTGATTTCGGCGAAAACGACTTTTGTAAGAGGGTCTAAATGGCCTACTGAAGCTTCTAAAACGTTTCTTTCGCAATTTAAATTGGCCATTTTTGCACAAAACACGATCTTGTATTACGGGAAAACCGAGCTGATTTCGGCGAAAACGACGTTTGTAACAGGGTCTAAATGGCCTAATGAAGCTTCTAAAACGCTTCTTTCGCAATTTAAATCGGCCATTTTTGCACAAAACACGATCTTGTATTACGCGAAAACCGAGCTGATTTCGGCCAAATCAACGTTTGCGCGAAAACCGAGCTGATTTCGGCGAAAACGACGTTTGTAACAGGGTTTAAATGGCCTAATGAAGTTTCTAAAACGCTTCTTTCGCAATTTAAATAGGCCATTTTTGCACAAAACACGATCTTTTGTTACGCGAAAACGGAGCTGATTTCGGCGAAAACGACGTTTGTAACAGGGGTTAAATTGCCTAATGAAGCTTGACGTTTGTAACTTGTTCTGAATCGGGTTATGAAGATTCTAAAAAAGTTTATTTCGCAATATAAATCGGCCATTTTTGCACCAAACACGATCTTTTGTTATGCGAAAACCGAGCTGTTTTCGGCAAAAACGACGTTTGTTACAGGGTGTAAATGGCCTAATGAAGCTTCTAAAACGCTTCTTTCGCAATTTTAATCGGCCATTTTTGCACAAAACACGATCTTTTGTTACGCGAAAACCGAGCTGATTTCTGCGAAAACGACGTTTGTAACAGGATCTAAATGGCCTAATGAAGCTTCTGAAACGCTTCTTTCGCAATTTAAATAGACCATTTTTGCACAAAACACGATCTTTTGTTACGCGAAAACGGAGCTGATGTCGGCGAAAACGACGTTTGTAAAAGGGTCTAAATGGCCTAATGAAGCTTGACGTTTGTAACTGGTTCTGAATCGGGCTATGAAGATTCTAAAAAGTTTATTTCGCAATATAAATCGGCCATTTTTGCACAAAACACGATATTTTGTTACGCGAAAACGGAGCTGTTTTCGGTGAAAACGACGTTTGTAACAGGGTTTAAATGGCCTAATGAAGCTTCTAAAACGCTTCTTTCGCAATTTAAATCGGCCATTTTTGCACAAAACACTATCTTTTGTTACGCGAAAACCGAGCCGATTTCGGCGAAAACGACGTTTGTTACAGGGTCTAAATGGCCTAATGAAGTTTCTAAAACGCTTCTTTCGCAATTTAATTCGGCCATTTTTGCACAAAACGCGACCTTGTATTACGCGAAAACCGAGCTGATTTCGGCCAAAACGACGTTTGTAACTTGGTCTAAATGGCCTAATGAAACTTCTAAAACGCTTCTTTCGCAATTTAAATCGGCCATTTTTGCACAAAACACGATCTTTTGTTACGCGAAAACCGAGCTGATTTCGGCGAAAAGGACGTTTGTAACAGCGTCTAAATGGCCTAATGAAGCTTCTAAAACGCTTCTTTCCCAATTTAAATCGGCCATTTTTGCACAAAACACGATCTTTTGTTACGCGAAAACCGAGCTGATTTCGGCGAAAACGACGTTTGTAACAGGGTCTAAATGGCCTAATGAAGCTTCTAAAACGCTTCTTTCGCAATTTTAATCGGCCATTTTTGCACAAAACACGATCTTGTATTACGCGAAAACCGAGCTGATTTCGGCGAAAACGACGTTTTTAATTGGTTCTGAATCGGGCTATGAAGATTCTAAAACGCTTCTTTCGCATTTTAAATCGGCCATTTTTCCACAAAACCCGATCTTGTATTACGGGAAAACCGAGCTGATTTCGGCGAAAACGACTTTTGTAAGAGGGTCTAAATGGCCTACTGAAGCTTCTAAAACGTTTCTTTCGCAATTTAAATTTGCCATTTTTGCACAAAACACGTTCTTGTATTACGGGAAAACCGAGCTGATTTCGGCGAAAACGACGTTTGTAACAGGGTCTAAATGGCCTAATAAAGCTTCTAAAACGCTTCTTTCGCAACTTAAATCGGCCATTTTTGCACAAAACACGATCTTTTGTTACGTGAAAACCGAGCTGATTTCGGCGAAAACGACGTTTGTAACAGGGTCTGAATGGCCTAATGAAGCTTCTAAAACGCTTCTTTCGCAATTTTAATCGGCCATTTTTGCACAAAACACGATCCTTTGTTACGCGAAAACCGAGCTGATTTCGGCGAAAACGACGTTTGTAACAGGGTTTAAATGGCCTAATGAAGTTTCTAAAACGCTTCTTTCGCAATTTAAATAGGCCATTTTTGCACAAAACACGATCTTTTGTTACGCGAAAACGGAGCTGATTTCGGCGAAAACGACGTTTGTAACAGGGGTTAAATTGCCTAATGAAGCTTCTAAAACGCTTCTTTCGCAATTTAAATCGGCCATTTTTGCACAAAACACGATCTTGTATTACGCGAAAACCGAGCTGATTTCGGCGAAAACGACGTTTTTAATTGGTTCTGAATCGGGCTATGAAGATCCTAAAACGCTTCTTTCGCATTTTAAATCGGCCATTTTTCCACAAAACCCGATCTTGTATTACGGGAAAACCGAGCTGATTTCGGCGAAAACGACTTTTGTAAGAGGGTCTAAATGGCCTACTGAAGCTTCTAAAACGTTTCTTTCGCAATTTAAATTTGCCATTTTTGCACAAAACACGTTCTTGTATTACGGGAAAACCGAGCTGATTTCGGCGAAAACGACGTTTGTAACAGGGTCTAAATGGCCTAATGAAGTTTCTAAAACGCTTCTTTCGCAATTTAAATAGGCCATTTTTGCACAAAACACGATCTTTTGTTACGCGAAAACGGAGCTGATTTCGGCGAAAACGACGTTTGTAACAGGGGTTAAATTGCCTAATGAAGCTTGACGTTTGTAACTTGTTCTGAATCGGGTTATGAAGATTCTAAAAAAGTTTATTTCGCAATATAAATCGGCCATTTTTGCACAAAACACGATCTTTTGTTATGCGAAAACCGAGCTGTTTTCGGCAAAAACGACGTTTGTTACAGGGTGTAAATGGCCTAATGAAGCTTCTAAAACGCTTCTTTCGCAATTTTAATCGGCCATTTTTGCACAAAACACGATCTTTTGTTACGCGAAAACCGAGCTGATTTCTGCGAAAACGACGTTTGTAACAGGATCTAAATGGCCTAATGAAGCTTCTGAAACGCTTCTTTCGCAATTTAAATAGACCGTTTTTGCACAAAACACGATCTTTTGTTACGCGAAAACGGAGCTGATGTCGGCGAAAACGACGTTTGTAAAAGGGTCTAAATGGCCTAATGAAGCTTGACGTTTGTAACTGGTTCTGAATCGGGCTATGAAGATTCTAAAAAGTTTATTTCGCAATATAAATCGGCCATTTTTGCACAAAACACGATATTTTGTTACGCGAAAACGGAGCTGTTTTCGGTGAAAACGACGTTTGTAACAGGGTTTAAATGGCCTAATGAAGCTTCTAAAACGCTTCTTTCGCAATTTAAATCGGCCATTTTTGCACAAAACACTATCTTTTGTTACGCGAAAACCGAGCCGATTTCGGCGAAAACGACGTTTGTTACAGGGTCTAAATGGCCTAATGAAGTTTCTAAAACGCTTCTTTCGCAATTTAATTCGGCCATTTTTGCACAAAACACGACCTTGTATTACGCGAAAACCGAGCTGATTTCGGCCAAAACGACGTTTGTAACTTGGTCTAAATGGCCTAATGAAACTTCTAAAACGCTTCTTTCGCAATTTAAATCGGCCATTTTTGCACAAAACACGATCTTTTGTTACGCGAAAACCGAGCTGATTTCGGCGAAAACGACGTTTGTAACAGCGTCTAAATGGCCTAATGAAGCTTCTAAAACGCTTCTTTCCCAATTTAAATCGGCCATTTTTGCACAAAACACGATCTTTTGTTACGCGAAAACCGAGCTGATTTCGGCGAAAACGACGTTTGTAACAGGGTCTAAATGGCCTAATGAAGCTTCTAAAACGCTTCTTTCGCAATTTAAATCGGCCATTTTTGCACAAAACACGATCTTGTATTACGCGAAAACCGAGCTGATTTCGGCGAAAACGACGTTTTTAATTGGTTCTGAATCGGGCTATGAAGATTCTAAAACGCTTCTTTCGCATTTTAAATCGGCCATTTTTCCACAAAACCCGATCTTGTATTACGGGAAAACCGAGCTGATTTCGGCGAAAACGACTTTTGTAAAAGGGTCTAAATGGCCTACTGAAGCTTCTAAAACGTTTCTTTCGCAATTTAAATTTGCCATTTTTGCACAAAACACGTTCTTGTATTACGGGAAAACCGAGCTGATTTCGGCGAAAACGACGTTTGTAACAGGGTCTAAATGGCCTAATGAAGCTTCTAAAACGCTTCTTTCGCAACTTAAATCGGCCATTTTTGCACAAAACACGATCTTTTGTTACGTGAAAACCGAGCTGATTTCGGCGAAAACGACGTTTGTAACAGGGTCTGAATGGCCTAATGAAGCTTCTAAAACGCTTCTTTCGCAATTTTAATCGGCCATTTTTGCACAAAACACGATCCTTTGTTACGCGAAAACCGAGCTGATTTCGGCGAAAACGACGTTTGTAACAGGGTTTAAATGGCCTAATGAAGTTTCTAAAACGCTTCTTTCGCAATTTAAATAGGCCATTTTTGCACAAAACACGATCTTTTGTTACGCGAAAACGGAGCTGATTTCGGCGAAAACGACGTTTGTAACAGGGGTTAAATTGCCTAATGAAGCTTCTAAAACGCTTCTTTCGCAATTTAAATCGGCCATTTTTGCACAAAACACGATCCTGTATTACGCGAAAACCGAGCTGATTTCGGCGAAAACGACGTTTTTAATTGGTTCTGAATCGGGCTATGAAGATTCTAAAACGCTTCTTTCGCATTTTAAATCGGCCATTTTTCCACAAAACCCGATCTTGTATTACGGGAAAACCGAGCTGATTTCGGCGAAAACGACTTTTGTAAGAGGGTCTAAATGGCCTACTGAAGCTTCTAAAACGTTTCTTTCGCAATTTAAATTTGCCATTTTTGCACAAAACACGTTCTTGGATTACGGGAAAACCGAGCTGATTTCGGCGAAAACGACGTTTGTAACAGGGTCTAAATGGCCTAATGAAGTTTCTAAAACGCTTCTTTCGCAATTTAAATAGGCCATTTTTGCACAAAACACGATCTTTTGTTACGCGAAAACGGAGCTGATTTCGGCGAAAACGACGTTTGTAACAGGGGTTAAATTGCCTAATGAAGCTTCTAAAACGCTTCTTTCGCAATTTAAATCGGCCATTTTTGCACAAAACACGATCTTGTATTACGCGAAAACCGAGCTGATTTCGGCGAAAACGACGTTTTTAATTGGTTCTGAATCGGGCTATGAAGATTCTAAAACGCTTCTTTCGCATTTTAAATCGGCCATTTTTCCACAAAACCCGATCTTGTATTACGGGAAAACCGAGCTGATTTCGGCGAAAACGACTTTTGTAAGAGGGTCTAAATGGCCTACTGAAGCTTCTAAAACGTTTCTTTCGCAATTTAAATTTGCCATTTTTGCACAAAACACGTTCTTGTATTACGGGAAAACCGAGCTGATTTCGGCGAAAACGACGTTTGTAACAGGGTCTAAATGGCCTAATGAAGCTTCTAAAACGCTTCTTTCGCAACTTTAATCGGCCATTTTTGCACAAAACACGATCTTTTGTTACGTGAAAACCGAGCTGATTTCGGCGAAAACGACGTTTGTAACAGGGTCTGAATGGCCTAATGAAGCTTCTAAAACGCTTCTTTCGCAATTTTAATCGGCCATTTTTGCACAAAACACGATCCTTTGTTACGCGAAAACCGAGCTGATTTCGGCGAAAACGACGTTTGTAACAGGGTTTAAATGGCCTAATGAAGTTTCTAAAACGCTTCTTTCGCAATTTAAATAGGCCATTTTTGCACAAAACACGATCTTTTGTTACGCGAAAACGGAGCTGATTTCGGCGAAAACGACGTTTGTAACAGGGGTTAAATTGCCTAATGAAGCTTGACGTTTGTAACTGGTTCTGAATCGGGTTATGAAGATTCTAAAAAGTTTATTTCGCAATATAAATCGGCCATTTTTGCACCAAACACGATCTTTTGTTATGCGAAAACCGAGCTGTTTTCGGCGAAAACGACGTTTGTTACAGGGTGTAAATGGCCTAATGAAGCTTCTAAAACGCTTCTTTCGCAATTTTAATCGGCCATTTTTGCACAAAACACGATCTTTTGTTACGCGAAAACCGAGCTGATTTCTGCGAAAACGACGTTTGTAACAGGATCTAAATGGCCTAATGAAGCTTCTGAAACGCTTCTTTCGCAATTTAAAAAGACCATTTTTGCACAAAACACGATCTTTTGTTACGCGAAAACGGAGCTGATGTCGGCGAAAACGACGTTTGTAACAGGGTCTAAATGGCCTAATGAAGCTTGACGTTTGTAACTGGTTCTGAATCGGGCTATGAAGATTCTAAAAAGTTTATTTCGCAATATAAATCGGCCATTTTTGCACAAAACACGATATTTTGTTACGCGAAAACGGAGCTGTTTTCGGTGAAAACGACGTTTGTAACAGGGTTTAAATGGCCTTATGAAGCTTCTAAAACGCTTCTTTCGCAATTTAAATCGGCCATTTTTGCACAAAACACTATCTTTTGTTACGCGAAAACCGAGCCGATTTCGGCGGAAACGACGTTTGTTACAGGGTGTAAATGGCCTAATGAAGCTTCTAAAACGCTTCTTTCGCAATTTAATTCGGCCATTTTTGCACAAAACACGACCTTGTATTACGCGAAAACCGAGCTGATTTCGGCCAAAACGACGTTTGTAACATGGTCTAAATGGCCTAATGAAACTTCTAAAATGCTTCTTTCGCAATTTAAATCGGCCATTTTTGCACAAAACACGATCTTTTGTTACGCGAAAACGGAGCTGATTTCGGCGAAAACGACGTTTGTAACAGGGTCTAAATGGCCTAATGAAGCTTCTAAAACGCTTCTTTCGCAATTTAAATCGGCCATTTTTGCACAAAACACGATCTTTTGTTACGCGAAAACCGAGCTGATTTCGGCGAAAACGACGTTTGTAACAGGGTCTTAATGGCCTAATGAAGCTTCTGAATGGCTTCTTTCGCAATTTAAATAGACTATTTTTGCACAAAACACGATCTTTTGTTACGCGAAAACGGAGCTGATTTCGACGACAACGACGTTTGTAACAGGGTCTAAATGGCCTAATGAAGCTTGACGTTTGTAACTGGTTCTGAATCGGGCTATGAAGATTCTAAATAGTTTATTTCGCAATATAAATCGGCCATTTTTGCACAAAACACGATCTTTTGTTACGGGAAAACCGAGCTGATTTCGGCGAAAAGGACGTTTGTAACAGGGTGTAAATGGCCTAATGAAGCATCTAATACGCTTCTTTCGCAATTTAAATCAGCCATTTTTCCACAAAACACGATCTTGTATTACGCGAAAACCGAGCTGCTTTCGGCGTAAACGACCTTTGTAACAGGGTCTAAATGGCCTAACGAAACTTCTAACACGCTTCTTTTGCAATTTAAATCGGCCATTTTTGCACAAAACACGATCTTGTATAATGCGAAAACCGAGCTGATTTCGGCGAAAAGGACGTTTGTAACAGGGTCTAAATGGCCTAATGAAGCTTCTAAAACGCTTCTTTTTCAATTTCAATCGGCCATTTTTGCACAAAACACGAACTTGTATTACGGGAAAACCGAGCTGATTTCGGCGAAAACGACGTTTGTAACAGGGTCTAAATGGCCTAATGAAGCTTCTAAAACGCTTCTCTCGCAATTTAAATCGGCCATTTTTGCACAAAATACGATCTTGTATTACGCGAAAACCGAGCTGATTTCGGCCAAAACAACGTTTGTAACTGGTTCTGAATCGGGCTATGAAGATTCTAAAAAGCTAATTTCGCAATATAAATCGGCCATTTTTGCACAAAACACGATCTTTTGTTACGCGAAAACGGAGCTGTTTTCGGCGAAAACGACGTTTGTAACAGGGTCTAAATGGCCTAATGAAGCTTCTAAAACGCTTCTTTCGCAATTTAAATCGGCCATTTTTGCACAAAACACGATCTTTTGTTACGTGAAAACCGAGCTGATTTCGGCGAAAACGACGTTTGTAACAGGGTCTGAATGGCCTAATGAAGCTTCTAAAACGCTTCTTTCGCAATTTTAATCGGCCATTTTTGCACAAAACACGATCCTTTGTTACGCGAAAACCGAGCTGATTTCGGCGAAAACGACGTTTGTAACAGGGTTTAAATGGCCTAATGAAGTTTCTAAAACGCTTCTTTCGCAATTTAAATAGGCCATTTTTGCACAAAACACGATCTTTTGTTACGCGAAAACGGAGCTGATTTCGGCGAAAACGACGTTTGTAACAGGGTCTAAATGGCCTAATGAAGCTTGACGTTTGTAACTGGTTCTGAATCGGGCTATGAAGATTCTAAAAAGTTTATTTCGCAATATAAATCGGCCATTTTTGCACAAAACACGATATTTTGTTACGCGAAAACGGAGCTGTTTTCGGTGAAAACGACGTTTGTAACAGGGTTTAAATGGCCTAATGAAGCTTCTAAAACGCTTCTTTCGCAATTTAAATCGGCCATTTTTGCACAAAACACTATCTTTTGTTACGCGAAAACCGAGCCGATTTCGGCGAAAACGACGTTTGTTACAGGGTCTAAATGGCCTAATGAAGTTTCTAAAACGCTTCTTTCGCAATTTAATTCGGCCATTTTTGCACAAAACACGACCTTGTATTACGCGAAAACCGAGCTGATTTCGGCCAAAACGACGTTTGTAACTTGGTCTAAATGGCCTAATGAAACTTCTAAAACGCTTCTTTCGCAATTTAAATCGGCCATTTTTGCACAAAACACGATCTTTTGGTACGCGAAAACCGAGCTGATTTCGGCGAAAACGACGTTTGTAACAGCGTCTAAATGGCCTAATGAAGCTTCTAAAACGCTTCTTTCCCAATTTAAATCGGCCATTTTTGCACAAAACACGATCTTTTGTTACGCGAAAACCGAGCTGATTTCGGCGAAAACGACGTTTGTAACAGGGTCTAAATGGCCTAATGAAGCTTCTAAAACGCTTCTTTCGCAATTTAGATCGGCCATTTTTGCACAAAACACGATCTTGTATTACGCGAAAACCGAGCTGATTTCGGCGAAAACGACGTTTTTAATTGGTTCTGAATCGGGCTATGAAGATTCTAAAACGCTTCTTTCGCATTTTAAATCGGCCATTTTTCCACAAAACCCGATCTTGTATTACGGGAAAACCGAGCTGATTTCGGCGAAAACGACTTTTGTAAGAGGGTCTAAATGGCCTACTGAAGCTTCTAAAACGTTTCTTTCGCAATTTAAATTCGCCATTTTTGCACAAAACACGTTCTTGTATTACGGGAAAACCGAGCTGATTTCGGCGAAAACGACGTTTGTAACAGGGTCTAAATGGCCTAATGAAGCTTCTATAACGCTTCTTTCGCAACTTAAATCGGCCATTTTTGCACAAAACACGATCTTTTGTTACGTGAAAACCGAGCTGATTTCGGCGAAAACGACGTTTGTAACAGGGTCTGAATGGCCTAATGAAGCTTCTAAAACGCTTCTTTCGCAATTTTAATCGGCCATTTTTGCACAAAACACGATCCTTTGTTACGCGAAAACCGAGCTGATTTCGGCGAAAACGACGTTTGTAACAGGGTTTAAATGGCCTAATGAAGTTTCTAAAACGCTTCTTTCGCAATTTAAATAGGCCATTTTTGCACAAAACACGATCTTTTGTTACGCGAAAACGGAGCTGATTTCGGCGAAAACGACGTTTGTAACAGGGGTTAAATTGCCTAATGTAGCTTGACGTTTGTAACTTGTTCTGAATCGGGTTATGAAGATTCTAAAAAGTTTATTTCGCAATATAAATCGGCCATTTTTGCACCAAACACGATCTTTTGTTATGCGAAAACCGAGCTGTTTTCGGCGAAAACGACGTTTGTTACAGGGTGTAAATGGCCTAATGAAGCTTCTAAAACGCTTCTTTCGCAATTTTAATCGGCCATTTTTGCACAAAACACGATCTTTTGTTACGCGAAAACCGAGCTGATTTCTGCGAAAACGACGTTTGTAACAGGGTCTAAATGGCCTAATGAAGCTTGACGTTTGTAACTGGTTCTGAATCGGGCTATGAAGATTCTAAAAAGTTTATTTCGCAATATAAATCGGCCATTTTTGCACAAAACACGATATTTTGTTACGCGAAAACGGAGCTGTTTTCGGTGAAAACGACGTTTGTAACAGGGTTTAAATGGCCTAATGAAGCTTCTAAAACGCTTCTTTCGCAATTTAAATCGGCCATTTTTGCACAAAACACTATCTTTTGTTACGCGAAAACCGAGCCGATTTCGGCGAAAACGACGTTTGTTACAGGGTCTAAATGGCCTAATGAAGTTTCTAAAACGCTTCTTTCGCAATTTAATTAGGCCATTTTTGCACAAAACACGACCTTGTATTACGCGAAAACCGAGCTGATTTCGGCCAAAACGACGTTTGTAACTTGGTCTAAATGGCCTAATGAAACTTCTAAAACGCTTCTTTCGCAATTTAAATCGGCCATTTTTGCACAAAACACGATCTTTTGTTACGCGAAAACCGAGCTGATTTCGGCGAAAACGACGTTTGTAACAGCGTCTAAATGGCCTAATGAAGCTTCTAAAACGCTTCTTTCCCAATTTAAATCGGCCATTTTTGCACAAAACACGTTCTTGTATTACGGGAAAACCGAGCTGATTTCGGCGAAAACGACGTTTGTAACAGGGTCTAAATGGCCTAATGAAGCTTCTATAACGCTTCTTTCGCAACTTAAATCGGCCATTTTTGCACAAAACACGATCTTTTGTTACGTGAAAACCGAGCTGATTTCGGCGAAAACGACGTTTGTAACAGGGT
This sequence comes from Sipunculus nudus, assembly GCA_026874595.1. NCBI lineage: Eukaryota > Metazoa > Annelida > Sipuncula > Golfingiida > Sipunculidae > Sipunculus > Sipunculus nudus. Next base: position 134,963 of record JAPPUL010000154.1, read on the forward strand.
CTGAATGGCCTAATGAAGCTTCTAAAACGCTTCTTTCGCAATTTTAATCGGCCATTTTTGCACAAAACACGATCCTTTGTTACGCGAAAACCGAGCTGATTTCGGCGAAAACGACGTTTGTAACAGGGTTTAAATGGCCTAATGAAGTTTCTAAAACGCTTCTTTCGCAATTTAAATAGGCCATTTTTGCACAAAACACGATCTTTTGTTACGCGAAAACGGAGCTGATTTCGGCGAAAACGACGTTTGTAACAGGGGTTAAATTGCCTAATGTAGCTTGACGTTTGTAACTTGTTCTGAATCGGGTTATGAAGATTCTAAAAAGTTTATTTCGCAATATAAATCGGCCATTTTTGCACCAAACACGATCTTTTGTTATGCGAAAACCGAGCTGTTTTCGGCGAAAACGACGTTTGTTACAGGGTGTAAATGGCCTAATGAAGCTTCTAAAACGCTTCTTTCGCAATTTTAATCGGCCATTTTTGCACAAAACACGATCTTTTGTTACGCGAAAACCGAGCTGATTTCTGCGAAAACGACGTTTGTAACAGGGTCTAAATGGCCTAATGAAGCTTGACGTTTGTAACTGGTTCTGAATCGGGCTATGAAGATTCTAAAAAGTTTATTTCGCAATATAAATCGGCCATTTTTGCACAAAACACGATATTTTGTTACGCGAAAACGGAGCTGTTTTCGGTGAAAACGACGTTTGTAACAGGGTTTAAATGGCCTAATGAAGCTTCTAAAACGCTTCTTTCGCAATTTAAATCGGCCATTTTTGCACAAAACACTATCTTTTGTTACGCGAAAACCGAGCCGATTTCGGCGAAAACGACGTTTGTTACAGGGTCTAAATGGCCTAATGAAGTTTCTAAAACGCTTCTTTCGCAATTTAATTCGGCCATTTTTGCACAAAACACGACCTTGTATTACGCGAAAACCGAGCTGATTTCGGCCAAAACGACGTTTGTAACTTGGTCTAAATGGCCTAATGAAACTTCTAAAACGCTTCTTTCGCAATTTAAATCGGCCATTTTTGCACAAAACACGATCTTTTGTTACGCGAAAACCGAGCTGATTTCGGCGAAAACGACGTTTGTAACAGCGTCTAAATGGCCTAATGAAGCTTCTAAAACGCTTCTTTCCCAATTTAAATCGGCCATTTTTGCACAAAACACGATCTTTTGTTACGCGAAAACCGAGCTGATTTCGGCGAAAACGACGTTTGTAACAGGGTCTAAATGGCCTAATGAAGCTTCTAAAACGCTTCTTTCGCAATTTAGATCGGCCATTTTTGCACAAAACACGATCTTGTATTACGCGAAAACCGAGCTGATTTCGGCGAAAACGACGTTTTTAATTGGTTCTGAATCGGGCTATGAAGATTCTAAAACGCTTCTTTCGCATTTTAAATCGGCCATTTTTCCACAAAACCCGATCTTGTATTACGGGAAAACCGAGCTGATTTCGGCGAAAACGACTTTTGTAAGAGGGTCTAAATGGCCTACTGAAGCTTCTAAAACGTTTCTTTCGCAATTTAAATTCGCCATTTTTGCACAAAACACGTTCTTGTATTACGGGAAAACCGAGCTGATTTCGGCGAAAACGACGTTTGTAACAGGGTCTAAATGGCCTAATGAAGCTTCTATAACGCTTCTTTCGCAACTTAAATCGGCCATTTTTGCACAAAACACGATCTTTTGTTACGTGAAAACCGAGCTGATTTCTGCGAAAACGACGTTTGTAACAGGGTCTGAATGGCCTAATGAAGCTTCTAAAACGCTTCTTTCGCAATTTTAATCGGCCATTTTTGCACAAAACACGATCCTTTGTTACGCGAAAACCGAGCTGATTTCGGCGAAAACGACGTTTGTAACAGGGTTTAAATGGCCTAATGAAGTTTCTAAAACGCTTCTTTCGCAATTTAAATAGGCCATTTTTGCACAAAACACGATCTTTTGTTACGCGAAAACGGAGCTGATTTCGGCGAAAACGACGTTTGTAACAGGGGTTAAATTGCCTAATGTAGCTTGACGTTTGTAACTTGTTCTGAATCGGGTTATGAAGATTCTAAAAAGTTTATTTCGCAATATAAATCGGCCATTTTTGCACCAAACACGATCTTTTGTTATGCGAAAACCGAGCTGTTTTCGGCGAAAACGACGTTTGTTACAGGGTGTAAATGGCCTAATGAAGCTTCTAAAACGCTTCTTTCGCAATTTTAATCGGCCATTTTTGCACAAAACACGATCTTTTGTTACGCGAAAACCGAGCTGATTTCTGCGAAAACGACGTTTGTAACAGGATCTAAATGGCCTAATGAAGCTTCTGAAACGCTTCTTTCGCAATTTAAAAAGACCATTTTTGCACAAAACACGATCTTTTGTTACGCGAAAACGGAGCTGATGTCGGCGAAAACGACGTTTGTAACAGGGTCTAAATGGCTTAATGAAGCTTGACGTTTGTAACTGGTTCTGAATCGGGCTATGAAGATTCTAAAAAGTTGATTTCGCAATATAAATCGGCCATTTTTGCACAAAACACGATATTTTGTTACGCGAAAACGGAGCTGTTTTCGGTGAAAACGACGTTTGTAACAGGGTTTAAATGGCCTTATGAAGCTTCTAAAACGCTTCTTTCGCAATTTAAATCGGCCATTTTTGCACAAAACACTATCTTTTGTTACGCGAAAACCGAGCCGATTTCGGCGAAAACGACGTTTGTTACAGGGTCTAAATGGCCTAATGAAGCTTCTTAAACGCTTCTTTCGCAATTTAATTCGGCCATTTTTGCACAAAACACGACCTTGTATTACGCGAAAACCGAGCTGATTTCGGCCAAAACGACGTTTGTAACATGGTCTAAATGGCCTAATGAAACTTCTAAAAAGATTCTTTCGCAATTTAAATCGGCCATTTTTGCACAAAACACGATCTTTTGTTACGCGAAAACGGAGCTGATTTCGGCGAAAACGACGTTTGTAACAGGGTCTAAATAGCCTAATGAAGCTTCTAAAACGCTTCTTTCGCAATTTAAATCGGCCATTTTTGCACAAAACACGATCTTTTGTTACGTGAAAACCGAGCTGATTTCGGCGAAAACGACGTTTGTAACAGGGTCTAAATGGCCTAATGAAGCTTCTAAAACGCTTCTTTCGCAATTTAAATCGGCCATTTTTGCACAAAACACGATCTTGTATTACGCGAAAACCGAGCTGATTTCGGCGAAAACGACGTTTCTAATTGGTTCTGGATCGGGCTATGAAGATTCTAAAACGCTTCTTTCGCATTTTAAATCGGCCATTTTTCCACAAAACCCGATCTTGTATTACGGGAAAACCGAGCTGATTTCGGCGAAAACGACTTTTGTAAGAGGGTCTAAATGGCCTACTGAAGCTTCTAAAACGTTTCTTTCGCAATTTAAATTTGCCATTTTTGCACAAAACACGTTCTTGTATTACGGGAAAACCGAGCTGATTTCGGCGAAAACGACGTTTGTAACAGGGTCTAAATGGCCTAATGAAGCTTCTAAAACGCTTCTCTCGCAATTTAAATCGGCCATTTTTGCACAAAACACGATCTTGTATTACGCGAAAACCGAGCTGATTTCGGCCAAAACAACGTTTGTAACTGGTTCTGAATCGGGCTATGAAGATTCTAAAAAGCTTATTTCGCAATATAAATCGGCCATTTTTGCACAAAACACGATCTTTTGTTACGCGAAAACCGAGCTGTTTTCGGCGAAATCGACGTTTGTAACAGGGTCTAAATGGCCTAATGAAGCTTCTAAAACGCTTCTTTCGCAACTTAAATCGGCCATTTTTGCACAAAACACGATCTTTTGTTACGTGAAAACCGAGCTGATTTCGGCGAAAACGACGTTTGTAACAGGGTCTGAATGGCCTAATGAAGCTTCTAAAACGCTTCTTTCGCAATTTTAATCGGCCATTTTTGCACAAAACACGATCCTTTGTTACGCGAAAACCGAGCTGATTTCGGCGAAAACGACGTTTGTAACAGGGTTTAAATGGCTTAATGAAGTTTCTAAAACGCTTCTTTCGCAATTTAAATAGGCCATTTTTGCACAAAACACGATCTTTTGTTACGCGAAAACGGAGCTGATTTCGGCGAAAACGACGTTTGTAACAGGGGTTAAATTGCCTAATGAAGCTTGACGTTTGTAACTTGTTCTGAATCGGGCTCTGAAGATTCTAAAAAGTTGATTTCGCAATATAAATCGGCCATTTTTGCACCAAACACGATCTTTTGTTATGCGAAAACCGAGCTGTTTTCGGCGAAAACGACGTTTGTTACAGGGTGTAAATGGCCTAATGAAGCTTCTAAAACGCTTCTTTCGCAATTTTAATCGGCCATTTTTGCACAAAACACGACCTTGTTTTACGCGAAAACCGAGCTGATTTCGGCCAAAACGACGTTTGTAACAAGGTCTAAATGGCCTAATGAAACTTCTAAAACGCTTCTTTTGCAATTTAAATCGGCCATTTTTGCACAAAACACGATCTTTTGTTACGCGAAAACCGAGCTGATTTCGGCGAAAACGACGTTTGTAACAGGGTCTAAATGGCCTAATGAAGCTTCTAAAACGCTTCTTTCGCAATTTAAATCGGCCATTTTTGCACAAAACACGATCTTTTGTTACGCGAAAACCGAGCTGATTTCGGCGAAAACGACGTTTGTAACAGGGTCTAAATGGCCTAATGAAGCTTGACGTTTGTAACTGGTTCTGAATCGGGCTATGAAGATTCTAAAACGCTTCTTTCGCAATTTTAATCGGCCATTTTTCCACAAAACACGATCTTTTGTTACGCGAAAACCGAGCTGATTTCGGCGAAAACGACGTTTGTAACAGGGTCTAAATGGCCTAATGAAGCTTGACGTTTGTAACTGGTTCTGAATCGGGCTATGAAGATTCTAAAACGCTTTTTTCGCAATTTATCGGCCATTTTTCCACAAAACACGATCTTTTGTTACGCGAAAACCGAGCTGATTTCGGCGAAAACGACGTTTGTAACAGGGTCTAAATGGCCTAATGAAGCTTGACGTTTGTAACTGGTTCTGAATCGGGCTATGAAGATTCTAAAAAGTTTATTTCGCAATATAAATCGGCCATTTTTGCACAAAACACGATATTTTGTTACGCGAAAACGGAGCTGTTTTCGGTGAAAACGACGTTTGTAACAGGGTGTAAATGGCCTAATGAAGCTTCTAAAACGCTTCTTTCGCAATTTAAATCGGCCATTTTTGCAGAAAACACGATCTTTTGTTACGCGAAAACCGAGCTGATTTCGGCGAAAACGACGTTTGTAACAGGGTCTAAATGGCCTAATGAAGCTTGACGTTTGTAACTTGTTCTGAATCGGGATATGAAGATTCTAAAACGCTTCTTTCGCAATTTTAATCGGCCATTTTTCCACAAAACACGATCTTTTGTTACGCGAAAACCGAGCTGATTTCGGCGAAAACGACGTTTGTAACAGGGTCTTAATGGCCTAATGAAGCTTCTGAACCGCTTCTTTCGCAATTTAAATAGACTTTTTTTGCACAAAACACGATCTTTTGTTACGCGAAAACCGAGCTGATTTCGGCGAAAACGACGTTTGTAACAGGGTCTAAATGGCCTAATGAAGCTTCTAAAACGCTTCTTTCGCAATTTAAATCGGCCATTTTTGCACAAAACACGATCTTTTGTTACGCGAAAACCGAGCTGATTTCGGCGAAAACGACGTTTGTAACAGGGTCTAAATGGCCTAATGAAGCTTGACGTTTGTAACTGGTTCTGAATCGGGCTATGAAGATTCTAAAACGCTTCTTTCGCAATTTTAATCGGCCATTTTTCCACAAAACACGATCTTTTGTTACGCGAAAACCGAGCTGATTTCGGCGAAAACGACGTTTGTAACAGGGTCTAAATGGCCTAATGAAGCTTGACGTTTGTAACTGGTTCTGAATCGGGCTATGAAGATTCTAAAACGCTTTTTTCGCAATTTATCGGCCATTTTTCCACAAAACACGATCTTTTGTTACGCGAAAACCGAGCTGATTTCGGCGAAAACGACGTTTGTAACAGGGTCTAAATGGCCTAATGAAGCTTGACGTTTGTAACTGGTTCTGAATCGGGCTATGAAGATTCTAAAAAGTTTATTTCGCAATATAAATCGGCCATTTTTGCACAAAACACGATATTTTGTTACGCGAAAACGGAGCTGTTTTCGGTGAAAACGACGTTTGTAACAGGGTGTAAATGGCCTAATGAAGCTTCTAAAACGCTTCTTTCGCAATTTAAATCGGCCATTTTTGCAGAAAACACGATCTTTTGTTACGCGAAAACCGAGCTGATTTCGGCGAAAACGACGTTTGTAACAGGGTCTAAATGGCCTAATGAAGCTTCTAAAATGCTTCTTTTGCAATTTAAATCGGCCATTTTTGCACAAAACACTATCTTTTGTTACGCGAAAACCGAGCTGATTTCGGCGAAAACGACGTTTGTTACAGGGTCTTAATGGCCTAATGAAGCTTCTAAAACGCTTCTTTCGCAATTTAATTCGGCCATTTTTGCACAAAACACGACCTTGTTTTACGCGAAAACCGAGCTGATTTCGGCCAAAACGACGTTTGTAACAAGGTCTAAATGGCCTAATGAAACTTCTAAAACGCTTCTTTTGCAATTTAAATCGGCCATTTTTGCACAAAACACGATCTTTTGTTACGCGAAAACCGAGCTGATTTCGGCGAAAACGACGTTTGTAACAGGGTCTAAATGGCCTAATGAAGCTTCTAAAACGCTTCTTTCGCAATTTAAATCGGCCATTTTTGCACAAAACACGATCTTTTGTTACGCGAAAACCGAGCTGATTTCGGCGAAAACGACGTTTGTAACAGGGTCTAAATGGCCTAATGAAGCTTGACGTTTGTAACTGGTTCTGAATCGGGCTATGAAGATTCTAAAACGCTTCTTTCGCAATTTTAATCGGCCATTTTTCCACAAAACACGATCTTTTGTTACGCGAAAACCGAGCTGATTTCGGCGAAAACGACGTTTGTAACAGGGTCTAAATGGCCTAATGAAGGTTGACGTTTGTAACTGGTTCTGAATCGGGCTATGAAGATTCTAAAACGCTTTTTTCGCAATTTATCGGCCATTTTTCCACAAAACACGATCTTTTGTTACGCGAAAACGGAGCTGATTTCGGCGAAAACGACGTTTGTAACAGGGTCTAAATGGCCTAATGAAGCTTCTAAAACGCTTCTTTCGCAATTTAAATCGGCCATTTTTGCACAAAACACGATCTTTTGTTACGTAAAAACCGAGCTGATTTCGGCGAAAACGACGTTTGTAACAGGGTCTAAATGGCCTAATGAAGCTTCTAAAACGCTTCTTTCGCAATTTAAATCGGCCATTTTTGCACAAAACACGATCTTGTATTACGCGAAAACCGAGCTGATTTCGGCGAAAACGACGTTTCTAATTGGTTCTGGATCGGGCTATGAAGATTCTAAAACGCTTCTTTCGCATTTTAAATCGGCCATTTTTCCACAAAACCCGATCTTGTATTACGGGAAAACCGAGCTGATTTCGGCGAAAACGACTTTTGTAAGAGGGTCTAAATGGCCTACTGAAGCTTCTAAAACGTTTCTTTCGCAATTTAAATTTGCCATTTTTGCACAAAACACGTTCTTGTATTACGCGAAAACCGAGCTGATTTCGGCGAAAACGACGTTTCTAATTGGTTCTGGATCGGGCTATGAAGATTCTAAAACGCTTCTTTCGCATTTTAAATCGGCCATTTTTCCACAAAACCCGATCTTGTATTACGGGAAAACCGAGCTGATTTCGGCGAAAACGACTTTTGTAAGAGGGTCTAAATGGCCTACTGAAGCTTCTAAAACGTTTCTTTCGCAATTTAAATTTGCCATTTTTGCACAAAACACGTTCTTGTATTACGGGAAAACCGAGCTGATTTCGGCGAAAACGACGTTTGTAACAGGGTCTAAATGGCCTAATGAAGCTTCTAAAACGCTTCTCTCGCAATTTAAATCGGCCATTTTTGCACAAAACACGATCTTGTATTACGCGAAAACCGAGCTGATTTCGGCCAAAACAACGTTTGTAACTGGTTCTGAATCGGGCTATGAAGATTCTAAAAAGCTTATTTCGCAATATAAATCGGCCATTTTTGCACAAAACACGATCTTTTGTTACGCGAAAACCGAGCTGTTTTCGGCGAAAACGACGTTTGTAACAGGGTCTAAATGGCCTAATGAAGCTTCTAAAACGCTTCTTTCGCAACTTAAATCGGCCATTTTTGCACAAAACACGATCTTTTTTTACGTGAAAACCGAGCTGATTTCGGCGAAAACGACGTTTGTAACAGGGTCTGAATGGCCTAATGAAGCTTCTAAAACGCTTCTTTCGCAATTTTAATCGGCCATTTTTGCACAAAACACGATCCTTTGTTACGCGAAAACCGAGCTGATTTCGGCGAAAACGACGTTTGTAACAGGGTTTAAATGGCTTAATGAAGTTTCTAAAACGCTTCTTTCGCAATTCAAATAGGCCATTTTTGCACAAAACACGATCTTTTGTTACGCGAAAACGGAGCTGATTTCGGCGAAAACGACGTTTGTAACAGGGGTTAAATTGCCTAATGAAGCTTGACGTTTGTAACTTGTTCTGAATCGGGCTCTGAAGATTCTAAAAAGTTGATTTCGCAATATAAATCGGCCATTTTTGCACCAAACACGATCTTTTGTTATGCGAAAACCGAGCTGTTTTCGGCGAAAACGACGTTTGTTACAGGGTGTAAATGGCCTAATGAAGCTTCTAAAACGCTTCTTTCGCAATTTTAATCGGCCATTTTTGCACAAAACACGATCTTTTGTTACGCGAAAACCGAGCTGATTTCTGCGAAAACGACGTTTGTAACAGGGTCTAAATGGCCTAATGAAGCTTCTGAAACGCTTCTTTCGCAATTTAAATAGACCATTTTTGCACAAAACACGATCTTTTGTTACGCGAAAACCGAGCTGATTTCGGCGAAAACGACGTTTGTAACAGGGTCTAAATGGCCTAATGAAGCTTGACGTTTGTAACTTGTTCTGAATCGGGATATGAAGATTCTAAAACGCTTCTTTCGCAATTTTAATCGGCCATTTTTCCACAAAACACGATCTTTTGTTACGCGAAAACCGAGCTGATTTCGGCGAAAACGACGTTTGTAACAGGGTCTAAATGGCCTAATGAAGCTTGACGTTTGTAACTGGTTCTGAATCGGGGTATGAAGATTCTAAAACGCTTTTTTCGCAATTTATCGGCCATTTTTCCACAAAACACGATCTTTTGTTACGCGAAAACCGAGCTGATTTCGGCGAAAACGACGTTTGTAACAGGGTCTAAATGGCCTAATGAAGCTTGACGTTTGTAACTGGTTCTGAATCGGGCTATGAAGATTCTAAAAAGTTTATTTCGCAATATAAATCGGCCATTTTTGCACAAAACACGATATTTTGTTACGCGAAAACGGAGCTGTTTTCGGTGAAAACGACGTTTGTAACAGGGTGTAAATGGCCTAATGAAGCTTCTAAAACGCTTCTTTCGCAATTTAAATCGGCCATTTTTGCAGAAAACACGATCTTTTGTTACGCGAAAACCGAGCTGATTTCGGCGAAAACGACGTTTGTAACAGGGTCTAAATGGCCTAATGAAGCTTCTAAAACGCTTCTTTCGCAATTTAAATCGGCCATTTTTGCACAAAACACTATCTTTTGTTACGCGAAAACCGAGCTGATTTCGGCGAAAACGACGTTTGTTACAGGGTCTTAATGGCCTAATGAAGCTTCTAAAACGCTTCTTTCGCAATTTAATTCGGCCATTTTTGCACAAAACACGACCTTGTTTTACGCGAAAACCGAGCTGATTTCGGCCAAAACGACGTTTGTAACAAGGTCTAAATGGCCTAATGAAACTTCTAAAACGCTTCTTTTGCAATTTAAATCGGCCATTTTTGCACAAAACACGATCTTTTGTTACGCGAAAACCGAGCTGATTTCGGCGAAAACGACGTTTGTAACAGGCTCTAAATGGCCTAATGAAGCTTCTAAAACGCTTCTTTCGCAATTTAAATCGGCCATTTTTGCACAAAACACGATCTTTTGTTACGCGAAAACCGAGCTGATTTCGGCGAAAACGACGTTTGTAACAGGGTCTAAATGGCCTAATGAAGCTTGACGTTTGTAACTGGTTCTGAATCGGGCTATGAAGATTCTAAAACGCTTCTTTCGCAATTTTAATCGGCCATTTTTCCACAAAACACGATCTTTTGTTACGCGAAAACCGAGCTGATTTCGGCGAAAACGACGTTTGTAACAGGGTCTAAATGGCCTAATGAAGCTTGACGTTTGTAACTGGTTCTGAATCGGGCTATGAAGATTCTAAAACGCTTTTTTCGCAATTTATCGGCCATTTTTCCACAAAACACGATCTTTTGTTACGCGAAAACGGAGCTGATTTCGGCGAAAACGACGTTTGTAACAGGGTCTAAATGGCCTAATGAAGCTTGACGTTTGTAACTGGTTCTGAATCGGGCTATGAAGATTCTAAAACGCTTCTTTCGCAATTTTAATCGGCCATTTTTCCACAAAACACGATCTTTTGTTACGCGAAAACCGAGCTGATTTCGGCGAAAACGACGTTTGTAACAGGGTCTAAATGGCCTAATGAAGCTTGACGTTTGTAACTGGTTCTGAATCGGGCTATGAAGATTCTAAAACGCTTTTTTCGCAATTTATCGGCCATTTTTCCACAAAACACGATCTTTTGTTACGCGAAAACCGAGCTGATTTCGGCGAAAACGACGTTTGTAACAGGGTCTAAATGGCCTAATGAAGCTTCTAAAACGCTTCTTTCGCAATTTAAATCGGCCATTTTTGCACAAAACACGATCTTTTGTTACGTGAAAACCGAGCTGATTTCGGCGAAAACGACGTTTGTAACAGGGTCTAAATGGCCTAATGAAGCTTCTAAAACGCTTCTTTCGCAATTTAAATCGGCCATTTTTGCACAAAACACGATCTTGTATTACGCGAAAACCGAGCTGATTTCGGCGAAAACGACGTTTCTAATTGGTTCTGGATCGGGCTATGAAGATTCTAAAACGCTTCTTTCGCATTTTAAATCGGCCATTTTTCCACAAAACCCGATCTTGTATTACGGGAAAACCGAGCTGATTTCGGCGAAAACGACTTTTGTAAGAGGGTCTAAATGGCCTACTGAAGCTTCTAAAACGTTTCTTTCGCAATTTAAATTTGCCATTTTTGCACAAAACACGTTCTTGTATTACGCGAAAACCGAGCTGATTTCGGCGAAAACGACGTTTCTAATTGGTTCTGGATCGGGCTATGAAGATTCTAAAACGCTTCTTTCGCATTTTAAATCGGCCATTTTTCCACAAAACCCGATCTTGTATTACGGGAAAACCGAGCTGATTTCGGCGAAAACGACTTTTGTATGAGGGTCTAAATGGCCTACTGAAGCTTCTAAAACGTTTCTTTCGCAATTTAAATTTGCCATTTTTGCACAAAACACGTTCTTGTATTACGGGAAAACCGAGCTGATTTCGGCGAAAACGACGTTTGTAACAGGGTCTAAATGGCCTAATGAAGCTTCTAAAACGCTTCTCTCGCAATTTAAATCGGCCATTTTTGCACAAAACACGATCTTGTATTACGCGAAAACCGAGCTGATTTCGGCCAAAACAACGTTTGTAACTGGTTCTGAATCGGGCTATGAAGATTCTAAAAAGCTTATTTCGCAATATAAATCGGCCATTTTTGCACAAAACACGATCTTTTGTTACGCGAAAACCGAGCTGTTTTCGGCGAAAACGACGTTTGTAACAGGGTCTAAATGGCCTAATGAAGCTTCTAAAACGCTTCTTTCGCAACTTAAATCGGCCATTTTTGCACAAAACACGATCTTTTGTTACGTGAAAACCGAGCTGATTTCGGCGAAAACGACGTTTGTAACAGGGTCTGAATGGCCTAATGAAGCTTCTAAAACGCTTCTTTCGCAATTTTAATCGGCCATTTTTGCACAAAACACGATCCTTTGTTACGCGAAAACCGAGCTGATTTCGGCGAAAACGACGTTTGTAACAGGGTTTAAATGGCTTAATGAAGTTTCTAAAACGCTTCTTTCGCAATTCAAATAGGCCATTTTTGCACAAAACACGATCTTTTGTTACGCGAAAACGGAGCTGATTTCGGCGAAAACGACGTTTGTAACAGGGGTTAAATTGCCTAATGAAGCTTGACGTTTGTAACTTGTTCTGAATCGGGCTCTGAAGATTCTAAAAAGTTGATTTCGCAATATAAATCGGCCATTTTTGCACCAAACACGATCTTTTGTTATGCGAAAACCGAGCTGTTTTCGGCGAAAACGACGTTTGTTACAGGGTGTAAATGGCCTAATGAAGCTTCTAAAACGCTTCTTTCGCAATTTAATTCGGCCATTTTTGCACAAAACACGACCTTGTTTTACGCGAAAACCGAGCTGATTTCGGCCAAAACGACGTTTGTAACAAGGTCTAAATGGCCTAATGAAACTTCTAAAACGCTTCTTTTGCAATTTAAATCGGCCATTTTTGCACAAAACACGATCTTTTGTTACGCGAAAACCGAGCTGATTTCGGCGAAAACGACGTTTGTAACAGGCTCTAAATGGCCTAATGAAGCTTCTAAAACGCTTCTTTCGCAATTTAAATCGGCCATTTTTGCACAAAACACGATCTTTTGTTACGCGAAAACCGAGCTGATTTCGGCGAAAACGACGTTTGTAACATGGTATAAATGGCCTAATGAAGCTTGACGTTTGTAACTGGTTCTGAATCGGGCTATGAAGATTCTAAAACGCTTCTTTCGCAATTTTAATCGGCCATTTTTGCACAAAACACGATCTTTTGTTACGCGAAAACCGAGCTGATTTCGGCGAAAACGACGTTTGTAACAGGGTCTAAATGGCCTAATGAAGCTTGACGTTTGTAACTGGTTCTGAATCGGGCTATGAAGATTCTAAAACGCTTTTTTCGCAATTTATCGGCCATTTTTCCACAAAACACGATCTTTTGTTACGCGAAAACGGAGCTGATTTCGGCGAAAACGACGTTTGTAACAGGGTCTAAATGGCCTAATGAAGCTTCTAAAACGCTTCTTTCGCAATTTAAATCGGCCATTTTTGCACAAAACACGATCTTTTGTTACGTGAAAACCGAGCTGATTTCGGCGAAAACGACGTTTGTAACAGGGTCTAAATGGCCTAATGAAGCTTCTAAAACGCTTCTTTCGCAATTTAAATCGGCCATTTTTGCACAAAACACGATCTTGTATTACGCGAAAACCGAGCTGATTTCGGCGAAAACGACGTTTCTAATTGGTTCTGGATCGGGCTATGAAGATTCTAAAACGCTTCTTTCGCATTTTAAATCGGCCATTTTTCCACAAAACCCGATCTTGTATTACGGGAAAACCGAGCTGATTTCGGCGAAAACGACTTTTGTAAGAGGGTCTAAATGGCCTACTGAAGCTTCTAAAACGTTTCTTTCGCAATTTAAATTGGCCATTTTTGCACAAAACACGTTCTTGTATTACGGGAAAACCGAGCTGATTTCGGCGAAAACGACGTTTGTAACAGGGTCTAAATGGCCTAATGAAGCTTCTAAAACGCTTCTCTCGCAATTTAAATCGGCCATTTTTGCACAAAACACGATCTTGTATTACGCGAAAACCGAGCTGATTTCGGCCAAAACAACGTTTGTAACTGGTTCTGAATCGGGCTATGAAGATTCTAAAAAGCTTATTTCGCAATATAAATCGGCCATTTTTGCACAAAACACGATCTTTTGTTACGCGAAAACCGAGCTGTTTTCGGCGAAAACGACGTTTGTAACAGGGTCTAAATGGCCTAATGAAGCTTCTAAAACGCTTCTTTCGCAACTTAAATCGGCCATTTTTGCACAAAACACGATCTTTTGTTACGTGAAAACCGAGCTGATTTCGGCGAAAACGACGTTTGTAACAGGGTCTGAATGGCCTAATGAAGCTTCTAAAACGCTTCTTTCGCAATTTTAATCGGCCATTTTTGCACAAAACACGATCCTTTGTTACGCGAAAACCGAGCTGATTTCGGCGAAAACGACGTTTGTAACAGGGTTTAAATGGCTTAATGAAGTTTCTAAAACGCTTCTTTCGCAATTTAAATAGGCCATTTTTGCACAAAACACGATCTTTTGTTACGCGAAAACGGAGCTGATTTCGGCGAAAACGACGTTTGTAACAGGGGTTAAATTGCCTAATGAAGCTTGACGTTTGTAACTTGTTCTTAATCGGGCTCTGAAGATTCTAAAAAGTTGATTTCGCAATATAAATCGGCCATTTTTGCACCAAACACGATCTTTTGTTATGCGAAAACCGAGCTGTTTTCGGCGAAAACGACGTTTGTTACAGGGTGTAAATGGCCTAATGAAGCTTCTAAAACGCTTCTTTCGCAATTTTAATCGGCCATTTTTCCACAAAACACGATCTTTTGTTACGCGAAAACCGAGCTGATTTCGGCGAAAACGACGTTTGTAACAGGGTCTTAATGGCCTAATGAAGCTTCTGAACCGCTTCTTTCGCATTTAAATAGACTTTTTTTGCACAAAACACGATCTTTTGTTACGCGAAAACCGAGCTGATTTCGGCGAAAACGACGTTTGTAACAGGGTCTAAATGGCCTAATGAAGCTTCTAAAACGCTTCTTTCGCAATTTAAATCGGCCATTTTTGCACAAAACACGATCTTTTGTTACGCGAATACCGAGCTGATTTCGGCGAAAACGACGTTTGTAACAGGGTCTAAATGGCCTAATGAAGCTTGACGTTTGTAACTGGTTCTGAATCGGGCTATGAAGATTCTAAAACGCTTCTTTCGCAATTTTAATCGGCCATTTTTCCACAAAACACGATCTTTTGTTACGCGAAAACCGAGCTGATTTCGGCGAAAACGACGTTTGTAACAGGGTCTAAATGGCCTAATGAAGCTTGACGTTTGTAACTGGTTCTGAATCGGGCTATGAAGATTCTAAAACGCTTTTTTCGCAATTTATCGGCCATTTTTCCACAAAACACGATCTTTTGTTACGCGAAAACCGAGCTGATTTCGGCGAAAACGACGTTTGTAACAGGGTCTAAATGGCCTAATGAAGCTTGACGTTTGTAACTGGTTCTGAATCGGGCTATGAAGATTCTAAAAAGTTTATTTCGCAATATAAATCGGCCATTTTTGCACAAAACACGATATTTTGTTACGCGAAAACGGAGCTGTTTTCGGTGAAAACGACGTTTGTAACAGGGTGTAAATGGCCTAATGAAGCTTCTAAAACGCTTCTTTCGCAATTTAAATCGGCCATTTTTGCAGAAAACACGATCTTTTGTTACGCGAAAACCGAGCTGATTTCGGCGAAAACGACGTTTGTAACAGGGTCTAAATGGCCTAATGAAGCTTCTAAAATGCTTCTTTTGCAATTTAAATCGGCCATTTTTGCACAAAACACTATCTTTTGTTACGCGAAAACCGAGCTGATTTCGGCGAAAACGACGTTTGTTACAGGGTCTTAATGGCCTAATGAAGCTTCTAAAACGCTTCTTTCGCAATTTAATTCGGCCATTTTTGCACAAAACACGACCTTGTTTTACGCGAAAACCGAGCTGATTTCGGCCAAAACGACGTTTGTAACAAGGTCTAAATGGCCTAATGAAACTTCTAAAACGCTTCTTTTGCAATTTAAATCGGCCATTTTTGCACAAAACACGATCTTTTGTTACGCGAAAACCGAGCTGATTTCGTCGAAAACGACGTTTGTAACAGGGTCTAAATGGCCTAATGAAGCTTCTAAACGCTTCTTTCGCAATTTAAATCGGCCATTTTTGCACAAAACACGATCTTTTGTTACGCGAAAACCGAGCTGATTTCGGCGAAAACGACGTTTGTAACAGGGTCTAAATGGCCCTAATGAAGCTTGACGTTTGTAACTGGTTCTGAATCGGGCTATGAAGATTCTAAAACGCTTCTTTCGCAATTTTAATCGGCCATTTTTCACAAAACACGATCTTTTGTTACGCGAAAACCGAGCTGATTTCGGCGAAAACGACGTTTGTAACAGGGTCTAAATGGCCTAATGAAGCTTGACGTTTGTAACTGGTTCTGAATCGGGCTATGAAGATTCTAAAACGCTTTTTTTCGCAATTTATCGGCCATTTTTCCACAAAACACGATCTTTTGTTACGCGAAAACGGAGCTGATTTCGGCGAAAACGACGTTTGTAACAGGGTCTAAATGGCCTAATGAAGCTTCTAAAACGCTTCTTTCGCAATTTAAATCGGCCATTTTTGCACAAAACACGATCTTTTGTTACGTGAAAACCGAGCTGATTTCGGCGAAAACGACGTTTGTAACAGGGTCTAAATGGCCTAATGAAGCTTCTAAAACGCTTCTTTCGCAATTTAAATCGGCCATTTTTGCACAAAACACGATCTTGTATTACGCGAAAACCGAGCTGATTTCGGCGAAAACGACGTTTCTAATTGGTTCTGGATCGGGCTATGAAGATTCTAAAACGCTTCTTTCGCATTTTAAATCGGCCATTTTTCCACAAAACCCGATCTTGTATTACGGGAAAACCGAGCTGATTTCGGCGAAAACGACTTTTGTAAGAGGGTCTAAATGGCCTACTGAAGCTTCTAAAACGTTTCTTTCGCAATTTAAATTTGCCATTTTTGCACAAAACACGTTCTTGTATTACGCGAAAACCGAGCTGATTTCGGCGAAAACGACGTTTCTAATTGGTTCTGGATCGGGCTATGAAGATTCTAAAACGCTTCTTTCGCATTTTAAATCGGCCATTTTTCCACAAAACCCGATCTTGTATTACGGGAAAACCGAGCTGATTTCGGCGAAAACGACTTTTGTAAGAGGGTCTAAATGGCCTACTGAAGCTTCTAAAACGTTTCTTTCGCAATTTAAATTTGCCATTTTTGCACAAAACACGTTCTTGTATTACGGGAAAACCGAGCTGATTTCGGCGAAAACGACGTTTGTAACAGGGTCTAAATGGCCTAATGAAGCTTCTAAAACGCTTCTCTCGCAATTTAAATCGGCCATTTTTGCACAAAACACGATCTTGTATTACGCGAAAACCGAGCTGATTTCGGCCAAAACAACGTTTGTAACTGGTTCTGAATCGGGCTATGAAGATTCTAAAAAGCTTATTTCGCAATATAAATCGGCCATTTTTGCACAAAACACGATCTTTTGTTACGCGAAAACCGAGCTGTTTTCGGCGAAAACGACGTTTGTAACAGGGTCTAAATGGCCTAATGAAGCTTCTAAAACGCTTCTTTCGCAACTTAAATCGGCCATTTTTTGCACAAAACACGATCTTTTGTTACGTGAAAACCGAGCTGATTTCGGCGAAAACGACGTTTGTAACAGGGTCTGAATGGCCTAATGAAGCTTCTAAAACGCTTCTTTCGCAATTTTAATCGGCCATTTTTGCACAAAACACGATCCTTTGTTACGCGAAAACCGAGCTGATTTCGGCGAAAACGACGTTTGTAACAGGGTTTAAATGGCTTAATGAAGTTTCTAAAACGCTTCTTTCGCAATTCAAATAGGCCATTTTTGCACAAAACACGATCTTTTGTTACGCGAAAACGGAGCTGATTTCGGCGAAAACGACGTTTGTAACAGGGGTTAAATTGCCTAATGAAGCTTGACGTTTGTAACTTGTTCTGAATCGGGCTCTGAAGATTCTAAAAAGTTGATTTCGCAATATAAATCGGCCATTTTTGCACCAAACACGATCTTTTGTTATGCGAAAACCGAGCTGTTTTCGGCGAAAACGACGTTTGTTACAGGGTGTAAATGGCCTAATGAAGCTTCTAAAACGCTTCTTTCGCAATTTTAATCGGCCATTTTTGCACAAAACACGATCTTTTGTTACGCGAAAACCGAGCTGATTTCTGCGAAAACGACGTTTGTAACAGGGTCTAAATGGCCTAATGAAGCTTCTGAAACGCTTCTTTCGCAATTTAAATAGACCATTTTTGCACAAAACACGATCTTTTGTTACGCGAAAACCGAGCTGATTTCGGCGAAAACGACGTTTGTAACAGGGTCTAAATGGCCTAATGAAGCTTGACGTTTGTAACTTGTTCTGAATCGGGATATGAAGATTCTAAAACGCTTCTTTCGCAATTTTAATCGGCCATTTTTCCACAAAACACGATCTTTTGTTACGCGAAAACCGAGCTGATTTCGGCGAAAACGACGTTTGTAACAGGGTCTAAATGGCCTAATGAAGCTTGACGTTTGTAACTGGTTCTGAATCGGGGTATGAAGATTCTAAAACGCTTTTTTCGCAATTTATCGGCCATTTTTCCACAAAACACGATCTTTTGTTACGCGAAAACCGAGCTGATTTCGGCGAAAACGACGTTTGTAACAGGGTCTAAATGGCCTAATGAAGCTTGACGTTTGTAACTGGTTCTGAATCGGGCTATGAAGATTCTAAAAAGTTTATTTCGCAATATAAATCGGCCATTTTTGCACAAAACACGATATTTTGTTACGCGAAAACGGAGCTGTTTTCGGTGAAAACGACGTTTGTAACAGGGTGTAAATGGCCTAATGAAGCTTCTAAAACGCTTCTTTCGCAATTTAAATCGGCCATTTTTGCAGAAAACACGATCTTTTGTTACGCGAAAACCGAGCTGATTTCGGCGAAAACGACGTTTGTAACAGGGTCTAAATGGCCTAATGAAGCTTCTAAAACGCTTCTTTCGCAATTTAAATCGGCCATTTTTGCACAAAACACTATCTTTTGTTACGCGAAAACCGAGCTGATTTCGGCGAAAACGACGTTTGTTACAGGGTCTTAATGGCCTAATGAAGCTTCTAAAACGCTTCTTTCGCAATTTAATTCGGCCATTTTTGCACAAAACACGACCTTGTTTTACGCGAAAACCGAGCTGATTTCGGCCAAAACGACGTTTGTAACAAGGTCTAAATGGCCTAATGAAACTTCTAAAACGCTTCTTTTGCAATTTAAATCGGCCATTTTTGCACAAAACACGATCTTTTGTTACGCGAAAACCGAGCTGATTTCGGCGAAAACGACGTTTGTAACAGGCTCTAAATGGCCTAATGAAGCTTCTAAAACGCTTCTTTCGCAATTTAAATCGGCCATTTTTGCACAAAACACGATCTTTTGTTACGCGAAAACCGAGCTGATTTCGGCGAAAACGACGTTTGTAACAGGGTCTAAATGGCCTAATGAAGCTTGACGTTTGTAACTGGTTCTGAATCGGGCTATGAAGATTCTAAAACGCTTCTTTCGCAATTTTAATCGGCCATTTTTCCACAAAACACGATCTTTTGTTACGCGAAAACCGAGCTGATTTCGGCGAAAACGACGTTTGTAACAGGGTCTAAATGGCCTAATGAAGCTTGACGTTTGTAACTGGTTCTGAATCGGGCTATGAAGATTCTAAAACGCTTTTTTCGCAATTTATCGGCCATTTTTCCACAAAACACGATCTTTTGTTTACGCGAAAACGGAGCTGATTTCGGCGAAAACGACGTTTGTAACAGGGTCTAAATGGCCTAATGAAGCTTGACGTTTGTAACTGGTTCTGAATCGGGCTATGAAGATTCTAAAACGCTTCTTTCGCAATTTTAATCGGCCATTTTTCCACAAAACACGATCTTTTGTTACGCGAAAACCGAGCTGATTTCGGCGAAAACGACGTTTGTAACAGGGTCTAAATGGCCTAATGAAGCTTGACGTTTGTAACTGGTTCTGAATCGGGCTATGAAGATTCTAAAACGCTTTTTTCGCAATTTATCGGCCATTTTTCCACAAAACACGATCTTTTGTTACGCGAAAACCGAGCTGTTTTCGGCGAAAACGACGTTTGTAACAGGGTCTAAATGGCCTAATGAAGCTTCTAAAACGCTTCTTTCGCAACTTAAATCGGCCATTTTTGCACAAAACACGATCTTTTGTTACGTGAAAACCGAGCTGATTTCGGCGAAAACGACGTTTGTAACAGGGTCTGAATGGCCTAATGAAGCTTCTAAAACGCTTCTTTCGCAATTTTAATCGGCCATTTTTGCACAAAACACGATCCTTTGTTACGCGAAAACCGAGCTGATTTCGGCGAAAACGACGTTTGTAACAGGGTTTAAATGGCTTAATGAAGTTTCTAAAACGCTTCTTTCGCAATTTAAATAGGCCATTTTTGCACAAAACACGATCTTTTGTTACGCGAAAACGGAGCTGATTTCGGCGAAAACGACGTTTGTAACAGGGGTTAAATTGCCTAATGAAGCTTGACGTTTGTAACTTGTTCTGAATCGGGCTCTGAAGATTCTAAAAAGTTGATTTCGCAATATAAATCGGCCATTTTTGCACCAAACACGATCTTTTGTTATGCGAAAACCGAGCTGTTTTCGGCGAAAACGACGTTTGTTACAGGGTTGTAAATGGCCTAATGAAGCTTCTAAAACGCTTCTTTCGCAATTTTAATCGGCCATTTTTCCACAAAACACGATCTTTTGTTACGCGAAAACCGAGCTGATTTCGGCGAAAACGACGTTTGTAACAGGGTCTTAATGGCCTAATGAAGCTTCTGAACCGCTTCTTTCGCAATTTAAATAGACTTTTTTTGCACAAAACACGATCTTTTGTTACGCGAAAACCGAGCTGATTTCGGCGAAAACGACGTTTGTAACAGGGTCTAAATGGCCTAATGAAGCTTCTAAAACGCTTCTTTCGCAATTTAAATCGGCCATTTTTGCACAAAACACGATCTTTTGTTACGCGAAAACCGAGCTGATTTCGGCGAAAACGACGTTTGTAACAGGGTCTAAATGGCCTAATGAAGCTTGACGTTTGTAACTGGTTCTGAATCGGGCTATGAAGATTCTAAAACGCTTCTTTCGCAATTTTAATCGGCCATTTTTCCACAAAACACGATCTTTTGTTACGCGAAAACCGAGCTGATTTCGGCGAAAACGACGTTTGTAACAGGGTCTAAATGGCCTAATGAAGCTTGACGTTTGTAACTGGTTCTGAATCGGGCTATGAAGATTCTAAAACGCTTTTTTCGCAATTTATCGGCCATTTTTCCACAAAACACGATCTTTTGTTACGCGAAAACCGAGCTGATTTCGGCGAAAACGACGTTTGTAACAGGGTCTAAATGGCCTAATGAAGCTTGACGTTTGTAACTGGTTCTGAATCGGGCTATGAAGATTCTAAAAAGTTTATTTCGCAATATAAATCGGCCATTTTTGCACAAAACACGATATTTTGTTACGCGAAAACGGAGCTGTTTTCGGTGAAAACGACGTTTGTAACAGGGTGTAAATGGCCTAATGAAGCTTCTAAAACGCTTCTTTCGCAATTTAAAATCGGCCATTTTTGCAGAAAACACGATCTTTTGTTACGCGAAAACCGAGCTGATTTCGGCGAAAACGACGTTTGTAACAGGGTCTAAATGGCCTAATGAAGCTTCTAAAATGCTTCTTTTGCAATTTAAATCGGCCATTTTTGCACAAAAACACTATCTTTTGTTACGCGAAAACCGAGCTGATTTCGGCGAAAACGACGTTTGTTACAGGGTCTTAATGGCCTAATGAAGCTTCTAAAACGCTTCTTTCGCAATTTAATTCGGCCATTTTTGCACAAAACACGACCTTGTTTTACGCGAAAACCGAGCTGATTTCGGCGAAAACGACGTTTGTAACAGGGTCTAAATGGCCTAATGAAGCTTCTAAAACGCTTCTTTCGCAATTTAAATCGGCCATTTTTGCACAAAACACGATCTTTTGTTACGCGAAAACCGAGCTGATTTCGGCGAAAACGACGTTTGTAACAGGGTCTAAATGGCCTAATGAAGCTTGACGTTTGTAACTGGTTCTGAATCGGGCTATGAAGATTCTAAAACGCTTCTTTCGCAATTTTAATCGGCCATTTTTCCACAAAACACGATCTTTTGTTACGCGAAAACCGAGCTGATTTCGGCGAAAACGACGTTTGTAACAGGGTCTAAATGGCCTAATGAAGCTTGACGTTTGTAACTGGTTCTGAATCGGGCTATAAGATTCTAAAACGCTTTTTTCGCAATTTATCGGCCATTTTTCCACAAAACACGATCTTTTGTTACGCGAAAACCGAGCTGATTTCGGCGAAAACGACGTTTGTAACAGGGTCTAAATGGCCTAATGAAGCTTCTAAAACGCTTCTTTCGCAATTTAAATCGGCCATTTTTGCACAAAACACGATCTTTTGTTACGTGAAAACCGAGCTGATTTCGGCGAAAACGACGTTTGTAACAGGGTCTAAATGGCCTAATGAAGCTTCTAAAACGCTTCTTTCGCAATTTAAATCGGCCATTTTTGCACAAAACACGATCTTGTATTACGCGAAAACCGAGCTGATTTCGGCGAAAACGACGTTTCTAATTGGTTCTGGATCGGGCTATGAAGATTCTAAAACGCTTCTTTCGCATTTTAAATCGGCCATTTTTCCACAAAACCCGATCTTGTATTACGGGAAAACCGAGCTGATTTCGGCGAAAACGACTTTTGTAAGAGGGTCTAAATGGCCTACTGAAGCTTCTAAAACGTTTCTTTCGCAATTTAAATTTGCCATTTTTGCACAAAACACGTTCTTGTATTACGCGAAAACCGAGCTGATTTCGGCGAAAACGACGTTTCTAATTGGTTCTGGATCGGGCTATGAAGATTCTAAAACGCTTCTTTCGCATTTTAAATCGGCCATTTTTCCACAAAACCCGATCTTGTATTACGGGAAAACCGAGCTGATTTCGGCGAAAACGACTTTTGTAAGAGGGTCTAAATGGCCTACTGAAGCTTCTAAAACGTTTCTTTCGCAATTTAAATTTGCCATTTTTGCACAAAACACGTTCTTGTATTACGGGAAAACCGAGCTGATTTCGGCGAAAACGACGTTTGTAACAGGGTCTAAATGGCCTAATGAAGCTTCTAAAACGCTTCTCTCGCAATTTTAAATCGGCCATTTTTGCACAAAACACGATCTTGTATTACGCGAAAACCGAGCTGATTTCGGCCAAAAACAACGTTTGTAACTGGTTCTGAATCGGGCTATGAAGATTCTAAAAAGCTTATTTCGCAATATAAATCGGCCATTTTTGCACAAAACACGATCTTTTGTTACGCGAAAACCGAGCTGTTTTCGGCGAAAACGACGTTTGTAACAGGGTCTAAATGGCCTAATGAAGCTTCTAAAACGCTTCTTTCGCAACTTAAATCGGCCATTTTTGCACAAAACACGATCTTTTGTTACGTGAAAACCGAGCTGATTTCGGCGAAAACGACGTTTGTAACAGGGTCTGAATGGCCTAATGAAGCTTCTAAAACGCTTCTTTCGCAATTTTAATCGGCCATTTTTGCACAAAACACGATCCTTTGTTACGCGAAAACCGAGCTGATTTCGGCGAAAACGACGTTTGTAACAGGGTTTAAATGGCTTAATGAAGTTTCTAAAACGCTTCTTTCGCAATTCAAATAGGCCATTTTTGCACAAAACACGATCTTTTGTTACGCGAAAACGGAGCTGATTTCGGCGAAAACGACGTTTGTAACAGGGGTTAAATTGCCTAATGAAGCTTGACGTTTGTAACTTGTTCTGAATCGGGCTCTGAAGATTCTAAAAAGTTGATTTCGCAATATAAATCGGCCATTTTTTGCACCAAACACGATCTTTTGTTATGCGAAAACCGAGCTGTTTTCGGCGAAAACGACGTTTGTTACAGGGTGTAAATGGCCTAATGAAGCTTCTAAAACGCTTCTTTCGCAATTTTAATCGGCCATTTTTGCACAAAAACACGATCTTTTGTTACGCGAAAACCGAGCTGATTTCTGCGAAAACGACGTTTGTAACAGGGTCTAAATGGCCTAATGAAGCTTCTGAAACGCTTCTTTCGCAATTTAAATAGACCATTTTTGCACAAAACACGATCTTTTGTTACGCGAAAACCGAGCTGATTTCGGCGAAAACGACGTTTGTAACAGGGTCTAAATGGCCTAATGAAGCTTGACGTTTGTAACTTGTTCTGAATCGGGGATATGAAGATTCTAAAACGCTTCTTTCGCAATTTTAATCGGCCATTTTTCCACAAAACACGATCTTTTGTTACGCGAAAACCGAGCTGATTTCGGCGAAAACGACGTTTGTAACAGGGTCTAAATGGCCTAATGAAGCTTGACGTTTGTAACTGGTTCTGAATCGGGGTATGAAGATTCTAAAACGCTTTTTTCGCAATTTATCGGCCATTTTTCCACAAAACACGATCTTTTGTTACGCGAAAACCGAGCTGATTTCGGCGAAAACGACGTTTGTAACAGGGGTCTAAATGGCCTTATGAAGCTTGACGTTTGTAACTGGTTCTGAATCGGGCTATGAAGATTCTAAAAAGTTTATTTCGCAATATAAATCGGCCATTTTTGCACGATATTTTGTTACGCGAAAACGGAGCTGTTTTCGGTGAAAACGACGTTTGTAACAGGGTGTAAATGGCCTAATGAAGCTTCTAAAACGCTTCTTTCGCAATTTAAATCGGCCATTTTTGCAGAAAACACGATCTTTTGTTACGCGAAAAACCGAGCTGATTTCGGCGAAAACGACGTTTGTAACAGGGTCTAAATGGCCTAATGAAGCTTCTAAAACGCTTCTTTCGCAATTTAAATCGGCCATTTTTGCACAAAACACTATCTTTTGTTACGCGAAAACCGAGCTGATTTCGGCGAAAACGACGTTTGTTACAGGGTCTTAATGGCCTAATGAAGCTTCTAAAACGCTTCTTTCGCAATTTAATTCGGCCATTTTTGCACAAAACACGACCTTGTTTTACGCGAAAACCGAGCTGATTTCGGCCAAAACGACGTTTGTAACAAGGTCTAAATGGCCTAATGAAACTTCTAAAACGCTTCTTTTGCAATTTAAATCGGCCATTTTTGCACAAAACACGATCTTTTGTTACGCGAAAACCGAGCTGATTTCGGCGAAAACGACGTTTGTAACAGGCTCTAAATGGCCTAATGAAGCTTCTAAAACGCTTCTTTCGCAATTTAAATCGGGCCATTTTTGCACAAAACACGATCTTTTGTTACGCGAAAACCGAGCTGATTTCGGCGAAAACGACGTTTGTAACAGGGTCTAAATGGCCTAATGAAGCTTGACGTTTGTAACTGGTTCTGAATCGGGCTATGAAGATTCTAAAACGCTTCTTTCGCAATTTTAATCGGCCATTTTTCCACAAAACACGATCTTTTGTTACGCGAAAAACCGAGCTGATTTCGGCGAAAACGACGTTTGTAACAGGGTCTAAATGGCCTAATGAAGCTTGACGTTTGTAACTGGTTCTGAATCGGGCTATGAAGATTCTAAAACGCTTTTTTCGCAATTTATCGGCCATTTTTCCACAAAAACACGATCTTTTGTTACGCGAAAACGGAGCTGATTTCGGCGAAAACGACGTTTGTAACAGGGTCTAAATGGCCTAATGAAGCTTGACGTTTGTAACTGGTTCTGAATCGGGCTATGAAGATTCTAAAAACGCTTCTTTCGCAATTTTAATCGGCCATTTTTCCACAAAACACGATCTTTTGTTACGCGAAAACCGAGCTGATTTCGGCGAAAACGACGTTTGTAACAGGGTCTAAATGGCCTAATGAAGCTTGACGTTTGTAACTGGTTCTGAATCGGGCTATGAAGATTCTAAAACGCTTTTTTTCGCAATTTATCGGCCATTTTTCCACAAAACACGATCTTTTGTTACGCGAAAACGGAGCTGATTTCGGCGAAAACGACGTTTGTAACAGGGTCTAAATGGCCTAATGAAGCTTCTAAAACGCTTCTTTCGCAATTTAAATCGGCCATTTTTTGCACAAAACACGATCTTTTGTTACGTGAAAACCGAGCTGATTTCGGCGAAAACGACGTTTGTAACAGGGTCTAAATGGCCTAATGAAGCTTCTAAAACGCTTCTTTCGCAATTTAAATCGGCCATTTTTGCACAAAACACGATCTTGTATTACGCGAAAACCGAGCTGATTTCGGCGAAAACGACGTTTCTAATTGGTTCTGGATCGGGCTATGAAGATTCTAAAACGCTTCTTTCGCATTTTAAATCGGCCATTTTTCCACAAAACCCGATCTTGTATTACGGGAAAACCGAGCTGATTTCGGCGAAAACGACTTTTGTAAGAGGGTCTAAATGGCCTACTGAAGCTTCTAAAACGTTTCTTTCGCAATTTAAATTTGCCATTTTTTGCACAAAACACGTTCTTGTATTACGCGAAAACCGAGCTGATTTCGGCGAAAACGACGTTTCTAATTGGTTCTGGATCGGGCTATGAAGATTCTAAAACGCTTCTTTCGCATTTTAAATCGGCCATTTTTCCACAAAACCCGATCTTGTATTACGGGAAAACCGAGCTGATTTCGGCGAAAACGACTTTTGTATGAGGGTCTAAATGGCCTACTGAAGCTTCTAAAACGTTTCTTTCGCAATTTAAATTTGCCATTTTTGCACAAAACACGTTCTTGTATTACGGGAAAACCGAGCTGATTTCGGCGAAAACGACGTTTGTAACAGGGTCTAAATGGCCTAATGAAGCTTCTAAAACGCTTCTCTCGCAATTTAAATCGGCCATTTTTGCACAAAACACGATCTTGTATTACGCGAAAACCGAGCTGATTTCGGCCAAAAACAACGTTTGTAACTGGTTCTGAATCGGGCTATGAAGATTCCAAAAAGCTTATTTCGCAATATAAATCGGCCATTTTTGCACAAAACACGATCTTTTGTTACGCGAAAACCGAGCTGTTTTCGGCGAAAACGACGTTTGTAACAGGGTCTAAATGGCCTAATGAAGCTTCTAAAACGCTTCTTTCGCAACTTAAATCGGCCATTTTTGCACAAAACACGATCTTTTGTTACGTGAAAACCGAGCTGATTTCGGCGAAAACGACGTTTGTAACAGGGTCTGAATGGCCTAATGAAGCTTCTAAAACGCTTCTTTCGCAATTTTAATCGGCCATTTTTGCACAAAACACGATCCTTTGTTACGCGAAAACCGAGCTGATTTCGGCGAAAACGACGTTTGTAACAGGGTTTAAATGGCTTAATGAAGTTTCTAAAACGCTTCTTTCGCAATTCAAATAGGCCATTTTTGCACAAAACACGATCTTTTGTTACGCGAAAACGGAGCTGATTTCGGCGAAAACGACGTTTGTAACAGGGGTTAAATTGCCTAATGAAGCTTGACGTTTGTAACTTGTTCTGAATCGGGCTCTGAAGATTCTAAAAAGTTGATTTCGCAATATAAATCGGCCATTTTTGCACCAAACACGATCTTTTGTTATGCGAAAACCGAGCTGTTTTCGGCGAAAACGACGTTTGTTACAGGGTGTAAATGGCCTAATGAAGCTTCTAAAACGCTTCTTTCGCAATTTAATTCGGCCATTTTTGCACAAAACACGACCTTGTTTTACGCGAAAACCGAGCTGATTTCGGCCAAAACGACGTTTGTAACAAGGTCTAAATGGCCTAATGAAACTTCTAAAACGCTTCTTTTGCAATTTAAATCGGCCATTTTTGCACAAAACACGATCTTTTGTTACGCGAAAACCGAGCTGATTTCGGCGAAAACGACGTTTGTAACAGGCTCTAAATGGCCTAATGAAGCTTCTAAAACGCTTCTTTCGCAATTTAAATCGGCCATTTTTGCACAAAACACGATCTTTTGTTACGCGAAAACCGAGCTGATTTCGGCGAAAACGACGTTTGTAACATGGTATAAATGGCCTAATGAAGCTTGACGTTTGTAACTGGTTCTGAATCGGGCTATGAAGATTCTAAAACGCTTCTTTCGCAATTTTAATCGGCCATTTTTCCACAAAACACGATCTTTTGTTACGCGAAAACCGAGCTGATTTCGGCGAAAACGACGTTTGTAACAGGGTCTAAATGGCCTAATGAAGCTTGACGTTTGTAACTGGTTCTGAATCGGGCTATGAAGATTCTAAAACGCTTTTTTCGCAATTTATCGGCCATTTTTCCACAAAACACGATCTTTTGTTACGCGAAAACGGAGCTGATTTCGGCGAAAACGACGTTTGTAACAGGGTCTAAATGGCCTAATGAAGCTTCTAAAACGCTTCTTTCGCAATTTAAATCGGCCATTTTTGCACAAAACACGATCTTTTGTTACGTGAAAACCGAGCTGATTTCGGCGAAAACGACGTTTGTAACAGGGTCTAAATGGCCTAATGAAGCTTCTAAAACGCTTCTTTCGCAATTTAAATCGGCCATTTTTGCACAAAACACGATCTTGTATTACGCGAAAACCGAGCTGATTTCGGCGAAAACGACGTTTCTAATTGGTTCTGGATCGGGCTATGAAGATTCTAAAACGCTTCTTTCGCATTTTAAATCGGCCATTTTTCCACAAAACCCGATCTTGTATTACGGGAAAACCGAGCTGATTTCGGCGAAAACGACTTTTGTAAGAGGGTCTAAATGGCCTACTGAAGCTTCTAAAACGTTTCTTTCGCAATTTAAATTTGCCATTTTTTGCACAAAACACGTTCTTGTATTACGGAGCTGATTTCGGCGAAAACGACGTTTGTAACAGGGTCTAAATGGCCTAATGAAGCTTCTAAAACGCTTCTCTCGCAATTTAAATCGGCCATTTTTGCACAAAACACGATCTTGTATTACGCGAAAACCGAGCTGATTTCGGCCAAAACAACGTTTGTAACTGGTTCTGAATCGGGCTATGAAGATTCTAAAAAGCTTATTTCGCAATATAAATCGGCCATTTTTGCACAAAACACGATCTTTTGTTACGCGAAAACCGAGCTGTTTTCGGCGAAAACGACGTTTGTAACAGGGTCTAAATGGCCTAATGAAGCTTCTAAAACGCTTCTTTCGCAACTTAAATCGGCCATTTTTGCACAAAACACGATCTTTTGTTACGTGAAAACCGAGCTGATTTCGGCGAAAACGACGTTTGTAACAGGGTCTGAATGGCCTAATGAAGCTTCTAAAACGCTTCTTTCGCAATTTTAATCGGCCATTTTTGCACAAAACACGATCCTTTGTTACGCGAAAACCGAGCTGATTTCGGCGAAAACGACGTTTGTAACAGGGTTTAAATGGCTTAATGAAGTTTCTAAAACGCTTCTTTCGCAATTTAAATAGGCCATTTTTGCACAAAACACGATCTTTTGTTACGCGAAAACGGAGCTGATTTCGGCGAAAACGACGTTTGTAACAGGGGTTAAATTGCCTAATGAAGCTTGACGTTTGTAACTTGTTCTGAATCGGGCTCTGAAGATTCTAAAAAGTTGATTTCGCAATATAAATCGGCCATTTTTGCACCAAACACGATCTTTTGTTATGCGAAAACCGAGCTGTTTTCGGCGAAAACGACGTTTGTTACAGGGTGTAAATGGCCTAATGAAGCTTCTAAAACGCTTCTTTCGCAATTTTAATCGGCCATTTTTGCACAAAACACGATCTTTTGTTACGCGAAAACCGAGCTGATTTCTGCGAAAACGACGTTTGTAACAGGGTCTAAATGGCCTAATGAAGCTTCTGAAACGCTTCTTTCGCAATTTAAATAGACCATTTTTGCACAAAACACGATCTTTTGTTACGCGAAAACGGAGCTGATGTCGGCGAAAACGACGTTTGTAACAGGGTCTAAATGGCCTAATGAAGCTTGACGTTTGTAACTGGTTCTGAATCGGGCTATGAAGATTCTAAAAAGTTTATTTCGCAATATAAATCGGCCTTTTTTGCACAAAACACGATATTTTGTTACGCGAAAACGGAGCTGTTTTCGGTGAAAACGACGTTTGTAACAGGGTTTAAATGGCCTAATGAAGCTTCTAAAACGCTTCTTTTGCAATTTAAATCGGCCATTTTTGCACAAAACACTATCTTTTGTTACGGCGAAAACCGAGCTGATTTCGGCGAAAACGACGTTTGTTACAGGGTCTTAATGGCCTAATGAAGCTTCTAAAACGCTTCTTTCGCAATTTAATTCGGCCATTTTTGCACAAAACACGACCTTGTTTTACGCAAAAACCGAGCTGATTTCGGCCAAAACGACGTTTGTAACAAGGTCTAAATGGCCTAATGAAACTTCTAAAACGCTTCTTTTGCAATTTAAATCGGCCATTTTTGCACAAAACACGATCTTTTGTTACGCGAAAACCGAGCTGATTTCGGCGAAAACGACGTTTGTAACAGGGTCTAAATGGCCTAATGAAGCTTCTAAAACGCTTCTTTCGCAATTTAAATCGGCCATTTTTGCACAAAACACGATCTTTTGTTACGCGAAAACCGAGCTGATTTCGGCGAAAACGACGTTTGTAACAGGGTCTAAATGGCCTAATGAAGCTTGACGTTTGTAACTGGTTCTGAATCGGGCTATGAAGATTCTAAAACGCTTCTTTCGCAATTTTAATCGGCCATTTTTCCACAAAACACGATCTTTTGTTACGCGAAAACCGAGCTGATTTCGGCGAAAACGACGTTTGTAACAGGGTCTAAATGGCCTAATGAAGCTTGACGTTTGTAACTGGTTCTGAATCGGGCTATGAAGATTCTAAAACGCTTTTTTCGCAATTTATCGGCCATTTTTCCACAAAACACGATCTTTTGTTACGCGAAAACCGAGCTGATTTCGGCGAAAACGACGTTTGTAACAGGGTCTAAATGGCCTAATGAAGCTTGACGTTTGTAACTGGTTCTGAATCGGGCTATGAAGATTCTAAAAAGTTTATTTCGCAATATAAATTGGCCATTTTTGCACAAAACACGATCTTTTGTTACGCGAAAACGGAGCTGTTTTCGGTGAAAACGACGTTTGTAACAGGGTGTAAATGGCCTAATGAAGCTTCTAAAACGCTTCTTTCGCAATTTAAATCGGCCATTTTTGCAGAAAACACGATCTTTTGTTACGCGAAAACCGAGCTGATTTCGGCGAAAACGACGTTTGTAACAGGGTCTAAATGGCCTAATGAAGCTTCTAAAACGCTTCTTTCGCAATTTAAATCGGCCATTTTTGCACAAAACACTATCTTTTGTTACGCGAAAACCGAGCTGATTTCGGCGAAAACGACGTTTGTTACAGGGTCTTAATGGCCTAATGAAGCTTCTAAAACGCTTCTTTCGCAATTTAATTCGGCCATTTTTGCACAAAACACGACCTTGTTTTACGCGAAAACCGAGCTGATTTCGGCCAAAACGACGTTTGTAACAAGGTCTAAATGGCCTAATGAAACTTCTAAAACGCTTCTTTTGCAATTTAAATCGGCCATTTTTGCACAAAACACGATCTTTTGTTACGCGAAAACCGAGCTGATTTCGGCGAAAACGACGTTTGTAACAGGGTCTAAATGGCCTAATGAAGCTTCTAAAACGCTTCTTTCGCAATTTAAATCGGCCATTTTTGCACAAAACACGATCTTTTGTTACGCGAAAACCGAGCTGATTTCGGCCAAAACGACGTTTGTAACAGGGTCTAAATGGCCTAAAGAAACTTCTAAAACGCTTCTTTCGCAATTTAAATCGGCCATTTTTGCAGAAAACACGATCTTTTGTTACGCGAAAACCGAGCTGATTTCGGCGAAAACGAGGTTTGTTACAGGGTCTAAATGGCCTAATGAAGCTTGACGTTTGTAACTGGTTCTGAATCGGGCTATGAAGATTCTAAAACGCTTCTTTTGCAATTTTAATCGGCCATTTTTCCACAAAACACGATCTTTTGTTACGCGAAAACCGAGCTGATTTCGGCGAAAACGACGTTTGTTACAGGGTCTAAATGGCCTAATGAAGCTTCTAAAACGCTTCTTTCGCAACTTAAATCGGCCATTTTTGCACAAAACACGATCTTTTGTTACGTGAAAACCGAGCTGATTTCGGCGAAAACGACGTTTGTAACAGGGTCTGAATGGCCTAATGAAGCTTCTAAAACGCTTCTTTCGCAATTTTAATCGGCCATTTTTGCACAAAACACGATCCTTTGTTACGCGAAAACCGAGCTGATTTCGGCGAAAACGACGTTTGTAACAGGGTTTAAATGGCTTAATGAAGTTTCTAAAACGCTTCTTTCGCAATTTAAATAGGCCATTTTTGCACAAAACACGATCTTTTGTTTCGCGAAAACGGAGCTGATTTCGGCGAAAACGACGTTTGTAACAGGGGTTAAATTGCCTAATGAAGCTTGACGTTTGTAACTTGTTCTGAATCGGGCTCTGAAGATTCTAAAAAGTTGATTTCGCAATATAAATCGGCCATTTTTGCACCAAACACGATATTTTGTTATGCGAAAACCGAGCTGTTTTCGGCGAAAACGACGTTTGTTACAGGGTGTAAATGGCCTAATGAAGCTTCTAAAACGCTTCTTTCGCAATTTTAATCGGCCATTTTTGCACAAAACACGATCTTTTGTTACGCGAAAACCGAGCTGATTTCTGCGAAAACGACGTTTGTAACAGGGTCTAAATGGCCTAATGAAGCTTCTGAAACGCTTCTTTCGCAATTTAAATAGACCATTTTTGCACAAAACACGATCTTTTGTTACGCGAAAACGGAGCTGATGTCGGCGAAAACGACGTTTGTAACAGGGTCTAAATGGCCTAATGAAGCTTGACGTTTGTAACTGGTTCTGAATCGGGCTATGAAGATTCTAAAAAGTTTATTTCGCAATATAAATCGGCCATTTTTGCACAAAACACGATATTTTGTTACGCGAAAACGGAGCTGTTTTCGGTGAAAACGACGTTTGTAACAGGGTTTAAATGGCCTAATGAAGCTTCTAAAACGCTTCTTTCGCAATTTAAATCGGCCATTTTTGCACAAAACACTATCTTTTGTTACGCGAAAACCGAGCTGATTTCGGCGAAAACGACGTTTGTTACAGGGTCTTAATGGCCTAATGAAGCTTCTAAAACGCTTCTTTCGCAATTTAATTCGGCCATTTTTGCACAAAACACGACCTTGTTTTACGCGAAAACCGAGCTGATTTCGGCCAAAACGACGTTTGTAACAAGGTCTAAATGGCCTAATGAAACTTCTAAAACGCTTCTTTTGCAATTTAAATCGGCCATTTTTGCACAAAACACGATCTTTTGTTACGCGAAAACCGAGCTGATTTCGGCGAAAACGACGTTTGTAACAGGGTCTAAATGGCCTAATGAAGCTTCTAAAACGCTTCTTTCGCAATTTAAATAGGCCATTTTTGCACAAAACACGATCTTTTGTTACGCGAAAACCGAGCTGATTTCGGCGAAAACGACGTTTGTAACAGGGTCTAAATGGCCTAATGAAGCTTGACGTTTGTAACTGGTTCTGAATCGGGCTATGAAGATTCTAAAACGCTTCTTTCGC
This sequence comes from Sipunculus nudus, assembly GCA_026874595.1. Lineage (NCBI taxonomy): Eukaryota > Metazoa > Annelida > Sipuncula > Golfingiida > Sipunculidae > Sipunculus > Sipunculus nudus. The sequence continues at coordinate 168,528 of JAPPUL010000154.1, forward strand.
AATTTTAATCGGCCATTTTTCCACAAAACACGATCTTTTGTTACGCGAAAACCGAGCTGATTTCGGCGAAAACGACGTTTGTAACAGGGTCTAAATGGCCTAATGAAGCTTGACGTTTGTAACTGGTTCTGAATCGGGCTATGAAGATTCTAAAACGCTTTTTTCGCAATTTATCGGCCATTTTTCCACAAAACACGATCTTTTGTTACGCGAAAACCGAGCTGATTTCGGCGAAAACGACGTTTGTTACAGGGTCTAAATGGCCTAATGAAGCTTCTAAAATGCTTCTTTCGCAATTTAATTCGGCCATTATTGCACGAAACACGACCTTGTATTACGCGAAAACCGAGCTGATTTCGGCCAAAACGACGTTTGTAACAGGGTCTAAATGGCCTAAAGAAACTTCTAAAACGCTTCTTTCGCAATTTAAATCGGCCATTTTTGCAGAAAACACGATCTTTTGTTACGCGAAAACCGAGCTGATTTCGGCGAAAACGACGTTTGTTACAGGGTCTAAATGGCCTTATGAAGCTTGACGTTTGTAACTGGTTCTGAATCGGGCTATGAAGATTCTAAAACGCTGCTTTTGCAATTTTAATCGGCCATTTTTCCACAAAACACGATCTTTTGTTACGCGAAAACCGAGCTGATTTCGGCGAAAACGACGTTTGTTACAGGGTCTAAATGGCCTAATGAAGCTTCTAAAACGCTTCTTTCGCAATTTAATTCGGCCATTTTTGCACAAAACACGACCTTGTATTACGCGAAAACCGAGCTGATTTCGGCGAAAACGACGTTTGTAACAGGGTCTAAATGGCCTAATGAAACTTCTAAAACGCTTCTTTTGCAATTTAAATCGGCCATTTTTGCACAAAACACGATCTTTTGTTACGCGAAAACCGAGCTGATTTCGGCGAAAACGACGTTTGTAACAGGGTCTAAATGGCCTAATGAAGCTTCTAAAACGCTTCTTTCGCAATTTAAATCGGCCATTTTTGCACAAAACACGATCTTTTGTTACGCGAAAACCGAGCTGATTTCGGCGAAAACGACGTTTGTAACAGGGTCTAAATGGCCTAATGAAGCTTGATGTTTGTAACTGGTTCTGAATCGGGCTATGAAGATTCTAAAACGCTTCTTTCGCAATTTTAATCGGCCATTTTTCCACAAAACACGATCTTTTGTTACGCGAAAACCGAGCTGATTTCGGCGAAAACGACGTTTGTAACAGGGTCTAAATGGCCTAATGAAGCTTGACGTTTGTAACTGGTTCTGAATCGGGCTATGAAGATTCTAAAAAGTTTATTTCGCAATATAAATCGGCCATTTTTGCACAAAACACGATATTTTGTTACGCGAAAACGGAGCTGTTTTCGGTGAAAACGACGTTTGTAACAGGGTGTAAATGGCCTAATGAAGCTTCTAAAACGCTTCTTTCGCAATTTTAATCGGCCATTTTTGCACAAAACACGATCTTTTGTTACGCGAAAACCGAGCTGAATTCTGCGAAAACGACGTTTGTAACAGGGTCTAAATGGCCTAATGAAGCTTCTGAAACGCTTCTTTCGCAATTTAAATAGACCATTTTTGCACAAAACACGATCTTTTGTTACGCGAAAACGGAGCTGATGTCGGCGAAAACGACGTTTGTAACAGGGTCTAAATGGCCTAATGAAGCTTCTAAAACGCTTCTTTCGCAATTTAAATCGGCTATTTTTGCACAAAACACGATCTTTTGTTACGCGAAAACCGAGCTGATTTCGGCGAAAACGACGTTTGTTACAGGGTCTAAATGGCCTAATGAAGCTTCTAAAATGCTTCTTTCGCAATTAAATTCGGCCATTTTTGCACAAAACACGGCCTTGTATTACGCGAAAACCGGGCTGATTTCGGCCAAAACGACGTTTGTAACAGGGTCTAAATGGCCTAAAGAAACTTCTAAAACGCTTCTTTTGCAATTTAAATCGGCCATTTTTGCAGAAAACACGATCTTTTGTTACGCGAAAACCGAGCTGATTTCGGCGAAAAGGACGTTTGTAACAGGGTCTAAATGGCCTAATGAAGCTTCTAAAACGCTTCTTTCGCAATTTAAATCGGCCATTTTTGCACAAAACACGATCTTTTGTTACGCGAAAACCGAGCTGATTTCGCCGAAAACGACGTTTGTAACAGGGTCTAAATGGCCTAATGAAGCTTGACGTTTGTAACTGGTTCTGAATCGGGCTATAAAGATTCTAAAACGCTTCTTTCGCAATTTTAATCGGCCATTTTTCCACAAAACACGATCTTTTGTTACGCGAAAACCGAGCTGATTTCGGCGAAAACGACGTTTGTAACAGGGTCTTAATGGCCTAATGAAGCTTCTGAACCGCTTCTTTCGCAATTTAAATAGACTTTTTTTGCACAAAACACGATCTTTTGTTACGCGAAAACGGAGCTGATTTCGGCGACAACGACGTTTGTAACAGGGTCTAAATGGCCTAATGAAGCTTGACGTTTGTAAGTAGTTCTGAATCGGGCTATAAAGATTCTAAATAGTTTATTTCGCAATATAAATCGGCCATTTTTGCACAAAACACGATCTTTTGTTACGGGAAAACCTAGCTGATTTCGGCGAAAAGGACGTTTGTAACAGGGTGTAAATGGCCTAATGAAGCATCTAATACGCTTCTTTCGCAATTTAAATCAGCCATTTTTCCACAAAACACGATCTTGTATTACGCGAAAACCGAGCTGCTTTCGGCGTAAACGACGTTTGTAACAGGGTCTAAATGGCCTAACGAAACTTCTAACACGCTTCTTTTGCAATTTAAATCGGCCATTTTTGCACAAAACACGATCTTGTATAATGCGAAAACCGAGCTGATTTCGGCGAAAAGGACGTTTGTAACAGGGTCTAAATTGCCTAATGAAGCTTCTAAAATGCTTCTTTTTCAATTTCAATCGGCCATTTTTGCACAAAACACGAACTTGTATTACGGGAAAACCGAGCTGATTTCGGCGAAAACGACATTTGTAACAGGGTCTAAATGGCCTAATGAAGCTTCTAAAACGCTTCTTTCGCAATTTAAATCGGCCATTTTTGCACAAAACACGATCTTGTATTACGCGAAAACCGAGCTGATTTCGGCGAAAACGACGTTTCTAATTGGTTCTGAATCGGGCTATGAAGATTCTAAAACGCTTCTTTCGCATTTTAAATCGGCCATTTTTCCACAAAACCCGATCTTGTATTACGGGAAAACCGAGCTGATTTCGGCGAAAACGACTTTTGTTAGAGGGTCTAAATGGCCTACTGAAGCTTCTAAAACGTTTCTTTCGCAATTTAAATTGGCCATTTTTGCACAAAACACGATCTTGTATTACGGGAAAACCGAGCTGATTTCGGCGAAAACGACGTTTGTAACAGGGTCTAAATGGCCTAATGAAGCTTCTAAAACGCTTCTTTCGCAATTTAAATCGGCCATTTTTGCACAAAATACGATCTTGTATTACGCGAAAACCGAGCTGATTTCGGCCAAAACAACGTTTGTAACTGGTTCTGAATCGGGCTATGAAGATTCTAAAAAGCTTATTTCGCAATATAAATCGGCCATTTTTGCACAAAACACGATCTTTTGTTACGCGAAAACGGAGCTGTTTTCGGCGAAAACGACGTTTGTAACAGGGTCTAAATGGCCTAATGAAGCTTCTAAAACGCTTCTTTCGCAATTTAAATCGGCCATTTTTGCACAAAACACGATCTTTTGTTACGTGAAAACCGAGCTGATTTCGGCGAAAACGACGTTTGTAACAGGGTCTGAATGGCCTAATGAAGCTTCTAAAACGCTTCTTTCGCAATTTTAATCGGCCATTTTTGCACAAAACACGATCCTTTGTTACGCGAAAACGGAGCTGATTTCGGCGAAAACGACGTTTGTAACAGGGTTTAAATGGCCTAATGAAGTTTCTAAAACGCTTCTTTCGCAATTTAAATAGGCCATTTTTGCACAAAACACGATCTTTTGTTACGCGAAAACGGAGCTGATTTCGGCGAAAACGACGTTTGTAACAGGGTCTAAATGGCCTAATGAAGCTTGACGTTTGTAACTTGTTCTGAATCTGGCTTTGAAGATTCTAAAACGCTTCTTTCGCAATTTTAATCGGCCATTTTTCCACAAAACACGATCTTTTGTTACGCGAAAACCGAGCTGATTTCGGCGAAAACGACGTTTGTAACAGGGTCTTAATGGCCTAATGAAGCTTCTGAACCGCTTCTTTCGCAATTTAAATAGACTTTTTTTGCACAAAACACGATCTTTTGTTACGCGAAAACGGAGCTGATTTCGGCGACAACGACGTTTGTAACAGGGTCTAAATGGCCTAATGAAGCTTGACGTTTGTAAGTGGTTCTGAATCGGGCTATGAAGATTCTAAATAGTTTATTTCGCAATATAAATCGGCCATTTTTGCACAAAACACGATCTTTTGTTACGGGAAAACCGAGCTGATTTCGGCGAAAAGGACGTTTGTAACAGGGTGTAAATGGCCTAATGAAGCATCTAATACGCTTCTTTCGCAATTTAAATCAGCCATTTTTCCACAAAACACGATCTTGTATTACGCGAAAACCGAGCTGCTTTCGGCGTAAACGACGTTTGTAACAGGGTCTAAATGGCCTAACGAAACTTCTAACACGCTTCTTTTGCAATTTAAATCGGCCATTTTTGCACAAAACACGATCTTGTATAATGCGAAAACCGAGCTGATTTCGGCGAAAAGGACGTTTGTAACAGGGTCTAAATGGCCTAATGAAGCTTCTAAAACGCTTCTTTTTCAATTTCAATCGGCCATTTTTGCACAAAACACGAACTTGTATTACGGGAAAACCGAGCTAATTTCGGCGAAAACGACGTTTGTAACAGGGTCTAAATGGCCTAATGAAGCTTCTAAAACGCTTCTTACGCAATTTAAATCGGCCATTTTTGCACAAAACACGATCTTGTATTACGCTAAAACCGAGCTGATTTCGGCGAAAAAGACGTTTCTAATTGGTTCTGAATCGGGCTATGAAGATTCTAAAACGCTTCTTTCGTATTTTAAATCGGCCATTTTTCCACAAAACCCGATCTTGTATTACGGGAAAACCGAGCTGATTTCGGCCAAAACAACGTTTGTAACTGGTTCTGAATCGGGCTATGAAGATTCTAAAAAGCTTATTTCGCAATATAAATCGGCCATTTTTGCACAAAACACGATCTTTTGTTACGCGAAAACGGAGCTGTTTTCGGCGAAAACGACGTTTGTAACAGGGTCTAAATGGCCTAATGAAGCTTCTAAAACGCTTCTTTCGCAATTTAAATCGGCCATTTTTGCACAAAACACGATCTTTTGTTACGTGAAAACCGAGCTGATTTCGCCGAAAACGACGTTTGTAACAGGGTCTAAATGGCCTAATGAAGCTTGACGTTTGTAACTGGTTCTGAATCGGGCTATAAAGATTCTAAAACGCTTCTTTCGCAATTTTAATCGGCCATTTTTCCACAAAACACGATCTTTTGTTACGCGAAAACCGAGCTGATTTCGGCGAAAACGACGTTTGTAACAGGGTCTTAATGGCCTAATGAAGCTTCTGAAACGCTTCTTTCGCAATTTAAATAGACTTTTTTTGCACAAAACACGATCTTTTGTTACGCGAAAACGGAGCTGATTTCGGCGACAACGACGTTTGTAACAGGGTCTAAATGGCCTAATGAAGCTTGACGTTTGTAAGTGGTTCTGAATCGGGCTATGAAGATTCTAAATAGTTTATTTCGCAATATAAATCGGCCCTTTTTTGCACAAAACACGATCTTTTGTTACGGGAAAACCTAGCTGATTTCGGCGAAAAGGACGTTTGTAACAGGGTGTAAATGGCCTAATGAAGCATCTAATACGCTTCTTTTGCAATTTAAATCAGCCATTTTTCCACAAAACACGATCTTGTATTACGCGAAAACCGAGCTGCTTTCGGCGTAAACGACGTTTGCAACAGGGTCTAAATGGCCTAACGAAACTTCTAACACGCTTCTTTTGCAATTTAAATCGGCCATTTTTGCACAAAACACGATCTTGTATAATGCGAAAACCGAGCTGATTTCGGCGAAAAGGACGTTTGTAACAGGGTCTAAATTGCCTAATGAAGCTTCTAAAACGCTTCTTTTTCAATTTCAATCGGCCATTTTTGCACAAAACACGAACTTGTATTACGGGAAAACCGAGCTGATTTCGGCGAAAACGACATTTGTAACAGGGTCTAAATGGCCTAATGAAGCTTCTAAAACGCTTCTTACGCAATTTAAATCGGCCATTTTTGCACAAAACACGATCTTGTATTACGCTAAAACCGAGCTGATTTCGGCGAAAACGACGTTTCTAATTGGTTCTGAATCGGGCTATGAAGATTCTAAAACGCTTCTTTCGCATTTTAAATCGGCCATTTTTCCACAAAACCCGATCTTGTATTACGGGAAAACCGAGCTGATTTCGGCGAAAACGACTTTTGTAAGAGGGTCTAAATGGCCTACTGAAGCTTCTAAAACGTTTCTTTCGCAATTTAAATTGGCCATTTTTGCACAAAACACGATCTTGTATTACGGGAAAACCGAGCTGATTTCGGCGAAAACGACGTTTGTAACAGGGTCTAAATGGCCTAATGAAGCTTCTAAAACGCTTCTTTCGCAATTTAAATCGGCCATTTTTGCACAAAATACGATCTTGTATTACGCGAAAACCGAGCTGATTTCGGCCAAAACAACGTTTGTAACTGGTTCTGAATCGGGCTATGAAGATTCTAAAAAGCTTATTTCGCAATATAAATCGGCCATTTTTGCACAAAACACGATCTTTTGTTACGCGAAAACGGAGCTGTTTTCGGCGAAAACGACGTTTGTAACAGGGTCTAAATGGCCTAATGAAGCTTCTAAAACGCTTCTTTCGCAATTTAAATCGGCCATTTTTGCACAAAACACGATCTTTTGTTACGTGAAAACCGAGCTGATTTCGGCGAAAACGACGTTTGTAACAGGGTCTGAATGGCCTAATGAAGCTTCTAAAACGCTTCTTTCGCAATTTTAATCGGCCATTTTTGCACAAAACACGATCCTTTGTTACGCGAAAACCGAGCTGATTTCGGCGAAAACGACGTTTGTAACAGGGTTTAAATGGCCTAATGAAGTTTCTAAAACGCTTCTTTCGCAATTTAAATAGGCCATTTTTGCACAAAACACGATCTTTTGTTACGCGAAAACGGAGCTGATTTCGGCGAAAACGACGTTTGTAACAGGGGTTAAATGGCCTTATGAAGCTTGACGTTTGTAACTTGTTCTGAATCGGGCTATGAAGATTCTAAAAAGTTTATTTCGCAATATAAATCGGCCATTTTTGCACCAAACACGATCTTTTGTTATGCGAAAACCGAGCTGTTTTCGGCGAAAACGACGTTTGTAACAGGGTGTAAATGGCCTAATGAAGCTTCTAAAACGCTTCTTTCGCAATTTTTAATCGGCCATTTTTGCACAAAACACGATCTTTTGTTACGCGAAAACCGAGCTGATTTCTGCGAAAACGACGTTTGTAACAGGGTCTAAATGGCCTAATGAAGCTTTCTAAAACGCTTCTTTCGCAATTTTAATCGGCCATTTTTGCACAAAACACGATCTTTTGTTACGCGAAAACCGAGCTGATTTCTGCGAAAACGACGTTTGTAACAGGGTCTAAATGGCCTCATGAAGCTTGACGTTTGTAACTGGTTCTGAATCGGGCTATGAAGATTCTAAAAAGTTTATTTCGCAATATAAATCGGCCATTTTTTCACAAAACACGATATTTTGTTACGCGAAAACGGAGCTGTTTTCGGTGAAAACGACGTTTGTAACAGGGTTTAAATGGCCTAATGAAGCTTCTAAAACGCTTCTTTCGCTATTTAAATCGGCCATTTTTCCACAAAACACGATCTTTTGTTACGCGAAAACCGAGCTGATTTCGGCGAAAACGACGTTTGTAACAGGGTCTAAATGGCCTAATGAAGCTTGACGTTTGTAACTGGTTCTGAATCGGGCTATGAAGATTCTAAAAAGTTTATTTCGCAATATAAATCGGCCATTTTTGCACAAAACACGATATTTTGTTACGCGAAAACGGAGCTGTTTTCGGTGAAAACGACGTTTGTAACAGGGTTTAAATGGCCTAATGAAGCTTCTAAAACGCTTCTTTCGCAATTTAAATCGGCCATTTTTCCACAAAACACGATCTTTTGTTACGCGAAAACCGAGCTGATTTCGGCGAAAACGACCTTTGTTACAGGGTCTAAATGGCCTAATGAAGATTCTAAAACGCTTCTTTCGCAATTTAAATCGGCCATTTTTGCACAAAACACGACCTTGTATTACGGGAAAGCCGAGCTGATTTCGGCGAAAACGACTTTTGTAAGAGGGTCTAAATGGCCTACTGAAGCTTCTAAAACGTTTCTTTCGCAATTTAAATTGGCCATTTTTGCACAAAACACGATCTTGTATTACGGGAAAACCGGGCTGATTTCGGCGAAAACGACGTTTGTAACAGGGTCTAAATGGCCTAATGAAGCTTCTAAAACGCTTCTTTCGCAATTTAAATCGGCCATTTTTGCACAAAACACGATCTTGTATTACGCGAAAACCGAGCTGATTTCGGCCAAAACAACGTTTGTAACTGGTTCTGAATCGGGCTATGAAGATTCTAAAAAGCTTATTTCGGAATATAAATCGGCCATTTTTGCACAAAACACGATCTTTTGTTACGCGAAAACGGAGCTGTTTTCGGCGAAAACGACGTTTGTAACAGGGTCTAAATGGCCTAATGAAGCTTCTAAAACGCTTCTTTCGCAATTTCAATCGGCCATTTTTGCACAAAACACGATCTTTTGTTACGTGAAAACCGAGCTGATTTCGGCGAAAACGACGTTTGTAACAGGGTCTGAATGGCCTAATGAAGCTTCTAAAACGCTTCTTTCGCAATTTTAATCGGCCATTTTTGCACAAAACACGATCCTTTGTTACGCGAAAACTGAGCTGATTTCGGCGAAAACGACGTTTGTAACAGGGTTTAAATGGCCTAATGAAGTTTCTAAAACGCTTCTTTCGCAATTTAAATAGGCCATTTTTGCACAAAACACGATCTTTTGTTACGCGAAAACGGAGCTGATTTCGGCGAAAACGACGTTTGTAACAGGGGTTAAATGGCCTAATGAAGCTTGACGTTTGTAACTTGTTCTGAATCGGGCTATGAAGATTCTAAAAAGTTTATTTCGCAATATAAATCGGCCATTTTTGCACCACACACGATCTTTTGTTATGCGAAAACCGAGCTGTTTTCGGGGAAAACGACGTTTGTAACAGGGTGTAAATGGCCTAATGAAGCTTCTAAAACGCTTCTTTCGCAATTTTAATCGGCCATTTTTGCACAAAACACGATCTTTTGTTACGCGAAAACCGAGCTGATTTCTGAGAAAACGACGTTTGTAACAGGGTCTAAATGGCCTAATGAAGCTTCTAAAACGCTTCTTTCGCAATTTTAATCGGCCATTTTTGCACAAAACACGATCTTTTGTTACGCGAAAACCGAGCTGATTTCTGCGAAAACGACGTTTGTAACACGGTCTAAATGGCCTCATGAAGCTTGACGTTTGTAACTGGTTCTGAATCGGGCTATGAAGATTCTAAAAAGTTTATTTCGCAATATAAATCGGCCATTTTTGCACAAAACACGATATTTTGTTACGCGAAAACCGAGCTGATTTCTGCGAAAACGACGTTTGTAACAGGGTCTAAATGGCCTAATGAAGCTTCTAAAACGCTTCTTTCGCTATTTAAATCGGCCATTTTTCCACAAAACACGATCTTTTGTTACGCGAAAACCGAGCTGATTTCGGCGAAAACGACGTTTGTAACAGGGTCTAAATGGCCTAATGAAGCTTCTAAAACGCTTCTTTTGCAATTTAAATCGGCCATTTTTGCACAAAACACGATCATTTGTTACGCGAAAACCGAGCTGATTTCGGCGAAAACGACGTTTGTTACAGGGTCTAAATGGCCTAATGAAGCTTCTAAAATGCTTCTTTCGCAATTTAATTCGGCCATTTTTGCACAAAACACGACCTTGTATTACGCGAAAACCGAGCTGATTTCGGCGAAAACGACGTTTGTAACAGGGTCTAAATGGCCTAAAGAAACTTCTAAAACGCTTCTTTCGCAATTTAAATCGGCCATTTTTGCAGAAAACACGATCTTTTGTTACGCGAAAACCGAGCTGATTTCGGCGAAAACGACGTTTGTAACAGGGTCTAAATGGCCTAATGAAGCTTCTAAAACGCTTCTTTCGCAATTTAAATCGGCCATTTTTGCACAAAACACGATCTTTTGTTACGCGAAACCCGAGCTGATTTCGCCGAAAACGACGTTTGTAACAGGGTCTAAATGGCCTAATGAAGCTTGACGTTTGTAACTGGTTCTGAATCGGGCTATGAAGATTCTAAAACGCTTCTTTCGCAATTTTAATCGGCCATTTTTCCACAAAACACGATCTTTTGTTACGCGAAATCCGAGCTGATTTCGGCGAAAACGACGTTTGTAACAGTGTCTTAATGGCCTAATGAAGCTTCTGAAACGCTTCTTTCGCAATTTAAATAGACTTTTTTTGCACAAAACACGATCTTTTGTTACGCGAAAACGGAGCTGATTTCGGCGACAACGACGTTTGTAACAGGGTCTAAATGGCCTAATGAAGCTTGACGTTTGTAAGTGGTTCTGAATCGGGCTATGAAGATTCTAAATAGTTTATTTCGCAATATAAATCGGCCATTTTTGCACAAAACACGATCTTTTGTTACGGGAAAACCGAGCTGATTTCGGCGAAAAGGACGTTTGTAACAGGGTGTAAATGGCCTAATGAAGCATCTAATACGCTTCTTTCGCAATTTAAATCAGCCATTTTTCCACAAAACACGATCTTGTATTACGCGAAAACCGAGCTGCTTTCGGCGTTAACGACGTTTGTAACAGGGTCTAAATGGCCTAACGAAACTTCTAACACGCTTCTTTTGCAATTTAAATCGGCCATTTTTGCACAAAACACGATCTTGTATAATGCGAAAACCGAGCTGATTTCGGCGAAAAGGACGTTTGTAACAGGGTCTAAATGGCCTAATGAAGCTTCTAAAACGCTTCTTTTTCAATTTCAATCGGCCATTTTTGCACAAAACACGAACTTGTATTACGGGAAAACCGAACTGATTTCGGCGAAAACGACGTTTGTAACAGGGTCTAAATGGCCTAATGAAGCTTCTAAAACGCTTCTTTCGCAATTTAAATCGGCCATTTTTGCACAAAACACGATCTTGTATTACGCGAAAACCGAGCTGATTTCTGCGAAAACGACGTTTGTAACAGGGTCTAAATGGCCTAATGAAGCTTCTAAAACGCTTCTTTCGCAATTTAAATCGGCCATTTTTGCACAAAACACGATCTTGTATTACGCGAAAACCGAGCTGATTTCGGCCAAAACAACGTTTGTAACTGGTTTTGAATCGGGCTATGAAGATTCTAAAAAGCTTATTTCGCAATATAAATCGGCCATTTTTGCACAAAACACGATCTTTTGTTACGCGAAAACGGAGCTGTTTTCGGCGAAAACGACGTTTGTAACAGGGTCTAAATGGCCTAATGAAGCTTCTAAAACGCTTCTTTCGCAATTTAAATCGGCCATTTTTGCACAAAACACGATCTTTTGTTACGTGAAAACCGAGCTGATTTCGGCGAAAACGACGTTTGTAACATGGTCTGAATGGCCTAATGAAGCTTCTAAAACGCTTCTTTCGCAATTTTAATCGGCCATTTTTGCACAAAACACGATCCTTTGTTACGCGAAAACCGAGCTGATTTTGGCGAAAACGACGTTTGTAACAGGGTTTAAATGGCCTAATGAAGTTTCTAAAACGCTTCTTTCGCAATTTAAATAGGCCATTTTTGCACAAAACACGATCTTTTGTTACGCGAAAACGGAGCTGATTTCGGCGAAAAAGACGTTTGTAACAGGGGTTAAATGGCCTAATGAAGCTTGACGTTTGTAACTTGTTCTGAATCGGGCTATGAAGATTCTAAAAAGTTTATTTCGCAATATAAATCGGCCATTTTTGCACCAAACACGATCTTTTGTTATGCGAAAACTGAGCTGTTTTCGGCGAAAACGACGTTTGTAACAGGGTGTAAATGGCCTAATGAAGCTTCTAAAACGCTTCTTTCGCAATTTTAATCGGCCATTTTTGCACAAAACACGATCTTTTGTTACGCGAAAACCGAGCTGATTTCTGCGAAAACGACGTTTGTAACAGGGTCTAAATGGCCTAATGAAGCTTCTGAAACGCTTCTTTCGCAATTTAAATAGACCATTTTTGCACAAAACACGATCTTTTGTTACGCGAAAACGGAGCTGATGTCGGCGAAAACGACGTTTGTAACAGGGTCTAAATGGCCTAATGAAGCTTGACGTTTGTAACTGGTTCTGAATCGGGCTATGAAGATTCTAAAAAGTTTATTTCGCAATATAAATCGGGCATTTTTGCACAAAACACGATATTTTGTTACGCGAAAACGGAGCTGTTATCGGTGAAAACGACGTTTGTAACAGGGTTTAAATGGCCTAATGAAGCTTCTAAAACGCTTCTTTCGCAATTTAAATTGGCCATTTTTGCACAAAACACTATCTTTTGTTACGCGAAAACCGAGCTGATTTCGGCGAAAACGACGTTTGTTACAGGGTCTAAATGGCCTAATGAAGCTTCTAAAACGCTTCTTTCGCAATTTAATTCGGCCATTTTTGCACAAAACACGACCTTGTATTACGCGAAAACCGAGCTGATTTCGGCCAAAACGACGTTTGTAACAGGGTCTAAATGGCCTAATGAAACTTCTAAAACGCTTCTTTCGCAATTTAAATCGGCCATTTTTGCACAAAACACGATCTTTTGTTACGCGAAAACCGAGCTGATTTCGGCGAAAACGACGTTTGTAACAGGGTCTAAATGGCCTAATGAAGCTTCTAAAACGCTTCTTTCGCAATTTAAATCGGCCATTTTTGCACAAAACACGATCTTTTGTTACGCGAAAACCGAGCTGATTTCGGTGAAAACGACGTTTGTAACAGGGTCTAAATGGCCTAATGAAGCTTGACGTTTGTAACTGGTTCTGAATCGGGCTCTGAAGATTCTAAAACGCTTCTTTCGCAATTTTAATCGGCCATTTTCCCACAAAACACGATCTTTTGTTACGCGAAAACCGAGCTGATTTCTGCGAAAACGACGTTTGTAACAGGGTCTAAATGGCCTACTGAAGCTTGACGTTTGTAACTGGTTCTGAATCGGGCTATGAAGATTCTAAAAAGTTTATTTCGCAATATAAATCGGCCATTTTTGCACAAAACACGATATTTTGTTACGCGAAAACGGAGCTGTTTTCGGTGAAAACGACGTTTGTAACAGGGTTTAAATGGCCTAATGAAGCTTCTAAAACGCTTCTTTCGCTATTTAAATCGGCCATTTTTCCACAAAACACGATCTTTTGTTACGCGAAAACCGAGCTGATTTCGGCGAAAACGACGTTTGTAACAGGGTATAAATGGCCTAATGAAGCCTGACGTTTGTAACTGGTTCTGAATCGGGCTATGAAGATTCTAAAAAGTTTATTTCGCAATATAAATCGGCCATTTTTGCACAAAACACGATATTTTGTTACGCGAAAACGGAGCTGTTTTCGGTGAAAACGACGTTTGTAACAGGGTCTAAATGGCCTAATGAAGCTTCTAAAACGCTTCTTACGCAATTTAAATCGGCCATTTTTGCACAAAACACGATCTTGTATTACGCTAAAACCGAGCTGATTTCGGCGAAAAAGACGTTTCTAATTGGTTCTGAATCGGGCTATGAAGATTCTAAAACGCTTCTTTCGCATTTTAAATCGGCCATTTTTCCACAAAACCCGATCTTGTATTACGGGAAAACCGAGCTGATTTCGGCCAAAACAACGTTTGTAACTGGTTCTGAATCGGGCTATGAAGATTCTAAAAAGCTTATTTCGCAATATAAATCGTCCATTTTTGCACAAAACACGATCTTTTGTTACGCGAAAACGGAGCTGTTTTCGGCGAAAACGACGTTTGTAACAGGGTCTAAATGGCCTAATGAAGCTTCTAAAACGCTTCTTTCGCAATTTAAATCGGCCATTTTTGCACAAAACACGATCTTTTGTTACGTGAAAACCGAGCTGATTTCGGCGAAAACGACGTTTGTAACAGGGTCTGAATGTCCTAATGAAGCTTCTAAAACGCTTCTTTCGCAATTTTAATCGGCCATTTTTGCACAAAACACGATCCTTTGTTACGCGAAAACCGAGCTGATTTCTGCGAAAACGACGTTTGTAACAGGGTTTAAATGGCCTAATGAAGTTTCTAAAACGCTTCTTTCGCAATTTAAATAGGCCATTTTTGCACAAAACACGATCTTTTGTTACGCGAAAACGGAGCTGATTTCGGCGAAAACGACGTTTGTAACAGGGGTTAAATGGCCTTATGAAGCTTGACGTTTGTAACTTGTTCTGAATCGGGCTATGAAGATTCTAAAAAGTTTATTTCGCAATATAAATCGGCCATTTTTGCACCAAACACGATCTTTTGTTATGCGAAAACCGAGCTGATTTCGGCGAAAAGGACGTTTGTAACAGGGTGTAAATGGCCTAATGAAGCTTCTAAAACGCTTCTTTCGCAATTTTTAATCGGCCATTTTTGCACAAAACACGATCTTTTGTTACGCGAAAACCGAGCTGATTTCTGCGAAAACGACGTTTGTAACAGGGTCTAAATGGCCTCATGAAGCTTGACGTTTGTAACTGGTTCTGAATCGGGCTATGAAGATTCTAAAAAAGTTTATTTCGCAATATAAATCGGCCATTTTTGCACAAAACACGATATTTTGTTACGCGAAAACGGAGCTGTTTTCGGTGAAAACGACGTTTGTAACAGGGTTTAAATGGCCTAATGAAGCTTCTAAAACGCTTCTTTCGCTATTTAAATCGGCCATTTTTCCACAAAACACGATCTTTTGTTACGCGAAAACCGAGCTGATTTCGGCGAAAACGACGTTTGTAACAGGGTATAAATGGCCTAATGAAGCCTGACGTTTGTAACTGGTTCTGAATCGGGCTATGAAGATTCTAAAAAGTTTATTTCGCAATATAAATCGGCCATTTTTGCACAAAACACGATATTTTGTTACGCGAAAACGGAGCTGTTTTCGGTGAAAACGACGTTTGTAACAGGGTCTAAATGGCCTAATGAAGCTTCTAAAACGCTTCTTACGCAATTTAAATCGGCCATTTTTGCACAAAACACGATCTTGTATTACGCTAAAACCGAGCTGATTTCGGCGAAAAAGACGTTTCTAATTGGTTCTGAATCGGGCTATGAAGATTCTAAAACGCTTCTTTCGCATTTTAAATCGGCCATTTTTCCACAAAACCCGATCTTGTATTACGGGAAAACCGAGCTGATTTCGGCCAAAACAACGTTTGTAACTGGTTCTGAATCGGGCTATGAAGATTCTAAAAAGCTTATTTCGCAATATAAATCGGCCATTTTTGCACAAAACACGATCTTTTGTTACGCGAAAACGGAGCTGTTTTCGGCGAAAACGACGTTTGTAACAGGGTCTAAATGGCCTAATGAAGCTTCTAAAACGCTTCTTTCGCAATTTAAATCGGCCATTTTTGCACAAAACACGATCTTTTGTTACGTGAAAACCGAGCTGATTTCGGCGAAAACGACGTTTGTAACAGGGTCTGAATGTCCTAATGAAGCTTCTAAAACGCTTCTTTCGCAATTTTAATCGGCCATTTTTGCACAAAACACGATCCTTTGTTACGCGAAAAACGAGCTGATTTCGGCGAAAACGACGTTTGTAACAGGGTTTAAATGGCCTAATGAAGTTTCTAAAACGCTTCTTTCGCAATTTAAATAGGCCATTTTTGCACAAAACACGATCTTTTGTTACGCGAAAACGGAGCTGATTTCGGCGAAAACGACGTTTGTAACAGGGGTTAAATGGCCTTATGAAGCTTGACGTTTGTAACTTGTTCTGAATCGGGCTATGAAGATTCTAAAAAGTTTATTTCGCAATATAAATCGGCCATTTTTGCACCAAACACGATCTTTTGTTATGCGAAAACCGAGCTGATTTCGGCGAAAAGGACGTTTGTAACAGGGTGTAAATGGCCTAATGAAGCTTCTAAAACGCTTCTTTCGCAATTTTTAATCGGCCATTTTTGCACAAAACACGATCTTTTGTTACGCGAAAACCGAGCTGATTTCTGCGAAAACGACGTTTGTAACAGGGTCTAAATGGCCTCATGAAGCTTGACGTTTGTAACTGGTTCTGAATCGGGCTATGAAGATTCTAAAAAGTTTATTTCGCAATATAAATCGGCCATTTTTGCACAAAACACGATATTTTGTTACGCGAAAACGGAGCTGTTTTCGGTGAAAACGACGTTTGTAACAGGGTTTAAATGGCCTAATGAAGCTTCTAAAACGCTTCTTTCGCTATTTAAATCGGCCATTTTTCCACAAAACACGATCTTTTGTTACGCGAAAACCGAGCTGATTTCGGCGAAAACGACGTTTGTAACAGGGTCTAAATGGCCTAATGAAGCTTGACGTTTGTAACTGGTTCTGAATCGGGCTATGAAGATTCTAAAAAGTTTATTTCGCAATATAAATCGGCCATTTTTGCACAAAACACGATATTTTGTTACGCGAAAACGGAGCTGTTTTCGGTGAAAACGACGTTTGTAACAGGGTTTAAATGGCCTAATGAAGCTTCTAAAACGCTTCTTTCGCAATTTAAATCGGCCATTTTTCCACAAAACACGATCTTTTGTTACGCGAAAACCGAGCTGATTTCGGCGAAAACGACGTTTGTTACAGGGTCTAAATGGCCTAATGAAGATTCTAAAACGCTTCTTTCGCAATTTAAATCGGCCATTTTTGCACAAAACACGACCTTGTATTACGGGAAAGCCGAGCTGATTTCGGCGAAAACGACTTTTGTAAGAGGGTCTAAATGGCCTACTGAAGCTTCTAAAACGTTTCTTTCGCAATTTAAATTGGCCATTTTTGCACAAAACACGATCTTGTATTACGGGAAAACCGAGCTGATTTCGGCGAAAACGACGTTTGTAACAGGGTCTAAATGGCCTAATGAAGCTTCTAAAACGCTTCTTTCGCAATTTAAATCGGCCATTTTTGCACAAAACACGATCTTGTATTACGCGAAAACCGAGCTGATTTCGGCCAAAACAACGTTTGTAACTGGTTCTGAATCGGGCTATGAAGATTCTAAAAAGCTTATTTCGCAATATAAATCGGCCATTTTTGCACAAAACACGATCTTTTGTTACGCGAAAACGGAGCTGTTTTCGGCGAAAACGACGTTTGTAACAGGGTCTAAATGGCCTAATGAAGCTTCTAAAACGCTTCTTTCGCAATTTAAATCGGCCATTTTTGCACAAAACACGATCTTTTGTTACGCGAAAACGGAGCTGTTTTCGGCGAAAACGACGTTTGTAACAGGGTCTAAATGGCCTAATGAAGCTTCTAAAACGCTTCTTTCGCAATTTAAATCGGCCATTTTTGCACCAAACACGATCTTTTGTTATGCGAAAACCGAGCTGTTTTCGGCGAAAACGACGTTTGTAACAGGGTCTAAATGGCCTAATGAAGCTTGACGTTTGTAACTGGTTCTGAATCGGGCTATAAAGATTCTAAAACGCTTCTTTCGCAATTTTAATCGGCCATTTTTCCACAAAACACGATCTTTTGTTACGCGAAAACCGAGCTGATTTCTGCGAAAACGACGTTTGTAACAGGGTCTAAATGGCCTAATGAAGCTTCTAAAACGCTTCTTTCGCAATTTTAATCGGCCATTTTTGCACAAAACACGATCTTTTGTTACGCGAAAACCGAGCTGATTTCTGCGAAAACGACGTTTGTAACAGGGTCTAAATGGCCTCATGAAGCTTGACGTTTGTAACTGGTTCTGAATCGGGCTATGAAGATTCTAAAAAGTTTATTTCGCAATATAAATCGGCCATTTTTGCACAAAACACGATATTTTGTTACGCGAAAACGGAGCTGTTTTCGGTGAAAACGACGTTTGTAACAGGGTTTAAATGGCCTAATGAAGCTTCTAAAACGCTTCTTTCGCTATTTAAATCGGCCATTTTTCCACAAAACACGATCTTTTGTTACGCGAAAACCGAGCTGATTTCGGCGAAAACGACGTTTGTAACAGGGTATAAATGGCCTAATGAAGCTTGACGTTTGTAACTGGTTCTGAATCGGGCTATGAAGATTCTAAAAAGTTTATTTCGCAATATAAATCGGCCATTTTTGCACAAAACACGATATTTTGTTACGCGAAAACGGAGCTGTTTTCTGTGAAAACGACGTTTGTAACAGGGTTTAAATGGCCTAATGAAGCTTCTAAAACGCTTCTTTCGCTATTTAAATCGGCCATTTTTCCACAAAACACGATCTTTTGTTACGCGAAAACCGAGCTGATTTCGGCGAAAACGACGTTTGTAACAGGGTCTAAATGGCCTAATGAAGCTTGACGTTTGTAACTGGTTCTGAATCGGGCTATGAAGATTCTAAAAAGTTTATTTCGCAATATAAATCGGCCATTTTTGCACAAAACACGATATTTTGTTACGCGAAAACGGAGACGTTTTCGGTGAAAACGACGTTTGTAACAGGGTTTAAATGGCATAATGAAGCATTTAAAACGCTTCTTTCGCAATTTAAATCGGCCATTTTTCCACAAAACACGATCTTTTGTTACGCGAAAACCGAGCTGATTTCGGCGAAAACGACGTTTGTTACAGGGTCTAAATGGCCTAATGAAGATTCTAAAACGCTTCTTTCGCAATTTCAATCGGCCATTTTTGCACAAAACACGACCTTGTATTATGGGAAAGCCGAGCTGATTTCGGCGAAAACGACTTTTGTAAGAGGGTCTAAATGGCCTACTGAAGCTTCTAAAACGTTTCTTTCGCAATTTAAATTGGCCATTTTTGCACAAAACACGATCTTGTATTACGGGAAAACCGAGCTGATTTCGGCGAAAACGACGTTTGTAACAGGGTCTAAATGGCCTAATGAAGCTTCTAAAACGCTTCTTTCGCAATTTAAATCGGCCATTTTTGCACAAAATACGATCTTGTATTACGCGAAAACCGAGCTGATTTCGGCCAAAACAACGTTTGTAACTGGTTCTGAATCGGGCTATGAAGATTCTAAAAAGCTTATTTCGCATAATAAATCGGCCATTTTTGCACAAAACACGATCTTTTGTTACGCGAAAACGGAGCTGTTTTCGGCGAAAACGACGTTTGTAACAGGGTCTAAATGGCCTAATGAAGCTTCTAAAACGCTTCTTTCGCAATTTAAATCGGCCATTTTTGCACAAAACACGATCTTTTGTTACGTGAAAACCGAGCTGATTTCCCCGAAAACGACGTTTGTAACAGGGTCTAAATGGCCTAATGAAGCTTGACGTTTGTAACTGGTTCTGAATCGGGCTATAAAGATTCTAAAACGCTTCTTTCGCAATTTAAATCGGCCATTTTTCCACAAAACACGATCTTTTGTTACGCGAAAACCGAGCTGATTTCGGCGAAAACGACGTTTGTAACAGGGTCTTAATGGCCTAATGAAGCTTCTGAAACGCTTCTTTCGCAATTTAAATAGACTTTTTTTGCACAAAACACGATCTTTTGTTACGCGAAAACGGAGCTGATTTCGGCGACAACGACGTTTGTAACAGGGTCTAAATGGCCTAATGAATCTTGACGTTTGTAAGTGGTTCTGAATCGGGCTATGAAGATTCTAAATAGTTTATTTCGCAATATAAATCGGCCATTTTTGCACAAAACACGATCTTTTGTTACGGGAAAACCTAGCTGATTTCGGCGAAAAGGACGTTTGTAACAGGGTGTAAATGGCCTAATGAAGCATCTAATACGCTTCTTTTGCAATTTAAATCAGCCATTTTTCCACAAAACACGATCTTGTATTACGCGAAAACCGAGCTGCTTTCGGCGTAAACGACGTTTGTAACAGGGTCTAAATGGCCTAACGAAACTTCTAACACGCTTCTTTTGCAATTTAAATCGGCCATTTTTGCACAAAACACGATCTTGTATAATGCGAAAACCGAGCTGATTTCGGCGAAAAGGACGTTTGTAACAGGGTCTAAATTGCCTAATGAAGCTTCTAAAACGCTTCTTTTTCAATTTCAATCGGCCATTTTTGCACAAAACACGAACTTGTATTACGGGAAAACCGAGCTGATTTCGGCGAAAACGACATTTGTAACAGGGTCTAAATGGCCTAATGAAGCTTCTAAAACGCTTCTTTCGCAATTTAAATCGGCCATTTTTGCACAAAACACGATCTTGTATTACGCGAAAACCGAGCTGATTTCGGCGAAAACGACGTTTCTAATTGGTTCTGAATCGGGCTATGAAGATTCTAAAACGCTTCTTTCGCATTTTAAATCGGCCATTTTTCCACAAAACCCGATCTTGTATTACGGGAAAACCGAGCTGATTTCGGCGAAAACGACTTTTGTAAGAGGGTCTAAATGGCCTACTGAAGCTTCTAAAACGTTTCTTTCGCAATTTAAATTGGCCATTTTTGCACAAAACACGATCTTGTATTACGGGAAAACCGAGCTGATTTCGGCGAAAACGACGTTTGTAACAGGGTCTAAATGGCCTAATGAAGCTTCTAAAACGCTTCTTTCGCAATTTAAATCGGCCATTTTTGCACAAAATACGATCTTGTATTACGCGAAAACCGAGCTGATTTCGGCCAAAACAACGTTTGTAACTGGTTCTGAATCGGGCTATGAAGATTCTAAAAAGCTTATTTCGCAATATAAATCGGCCATTTTTGCACAAAACACGATCTTTTGTTACGCGAAAACGGAGCTGTTTTCGGCGAAAACGACGTTTGTAACAGGGTCTAAATGGCCTAATGAAGCTTCTAAAACGCTTCTTTCGCAATTTAAATCGGCCATTTTTGCACAAAACACGATCTTTTGTTACGTGAAAACCGAGCTGATTTCGGCGAAAACGACGTTTGTAACAGGGTCTGAATGGCCTAATGAAGCTTCTAAAACGCTTCTTTCGCAATTTTAATCGGCCATTTTTGCACAAAACACGATCCTTTGTTACGCGAAAACCGAGCTGATTTCGGCGAAAACGACGTTTGTAACAGGGTTTAAATGGCCTAATGAAGTTTCTAAAACGCTTCTTTCGCAATTTAAATAGGCCATTTTTGCACAAAACACGATCTTTTGTTACGCGAAAACCGAGCTGATTTCGGCGAAAACGACGTTTGTAACAGGGTCTAAATGGCCTAATGAAGCTTGACGTTTGTAACTTGTTCTGAATCGGGATATGAAGATTCTAAAACGCTTCTTTCGCAATTTTAATCGGCCATTTTTCCACAAAACACGATCTTTTGTTACGCGAAAACCGAGCTGATTTCGGCGAAAACGACGTTTGTAACAGGGTCTTAATGGCCTAATGAAGCTTCTGAACCGCTTCTTTCGCAATTTAAATAGACTTTTTTTGCACAAAACACGATCTTTTGTTACGCGAAAACGGAGCTGATTTCGACGACAACGACGTTTGTAACAGGGTCTAAATGGCCTAATGAAGCTTGACGTTTGTAACTGGTTCTGAATCGGGCTATGAAGATTCTAAATAGTTTATTTCGCAATATAAATCGGCCATTTTTGCACAAAACACGATCTTTTGTTACGGGAAAACCGAGCTGATTTCGGCGAAAAGGACGTTTGTAACTGGGTGTAAATGGCCTAATGAAGCATCTAATACGCTTCTTTCGCAATTTAAATCAGCCATTTTTCCACAAAACACGATCTTGTATTACGCGAAAACCGAGCTGCTTTCGGCGTAAACGACGTTTGTAACAGGGTCTAAATGGCCTAACGAAACTTCTAACACGCTTCTTTTGCAATTTAAATCGGCCATTTTTGCACAAAACACGATCTTGTATAATGCGAAAACCGAGCTGATTTCGGCGAAAAGGACGTTTGTAACAGGGTCTAAATGGCCTAATGAAGCTTCTAAAACGCTTCTTTTTCAATTTCAATCGGCCATTTTTGCACAAAACACGAACTTGTATTACGGGAAAACCGAGCTAATTTCGGCGAAAACGACGTTTGTAACAGGGTCTAAATGGCCTAATGAAGCTTCTAAAACGCTTCTTACGCAATTTAAATCGGCCATTTTTGCACAAAACACGATCTTGTATTACGCTAAAACCGAGCTGATTTCGGCGAAAAAGACGTTTCTAATTGGTTCTGAATCGGGCTATGAAGATTCTAAAACGCTTCTTTCGCATTTTAAATCGGCCATTTTTCCACAAAACCCGATCTTGTATTACGGGAAAGCCGAGCTGATTTCGGCGAAAACGACTTTTGTAAGAGGGTCTAAATGGCCTACTGAAGCTTCTAAAACGTTTCTTTCGCAATTTAAATTGGCCATTTTTGCACAAAACACGATCTTGTATTACGGGAAAACCGAGCTGATTTCGGCGAAAACGACGTTTGTAACAGGGTCTAAATGGCCTAATGAAGCTTCTAAAACGCTTCTTTCGCAATTTAAATCGGCCATTTTTGCACAAAACACGATCTTGTATTACGCGAAAACCGAGCTGATTTCGGCCAAAACAACGTTTGTAACTGGTTCTGAATCGGGCTATGAAGATTCTAAAAAGCTTATTTCGCATAATAAATCGGCCATTTTTGCACAAAACACGATCTTTTGTTACGCGAAAACGGAGCTGTTTTCGGCGAAAACGACGTTTGTAACAGGGTCTAAATGGCCTAATGAAGCTTCTAAAACGCTTCTTTCGCAATTTAAATCGGCCATTTTTGCACAAAACACGATCTTTTGTTACGTGAAAACCGAGCTGATTTCCCCGAAAACGACGTTTGTAACAGGGTCTAAATGGCCTAATGAAGCTTGACGTTTGTAACTGGTTCTGAATCGGGCTATAAAGATTCTAAAACGCTTCTTTCGCAATTTAAATCGGCCATTTTTCCACAAAACACGATCTTTTGTTACGCGAAAACCGAGCTGATTTCGGCGAAAACGACGTTTGTAACAGGGTCTTAATGGCCTAATGAAGCTTCTGAAACGCTTCTTTCGCAATTTAAATAGACTTTTTTTGCACAAAACACGATCTTTTGTTACGCGAAAACGGAGCTGATTTCGGCGACAACGACGTTTGTAACAGGGTCTAAATGGCCTAATGAAGCTTGACGTTTGTAAGTGGTTCTGAATCGGGCTATGAAGATTCTAAATAGTTTATTTCGCAATATAAATCGGCCATTTTTGCACAAAACACGATCTTTTGTTACGGGAAAACCTAGCTGATTTCGGCGAAAAGGACGTTTGTAACAGGGTGTAAATGTCCTAATGAAGCATCTAATACGCTTCTTTTGCAATTTAAATCAGCCATTTTCCCACAAAACACGATCTTGTATTACGCGAAAACCGAGCTGCTTTCGGCGTAAACGACGTTTGTAACAGGGTCTAAATGGCCTAACGAAACTTCTAACACGCTTCTTTTGCAATTTAAATCGGCCATTTTTGCACAAAACACGATCTTGTATAATGCGAAAACCGAGCTGATTTCGGCGAAAAGGACGTTTGTAACAGGGTCTAAATTGCCTAATGAAGCTTCTAAAACGCTTCTTTTTCAATTTCAATCGGCCATTTTTGCACAAAACACGAACTTGTATTACGGGAAAACCGAGCTGATTTCGGCGAAAACGACATTTGTAACAGGGTCTAAATGGCCTAATGAAGCTTCTAAAACGCTTCTTTCGCAATTTAAATCGGCCATTTTTGCACAAAACACGATCTTGTATTACGCGAAAACCGAGCTGATTTCGGCGAAAACGACGTTTCTAATTGGTTCTGAATCGGGCTATGAAGATTCTAAAACGCTTCTTTCGCATTTTAAATCGGCCATTTTTCCACAAAACCCGATCTTGTATTACGGGAAAACCGAGCTGATTTCGGCGAAAACGACTTTTGTAAGAGGGTCTAAATGGCCTACTGAAGCTTCTAAAACGTTTCTTTCGCAATTTAAATTGGCCATTTTTGCACAAAACACGATCTTGTATTACGGGAAAACCGAGCTGATTTCGGCGAAAACGACGTTTGTAACAGGGTCTAAATGGCCTAATGAAGCTTCTAAAGCGCTTCTTTCGCAATTTAAATCGGCCATTTCTGCACAAAATACGATCTTGTATTACGCGAAAACCGAGCTGATTTCGGCCAAAACAACGTTTGTAACTGGTTCTGAATCGGGCTATGAAGATTCTAAAAAGCTTATTTCGCAATATAAATCGGCCATTTTTGCACAAAACACGATCTTTTGTTACGCGAAAACGGAGCTGTTTTCGGCGAAAACGACGTTTGTAACAGGGTCTAAATGGCCTAATGAAGCTTCTAAAACGCTTCTTTCGCAATTTAAAACGGCCATTTTTGCACAAAACACGATCTTTTGTTACGTGAAAACCGAGCTGATTTCGGCGAAAACGACGTTTGTAACAGGGTCTGAATGGCCTAATGAAGCTTCTAAAACGCTTCTTTCGCAATTTTAATCGGCCATTTTTGCACAAAACACGATCCTTTGTTGCGCGAAAACCGAGCTGATTTCGGCGAAAACGACGTTTGTAACAGGGTTTAAATGGCCTAATGAAGTTTATAAAACGCTTCTTTCGCAATTTAAATAGGCCATTTTTGCACAAAACACGATCTTTTGTTACGCGAAAACCGAGCTGATTTCGGCGAAAACGACGTTTGTAACAGGGTCTAAATGGCCTAATGAAGCTTGACGTTTGTAACTTGTTCTGAATCGGGATATGAAGATTCTAAAACGCTTCTTTCGCAATTTTAATCGGCCATTTTTCCACAAAACCCGATCTTGTATTACGGGAAAGCCGAGCTGATTTCGGCGAAAACGACTTTTGTAAGAGGGTCTAAATGGCCTACTGAAGCTTCTAAAACGTTTCTTTCGCAATTTAAATTGGCCATTTTTGCACAAAACACGATCTTGTATTACGGGAAAACCGAGCTGATTTCGGCGAAAACGACGTTTGTAACAGGGTCTAAATGGCCTAATGAAGCTTCTAAAACGCTTCTTTCGCAATTTAAATCGGCCATTTTTGCACAAAACACGATCTTGTATTACGCGAAAACCGAGCTGATTTCGGCCAAAACAACGTTTGTAACTGGTTCTGAATCGGGCTATGAAGATTCTAAAAAGCTTATTTCGCATAATAAATCGGCCATTTTTGCACAAAACACGATCTTTTGTTACGCGAAAACGGAGCTGTTTTCGGCGAAAACGACGTATGTAACAGGGTCTAAATGGCCTAATGAAGCTTCTAAAACGCTTCTTTCGCAATTTAAATCGGCCATTTTTGCACAAAACACGATCTTTTGTTACGTGAAAACCGAGCTGATTTCCCCGAAAACGACGTTTGTAACAGGGTCTAAATGGCCTAATGAAGCTTGACGTTTGTAACTGGTTCTGAATCGGGCTATAAAGATTCTAAAACGCTTCTTTCGCAATTTAAATCGGCCATTTTTCCACAAAACACGATCTTTTGTTACGCGAAAACCGAGCTGATTTCGGCGAAAACGACGTTTGTAACAGGGTCTTAATGGCCTAATGAAGCTTCTGAAACGCTTCTTTCGCAATTTAAATAGACTTTTTTTGCACAAAACACGATCTTTTGTTACGCGAAAACGGAGCTGATTTCGGCGACAACGACGTTTGTAACAGGGTCTAAATGGCCTAATGAAGCTTGACGTTTGTAAGTGGTTCTGAATCGGGCTATGAAGATTCTAAATAGTTTATTTCGCAATATAAATCGGCCATTTTTGCACAAAACACGATCTTTTGTTACGGGAAAACCTAGCTGATTTCGGCGAAAAGGACGTTTGTAACAGGGTGTAAATGTCCTAATGAAGCATCTAATACGCTTCTTTTGCAATTTAAATCAGCCATTTTTCCACAAAACACGATCTTGTATTACGCGAAAACCGAGCTGCTTTCGGCGTAAACGACGTTTGTAACAGGGTCTAAATGGCCTAACGAAACTTCTAACACGCTTCTTTTGCAATTTAAATCGGCCATTTTTGCACAAAACACGATCTTGTATAATGCGAAAACCGAGCTGATTTCGGCGAAAAGGACGTTTGTAACAGGGTCTAAATTGCCTAATGAAGCTTCTAAAACGCTTCTTTTTCAATTTCAATCGGCCATTTTTGCACAAAACACGAACTTGTATTACGGGAAAACCGAGCTGATTTCGGCGAAAACGACATTTGTAACAGGGTCTAAATGGCCTAATGAAGCTTCTAAAACGCTTCTTTCGCAATTTAAATCGGCCATTTTTGCACAAAACACGATCTTGTATTACGCGAAAACCGAGCTGATTTCGGCGAAAACGACGTTTCTAATTGGTTCTGAATCGGGCTATGAAGATTCTAAAACGCTTCTTTCGCATTTTAAATCGGCCATTTTTCCACAAAACCCGATCTTGTATTACGGGAAAACCGAGCTGATTTCGGCGAAAACGACTTTTGTAAGAGGGTCTAAATGGCCTACTGAAGCTTCTAAAACGTTTCTTTCGCAATTTAAATTGGCCATTTTTGCACAAAACACGATCTTGTATTACGGGAAAACCGAGCTGATTTCGGCGAAAACGACGTTTGTAACAGGGTCTAAATGGCCTAATGAAGCTTCTAAAACGCTTCTTTCGCAATTTAAATCGGCCATTTTTGCACAAAATACGATCTTGTATTACGCGAAAACCGAGCTGATTTCGGCCAAAACAACGTTTGTAACTGGTTCTGAATCGGGCTATGAAGATTCTAAAAAGCTTATTTCGCAATATAAATCGGCCATTTTTGCACAAAACACGATCTTTTGTTACGCGAAAACGGAGCTGTTTTCGGCGAAAACGACGTTTGTAACAGGGTCTAAATGGCCTAATGAAGCTTCTAAAACGCTTCTTTCGCAATTTAAATCGGCCATTTTTGCACAAAACACGATCTTTTGTTACGTGAAAACCGAGCTGATTTCGGCGAAAACGACGTTTGTAACAGGGTCTGAATGGCCTAATGAAGCTTCTAAAACGCTTCTTTCGCAATTTTAATCGGCCATTTTTGCACAAAACACGATCCTTTGTTACGCGAAAACCGAGCTGATTTCGGCGAAAACGACGTTTGTAACAGGGTTTAAATGGCCTAATGAAGTTTCTAAAACGCTTCTTTCGCAATTTAAATAGGCCATTTTTGCACAAAACACGATCTTTTGTTACGCGAAAACCGAGCTGATTTCGGCGAAAACGACGTTTGTAACAGGGTCTAAATGGCCTAATGAAGCTTGACGTTTGTAACTTGTTCTGAATCGGGATATGAAGATTCTAAAACGCTTCTTTCGCAATTTTAATCGGCCATTTTTCCACAAAACACGATCTTTTGTTACGCGAAAACCGAGCTGATTTCGGCGAAAACGACGTTTGTAACAGGGTCTTAATGGCCTAATGAAGCTTCTGAACCGCTTCTTTCGCAATTTAAATAGACTTTTTTTGCACAAAACACGATCTTTTGTTACGCGAAAACGGAGCTGATTTCGACGACAACGACGTTTGTAACAGGGTCTAAATGGCCTAATGAAGCTTGACGTTTGTAACTGGTTCTGAATCGGGCTATGAAGATTCTAAATAGTTTATTTCGCAATATAAATCGGCCATTTTTGCACAAAACACGATCTTTTGTTACGGGAAAACCGAGCTGATTTCGGCGAAAAGGACGTTTGTAACTGGGTGTAAATGGCCTAATGAAGCATCTAATACGCTTCTTTCGCAATTTAAATCAGCCATTTTTCCACAAAACACGATCTTGTATTACGCGAAAACCGAGCTGCTTTCGGCGTAAACGACGTTTGTAACAGGGTCTAAATGGCCTAACGAAACTTCTAACACGCTTCTTTTGCAATTTAAATCGGCCATTTTTGCACAAAACACGATCTTGTATAATGCGAAAACCGAGCTGATTTCGGCGAAAAGGACGTTTGTAACAGGGTCTAAATGGCCTAATGAAGCTTCTAAAACGCTTCTTTTTCAATTTCAATCGGCCATTTTTGCACAAAACACGAACTTGTATTACGGGAAAACCGAGCTAATTTCGGCGAAAACGACGTTTGTAACAGGGTCTAAATGGCCTAATGAAGCTTCTAAAACGCTTCTTACGCAATTTAAATCGGCCATTTTTGCACAAAACACGATCTTGTATTACGCTAAAACCGAGCTGATTTCGGCGAAAAAGACGTTTCTAATTGGTTCTGAATCGGGCTATGAAGATTCTAAAACGCTTCTTTCGCATTTTAAATCGGCCATTTTTCCACAAAACCCGATCTTGTATTACGGGAAAGCCGAGCTGATTTCGGCGAAAACGACTTTTGTAAGAGGGTCTAAATGGCCTACTGAAGCTTCTAAAACGTTTCTTTCGCAATTTAAATTGGCCATTTTTGCACAAAACACGATCTTGTATTACGGGAAAACCGAGCTGATTTCGGCGAAAACGACGTTTGTAACAGGGTCTAAATGGCCTAATGAAGCTTCTAAAACGCTTCTTTCGCAATTTAAATCGGCCATTTTTGCACAAAACACGATCTTGTATTACGCGAAAACCGAGCTGATTTCGGCCAAAACAACGTTTGTAACTGGTTCTGAATCGGGCTATGAAGATTCTAAAAAGCTTATTTCGCATAATAAATCGGCCATTTTTGCACAAAACACGATCTTTTGTTACGCGAAAACGGAGCTGTTTTCGGCGAAAACGACGTTTGTAACAGGGTCTAAATGGCCTAATGAAGCTTCTAAAACGCTTCTTTCGCAATTTAAATCGGCCATTTTTGCACAAAACACGATCTTTTGTTACGTGAAAACCGAGCTGATTTCCCCGAAAACGACGTTTGTAACAGGGTCTAAATGGCCTAATGAAGCTTGACGTTTGTAACTGGTTCTGAATCGGGCTATAAAGATTCTAAAACGCTTCTTTCGCAATTTAAATCGGCCATTTTTCCACAAAACACGATCTTTTGTTACGCGAAAACCGAGCTGATTTCGGCGAAAACGACGTTTGTAACAGGGTCTTAATGGCCTAATGAAGCTTCTGAAACGCTTCTTTCGCAATTTAAATAGACTTTTTTTGCACAAAACACGATCTTTTGTTACGCGAAAACGGAGCTGATTTCGGCGACAACGACGTTTGTAACAGGGTCTAAATGGCCTAATGAAGCTTGACGTTTGTAAGTGGTTCTGAATCGGGCTATGAAGATTCTAAATAGTTTATTTCGCAATATAAATCGGCCATTTTTGCACAAAACACGATCTTTTGTTACGGGAAAACCTAGCTGATTTCGGCGAAAAGGACGTTTGTAACAGGGTGTAAATGTCCTAATGAAGCATCTAATACGCTTCTTTTGCAATTTAAATCAGCCATTTTTCCACAAAACACGATCTTGTATTACGCGAAAACCGAGCTGCTTTCGGCGTAAACGACGTTTGTAACAGGGTCTAAATGGCCTAACGAAACTTCTAACACGCTTCTTTTGCAATTTAAATCGGCCATTTTTGCACAAAACACGATCTTGTATAATGCGAAAACCGAGCTGATTTCGGCGAAAAGGACGTTTGTAACAGGGTCTAAATTGCCTAATGAAGCTTCTAAAACGCTTCTTTTTCAATTTCAATCGGCCATTTTTGCACAAAACACGAACTTGTATTACGGGAAAACCGAGCTGATTTCGGCGAAAACGACATTTGTAACAGGGTCTAAATGGCCTAATGAAGCTTCTAAAACGCTTCTTTCGCAATTTAAATCGGCCATTTTTGCACAAAACACGATCTTGTATTACGCGAAAACCGAGCTGATTTCGGCGAAAACGACGTTTCTAATTGGTTCTGAATCGGGCTATGAAGATTCTAAAACGCTTCTTTCGCATTTTAAATCGGCCATTTTTCCACAAAACCCGATCTTGTATTACGGGAAAACCGAGCTGATTTCGGCGAAAACGACTTTTGTAAGAGGGTCTAAATGGCCTACTGAAGCTTCTAAAACGTTTCTTTCGCAATTTAAATTGGCCATTTTTGCACAAAACACGATCTTGTATTACGGGAAAACCGAGCTGATTTCGGCGAAAACGACGTTTGTAACAGGGTCTAAATGGCCTAATGAAGCTTCTAAAACGCTTCTTTCGCAATTTAAATCGGCCATTTCTGCACAAAATACGATCTTGTATTACGCGAAAACCGAGCTGATTTCGGCCAAAACAACGTTTGTAACTGGTTCTGAATCGGGCTATGAAGATTCTAAAAAGCTTATTTCGCAATATAAATCGGCCATTTTTGCACAAAACACGATCTTTTGTTACGCGAAAACGGAGCTGTTTTCGGCGAAAACGACGTTTGTAACAGGGTCTAAATGGCCTAATGAAGCTTCTAAAACGCTTCTTTCGCAATTTAAATCGGCCATTTTTGCACAAAACACGATCTTTTGTTACGTGAAAACCGAGCTGATTTCGGCTAAAACGACGTTTGTAACAGGGTCTGAATGGCCTAATGAAGCTTCTAAAACGCTTCTATGCAATTTTAATCGGCCATTTTTGCACAAAACACGATCCTTTGTTACGCGAAAACCGAGCTGATTTCGGCGAAAACGACGTTTGTAACAGGGTTTAAATGGCCTAATGAAGTTTATAAAACGCTTCTTTCGCAATTTAAATAGGCCATTTTTGCACAAAACACGATCTTTTGTTACGCGAAAACCGAGCTGATTTCGGCGAAAACGACGTTTGTAACAGGGTCTAAATGGCCTAATGAAGCTTGACGTTTGTAACTTGTTCTGAATCGGGATATGAAGATTCTAAAACGCTTCTTTCGCAATTTTAATCGGCCATTTTTCCACAAAACACGATCTTTTGTTACGCGAAAACCGAGCTGATTTCGGCGAAAACGACGTTTGTAACAGGGTCTTAATGGCCTAATGAAGCTTCTGAACCGCTTCTTTCGCAATTTAAATAGACTTTTTTTGCACAAAACACGATCTTTTGTTACGCGAAAACGGAGCTGATTTCGCCGACAACGACGTTTGTAACAGGGTCTAAATGGCCTAATGAAGCTTGACGTTTGTAACTGGTTCTGAATCGGGCTATGAAGATTCTAAATAGTTTATTTCGCAATATAAATCGGCCATTTTTGCACAAAACACGATCTTTTGTTACGGGAAAACCTAGCTGATTTCGGCGAAAAGGACGTTTGTAACAGGGTGTAAATGGCCTAATGAAGCATCTAATACGCTTCTTTCGCAATTTAAATCAGCCATTTTTCCACAAAACACGATCTTGTATTACGCGAAAACCGAGCTGCTTTCGACGTAAACGACGTTTGTAACAGGGTCTAAATGGCCTAACGAAACTTCTAACACGCTTCTTTTGCAATTTAAATCGGCCATTTTTGCACAAAACACGATCTTGTATAATGCGAAAACCGAGCTGATTTCGGCGAAAAGGACGTTTGTAACAGGGTCTAAATGGCCTAATGAAGCTTCTAAAACGCTTCTTTTTCAATTTCAATCGGCCATTTTTGCACAAAACACGAACTTGTATTACGGGAAAACCGAGCTAATTTCGGCGAAAACGACGTTTGTAACAGGGTCTAAATGGCCTAATGAAGCTTCTAAAACGCTTCTTACGCAATTTAAATCTGCCATTTTTGCACAAAACACGATCTTGTATTACGCTAAAACCGAGCTGATTTCGGCGAAAAAGACGTTTCTAATTGGTTCTGAATCGGGCTATGAAGATTCTAAAACGCTTCTTTCGCATTTTAAATCGGCCATTTTTCCACAAAACCCGATCTTGTATTACGGGAAAGCCGAGCTGATTTCGGCGAAAACGACTTTTGTAAGAGGGTCTAAATGGCCTACTGAAGCTTCTAAAACGTTTCTTTCGCAATTTAAATTGGCCATTTTTGCACAAAACACGATCTTGTATTACGGGAAAACCGAGCTGATTTCGGCGAAAACGACGTTTGTAACAGGGTCTAAATGGCCTAATGAAGCTTCTAAAACGCTTCTTTCGCAATTTAAATCGGCCATTTTTGCACAAAACACGATCTTGTATTACGCGAAAACCGAGCTGATTTCGGCCAAAACAACGTTTGTAACTGGTTCTGAATCGGGCTATGAAGATTCTAAAAAGCTTATTTCGCAATATAAATCGGCCATTTTTGCACAAAACACGATCTTTTGTTACGCGAAAACGGAGCTGTTTTCGGCGAAAACGACGTTTGTAACAGGGTCTAAATGGCCTAATGAAGCTTCTAAAACGCGTCTTTCGCAATTTAAATCGGCCATTTTTGCACAAAACACGATCTTTTGTTACGCGAAGACCGAGCTGTTTTTGGTGAAAACGACGTTTGTAACAGGGTTTAAATGGCCTAATGAAGCTTCTAAAACGCTTCTTTCGCAATTTTAATCGGCCATTTTTGCACAAAACACGATCCTTTGTTACGCGAAAACCGAGCTGATTTCGGCGAAAACGACGTTTGTAACAGGGTTTAAATGGCCTAATGAAGTTTCTAAAACGCTTCTTTCGCAATTTAAATAGGCCATTTTTGCACAAAACACGATCTTTTGTTACGCGAAAACGGAGCTGATTTCGGCGAAAACGA
The DNA here is from genome assembly GCA_026874595.1 of Sipunculus nudus. Classification (NCBI taxonomy): domain Eukaryota; kingdom Metazoa; phylum Annelida; class Sipuncula; order Golfingiida; family Sipunculidae; genus Sipunculus; species Sipunculus nudus. The sequence goes on from JAPPUL010000154.1 coordinate 201,481, forward strand.
CGTTTGTAACAGGGGTTAAATGGCCTTATGAAGCTTGACGTTTGTAACTTGTTCTGAATCGGGCTATGAAGATTCTAAAAAGTTTATTTCGCAATTTTAATCGGCCATTTTTCCACAAAACACGATCTTTTGTTACGCGAAAACCGAGCTGATTTCGGCGAAAACGACGTTTGTAACAGGGTCTTAATGGCCTAATGAAGCTTCTGAACCGCTTCTTTCGCAATTTAAATAGACTTTTTTTGCACAAAACACGATCTTTTGTTACGCGAAAACGGAGCTGATTTCGACGACAACGACGTTTGTAACAGGGTCTAAATGGCCTAATGAAGCTTGACGTTTGTAACTGGTTCTGAATCGGGCTATGAAGATTCTAAATAGTTTATTTCGCAATATAAATCGGCCATTTTTGCACAAAACACGATCTTTTGTTACGGGAAAACCGAGCTGATTTCGGCGAAAAGGACGTTTGTAACAGGGTGTAAATGGCCTAATGAAGCATCTAATACGTTTCTTTCGCAATTTAAATCAGCCATTTTTCCACAAAACACGATCTTGTATTACGCGAAAACCGAGCTGCTTTCGACGTAAACGACGTTTGTAACAGGGTCTAAATGGCCTAACGAAACTTCTAACACGCTTCTTTTGCAATTTAAATCGGCCATTTTTGCACAAAACACGATCTTGTATAATGCGAAAACCGAGCTGATTTCGGCGAAAAGGACGTTTGTAACAGGGTCTAAATGGCCTAATGAAGCTTCTAAAACGCTTCTTTTTCAATTTCAATCGGCCATTTTTGCACAAAACACGAACTTGTATTACGGGAAAACCGAGCTAATTTCGGCGAAAACGACGTTTGTAACAGGGTCTAAATGGCCTAATGAAGCTTCTAAAACGCTTCTTACGCAATTTAAATCGGCCATTTTTGCACAAAACACGATCTTGTATTACGCTAAAACCGAGCTGATTTCGGCGAAAAAGACGTTTCTAATTGGTTCTGAATCGGGCTATGAAGATTCTAAAAAGCTTATTTCGCAATATAAATCGGCCATTTTTGCACAAAACACGATCTTTTGTTACGCGAAAACGGAGCTGTTTTCGGCGAAAACGACGTTTGTAACAGGGTCTAAATGGCCTAATGAAGCTTCTAAAACGCTTCTTTCGCAATTTAAATCGGCCATTTTTGCACAAAACACGATCTTTTGTTACGTGAAAACCGAGCTGATTTCGGCGAAAACGACGTTTGTAACAGGGTCTGAATGGCCTAATGAAGCTTCTAAAACGCTTCTTTCGCAATTTAAATCGGCCATTTTTCCACAAAACACGATCTTTTGTTACGCGAAAACCGAGCTGATTTCGGCGAAAACGACGTTTGTAACAGGGTCTAAATGGCCTAATGAAGATTCTAAAACGCTTCTTTCGCAATTTAAATAGGCCATTTTTGCACAAAACACGACCTTGTATTACGGGAAAGCCGAGCTGATTTCGGCGAAAACGACTTTTGTAAGAGGGTCTAAATGGCCTACTGAAGCTTCTAAAACGTTTCTTTCGCAATTTAAATTGGCCATTTTTGCACAAAACACGATCTTGTATTACGGGAAAACCGGGCTGATTTCGGCGAAAACGACGTTTGTAACAGGGTCTAAATGGCCTAATGAAGCTTCTAAAACGCTTCTTTCGCAATTTAAATCGGCCATTTTTGCACAAAACACGATCTTGTATTACGCGAAAACCGAGCTGATTTCGGCCAAAACAACGTTTGTAACTGGTTCTGAATCGGGCTATGAAGATTCTAAAAAGCTTATTTCGCAATATAAATCGGCCATTTTTGCACAAAACACGATCTTTTGTTACGCGAAAACGGAGCTGTTTTCGGCGAAAACAACGTTTGTAACAGGGTCTAAATGGCCTAATGAAGCTTCTAAAACGCTTCTTTCGCAATTTAAATCGGCCATTTTTGCACAAAACACGATCTTTTGTTACGTGAAAACCGAGTTGTTTTCGGCGAAAACGACGTTTGTAACAGGGTCTAAATGGCCTAATGAAGCTTCTAAAACGCTTCTTTCGCAATTTAAATCGGCCATTTTTGCACAAAACACGATCTTTTGTTACGTGAAAACCGAGCTGATTTCGGCGAAAACGACGTTTGTAACAGGGTCTGAATGGCCTAATGAAGCTTCTAAAACGCTTCTTTCGCAATTTTAATCGGCCATTTTTGCACAAAACACGATCCTTTGTTACGCGAAAACCGAGCTGATTTCGGCGAAAACGACGTTTGTAACAGGGTTTAAATGGCCTAATGAAGTTTCTAAAACGCTTCTTTCGCAATTTAAATCGGCCATTTTTGCACAAAACACGATCTTTTGTTACGCGAAAACGGAGCTGATTTCGGCGAAAACGACGTTTGTAACAGGGGTTAAATGGCCTTATGAAGCTTGACGTTTGTAACTTGTTCTGAATCGGGCTATGAAGATTCTAAAAAGTTTATTTCGCAATATAAATCGGCCATTTTTGCACCAAACACGATCTTTTGTTATGCGAAAACCGAGCTGTTTTCGGCGAAAACGACGTTTGTAACAGGGTGTAAATGGCCTAATGAAGCTTCTAAAACGCTTCTTTCGCAATTTTTAATCGGCCATTTTTGCACAAAACACGATCTTTTGTTACGCGAAAACCGAGCTGATTTCTGCGAAAACGACGTTCGTAACAGGGTCTAAATGGCCTAATGAAGCTTCTAAAACGCTTCTTTCGCAATTTTAATCGGCCATTTTTGCACAAAACACGATCTTTTGTTACGCGAAAACCGAGCTGATTTCTGCGAAAACGACGTTTGTAACAGGGTCTAAATGGCCTCATGAAGCTTGACGTTTGTAACTGGTTCTGAATCGGGCTATGAAGATTCTAAAAAGTTTATTTCGCAATATAAATCGGCCATTTTTTCACAAAACACGATATTTTGTTACGCGAAAACGGAGCTGTTTTCGGTGAAAACGACGTTTGTAACAGGGTTTAAATGGCCTAATGAAGCTTCTAAAACGCTTCTTTCGATATTTAAATCGGCCATTTTTCCACAAAACACGATCTTTTGTTACGCGAAAACCGAGCTGATTTCGGCGAAAACGACGTTTGTAACAGGGTCTAAATGGCCTAATGAAGCTTGACGTTTGTAACTGGTTCTGAATCGGGCTATGAAGATTCTAAAAAGTTTATTTCGCAATATAAATCGGCCATTTTTGCACAAAACACGATATTTTGTTACGCGAAAACGGAGCTGTTTTCGGTGAAAACGACGTTTGTAACAGGGTTTAAATGGCCTAATGAAGCTTCTAAAACGCTTCTTTCGCAATTTAAATCGGCCATTTTTCCACAAAACACGATCTTTTGTTACGCGAAAACCGAGCTGATTTCGGCGAAAACGACGTTTGTTACAGGGTCTAAATGGCCTAATGAAGATTCTAAAACGCTTCTTTCGCAATTTAAATCGGCCATTTTTGCACAAAACACGACCTTGTATTACGGGAAAGCCGAGCTGATTTCGGCGAAAACGACTTTTGTAAGAGGGTCTAAATGGCCTACTGAAGCTTCTAAAACGTTTCTTTCGCAATTTAAATTGGCCATTTTTGCACAAAACACGATCTTGTATTACGGGAAAACCGGGCTGATTTCGGCGAAAACGACGTTTGTAACAGGGTCTAAATGGCCTAATGAAGCTTCTAAAACGCTTCTTTCGCAATTTAAATCGGCCATTTTTGCACAAAACACGATCTTGTATTACGCGAAAACCGAGCTGATTTCGGCCAAAACAACGTTTGTAACTGGTTCTGAATCGGGCTATGAAGATTCTAAAAAGCTTATTTCGCAATATAAATCGGCCATTTTTGCACAAAACACGATCTTTTGTTACGCGAAAACGGAGCTGTTTTCGGCGAAAACAACGTTTGTAACAGGGTCTAAATGGCCTAATGAAGCTTCTAAAACGCTTCTTTCGCAATTTAAATCGGCCATTTTTGCACAAAACACGATCTTTTGTTACGTGAAAACCGAGCTGATTTCGGCGAAAACGACGTTTGTAACAGGGTCTGAATGGCCTAATGAAGCTTCTAAAACGCTTCTTTCGCAATTTTAATCGGCCATTTTTGCACAAAACACGATCCTTTGTTACGCGAAAACTGAGCTGATTTCGGCGAAAACGACGTTTGTAACAGGGTTTAAATGGCCTAATGAAGTTTCTAAAACGCTTCTTTCGCAATTTAAATAGGCCATTTTTGCACAAAACACGATCTTTTGTTACGCGAAAACGGAGCTGATTTCGGCGAAAACGACGTTTGTAACAGGGGTTAAATGGCCTAATGAAGCTTGACGTTTGTAACTTGTTCTGAATCGGGCTATGAAGATTCTAAAAAGTTTATTTCGCAATATAAATCGGCCATTTTTGCACCACACACGATCTTTTGTTATGCGAAAACCGAGCTGTTTTCGGGGAAAACGACGTTTGTAACAGGGTGTAAATGGCCTAATGAAGCTTCTAAAACGCTTCTTTCGCAATTTTAATCGGCCATTTTTGCACAAAACACGATCTTTTGTTACGCGAAAACCGAGCTGATTTCTGCGAAAACGACGTTTGTAACAGGGTCTAAATGGCCTAATGAAGCTTCTAAAACGCTTCTTTCGCAATTTTAATCGGCCATTTTTGCACAAAACATGATCTTTTGTTACGCGAAAACCGAGCTGATTTCTGCGAAAACGACGTTTGTAACAGGGTCTAAATGGCCTCATGAAGCTTGACGTTTGTAACTGGTTCTGAATCGGGCTATGAAGATTCTAAAAAGTTTATTTCGCAATATAAATCGGCCATTTTTGCACAAAACACGATATTTTGTTACGCGAAAACCGAGCTGATTTCTGCGAAAACGACGTTTGTAACAGGGTCTAAATGGCCTAATGAAGCTTCTAAAACGCTTCTTTCGCAATTTAAATCGGCCATTTTTGCACAAAACACGATATTTTGTTACGCGAAAACGGAGCTGTTTTCGGTGAAAACGACGTTTGTAACAGGGTTTAAATGGCCTAATGAAGCTTCTAAAACGCTTCTTTCGCAATTTAAATCGGCCATTTTTGCACAAAACACGATCTTTTGTTACGCGAAGACCGAGCTGTTTTTGGTGAAAACGACGTTTGTAACAGGGTTTAAATGGCCTAATGAAGCTTCTAAAACGCTTCTTTCGCAATTTAAATCGGCCATTTTTGCACAAAACACGATCTTTTGTTACGCGAAAACGGAGCTGATTTCGGCGAAAACGACGTTTGTTACAGGGTCTAAATGGCCTAATGAAGGTTCTAAAACGCTTCTTTTGCAATTTAAATCGGCCATTTTTGCACAAAACACGATCTTGTATTACGCAAAAACCGAGCTGATTTCGGCGAAAACGACGTTTCTAATTGGTTGTGAATCGGGCTATGAAGATTCTAAAACGTTTCTTTCGCAATTTAAATTAGCCATTTTTGCACAAAACACGATCTTGTATTACGGGAAAACCGAGCTGATTTCGGCGAAAACTACGTTTGTAACAGGGTCTAAATGGCCTAATGAAGCTTCTGAAACGCTTCTTTCGCAATTTAAATAGACCATTTTTGCACAAAACACGATCTTTTGTTACGCGAAAACGTAGCTGATTTCGGCGAAAACGACGTTTGTAACAGGGTCTAAATGGCATAATGAAGCTTGACGTTTGTAACTGGTTCTGAATCGGGCTATGAAGATTCTAAAAAGTTTATTTCGCAATATAAATCGGCCATTTTTGCACAAAACACGATCTTTTGTTACGCGAAAACCGAGCTGATTTCGGCCAAAACGACGTTTGTAACAGGGTCTAAATGGCCTAATGAAACTTCTAAAACGCTTCTTTCGCAATTTAAATCGGCCATTTTTGCACAAAACACGATCTTTTGTTACGCGAAAACCGAGCTGATTTCGGCGAAAACGACGTTTGTAACAGGGTCTAAATGGCCTAATGAAGCTTCTAAAACGCTTCTATCGCAATTTAAATCGGCCATTTTTGCACAAAACACGATCTTGTATTACGCGAAAACCGAGCTGCTTTCGGCATAAACGACGTTTGTAACAGGGTCTAAATGGTCTAATGAAGCTTCTAAAACGCTTCTTTCGCAATCTAAATCGGCCATTTTTGCACAAAACACGATCTTTTGTTACGCGAAAACCGAGCTGATTTCGGCGAAAACGACGTTTGTAACAGGGTCTAAATGGCCTAATAAAGCTTGACGTTTGTAACTGGTTCTGAATCGGGCTATGAAGATTCTAAATAGTTTATTTCGCAATATAAATCGGCCATTTTTGCACAAAACACGATCTTTTGTTACGGGAAAACGGAGCTGATTTCGGCGAAAACGACGTTTGTAACAGGGTCTAAATGGCCTAATGAAGCTTCTAAAACGCTTCTTTCGCAATTTAAATCGGCCATTTTTGCACAAAACACGATCTTGTATTACGCGAAAACCGAGCTGCTTTCGGCGTAAACTACGTTTGTAACAGGGTCTAAATGGCCTAACGAAACTTCTAACACGCTTCTTTTGCAATTTAAATCGGCCATTTTCCCACAAAAAAAGATCTTGTATAATGCGAAAACCGAGCTGATTTCGGCGAAAAGGACGTTGGTAACAGGGTCTATATCGCCTAATGAAGCTTCTAAAACGCTTCTTTTTCAATTTCAATCGGCCATTTTTGCACAAAACACGAACTTGCATTACGGGAAAACCGAGCTGATTTCGGCGAAAACGACGTTTGTAACAGGGTCTAAATGGCCTAATGAAGGTTCTAAAACGCTTCTTTTGCAATTTAAATCGGCCATTTTTGCACAAAACACGATCTTGTATTACGCGAAAACCGAGCTGATTTCGGCGAAAACGATGTTTCTAATTGGTTCTGAATCGGGCTATGAAGATTCTAAAACGTTTCTTTCGGAATTTAAATCAGCCATTTTTGCACAAAACACGATCTTGTATTACGGGAAAACCGAGCTGATTTCGGCGAAAACGACGTTTGTAACAGGGTCTATATGGCTTAATGAAGCTTCTGAAACGCTTCTTTCGCAATTTAAATTGACCATTTTTGCACAAAACACGATCTTTTGTTACGCGAAAACGGAGCTGATTTCGGCGAAAACGACGTTTGTAACAGGGTCTAAATGGCCTAATGAAGCTTGACGTTTGTAACTGGTTCTGAATCGGGCTATGAAGATTCTAAAAAGTTTATTTCGCAATATAAATCGGCCATTTTTGCCAAAACACGATCTTTTGTTACGCGAAAACCGAGCTGTTTTTGTGAAAACGACGTTTGTAACAGGGTTTAAATGGCCTAATGAAGCTTCTAAAACGCTTCTTTCGCAATTTAAATCGGCCATTTTTGCACAAAACACGATCTTTTGTTACGCGAAAACGGAGCTGATTTCGGCGAAAACGACGTTTGTTGAAGGGTCTAAATGGCCTAATGAAGCTTCTAAAACGCTTCTTTCGCAATTTAAATCGGCCATTTTTGCACAAAACACGACCTTGTATTACGCGAAAACCGAGCTGATTTCGGCCAAAACGACGTTTGTAACAGGATCTAAATGGCCTAATGAAGCTTCTAAAACGCTTCTTTCGCAATTTAAATCGGCCATTTTTGCACAAAACACGATATTTTGTCACGCGAAAACGGAGCTGATTTCGGCGAAAACGACGTTTGTAACAGGGCTAAAAGGCCTAATGAAGCTTCTAAAACGCTTCTTTCGCAATTTAAATCGGCCATTTTTGCACAAAACACGATCTTTTGTTACGCGAACACCGAGCTGATTTCGGCGAAAACGACGTTTGTAACAGGGTCTAAATGGCCTAATGAAGCTTCTAAAACGCTTCTTTTTCAATTTCTATCGGCCATTTTTGCACAAAACACGACCTTGTATTACGCGAAAACCGAGCTGATTTCGGCCAAAACGACGTTTGTAACAGGATCTAAATGGCCTAATGAAGCTTCTAAAACGCTTCTTTCGCAATTTAAATTGGCCATTTTTGCACAAAACACGATCTTTTGTTACGCGAAAACCGAGCTGATTTCGGCGAAAACGACGTTTGTAACAGGATCTAAATGGCCTAATGAAGCTTCTAAAACGCTTCTTTCGCAATTTAAATTGGCCATTTTTGCACAAAACACGATCTTGTATTACGCGAAAGCCGAGCTGATTTCGGCGAAAACGATGTTTCTAATTGGTTCTGAATCGGGCTATGAAGATTCTAAAACGTTTCTTTCGGAATTTAAATCAGCCATTTTTGCACAAAACACGATCTTGTATTACGGGAAAACCGAGCTGATTTCGGCGAAAACGACGTTTGTAACAGGGTCTATATGGCTTAATGAAGCTTCTGAAACGCTTCTTTCGCAATTTAAATTGACCATTTTTGCACAAAACACGATCTTTTGTTACGCGAAAACGGAGCTGATTTCGGCGAAAACGACGTTTGTAACAGGGTCTAAATGGCCTAATGAAGCTTGACGTTTGTAACTGGTTCTGAATCGGGCTATGAAGATTCTAAAAAGTTTATTTCGCAATATAAATCGGCCATTTTTGCCAAAACACGATCTTTTGTTACGCGAAAACCGAGCTGTTTTTGTGAAAACGACGTTTGTAACAGGGTTTAAATGGCCTAATGAAGCTTCTAAAACGCTTCTTTCGCAATTTAAATCGGCCATTTTTGCACAAAACACGATCTTTTGTTACGCGAAAACGGAGCTGATTTCGGCGAAAACGACGTTTGTTGAAGGGTCTAAATGGCCTAATGAAGCTTCTAAAACGCTTCTTTCGCAATTTAAATCGGCCATTTTTGCACAAAACACGACCTTGTATTACGCGAAAACCGAGCTGATTTCGGCCAAAACGACGTTTGTAACAGGATCTAAATGGCCTAATGAAGCTTCTAAAACGCTTCTTTCGCAATATAAATCGGCCATTTTTGCACAAAACACGATCTTTTGTCACGCGAAAACGGAGCTGATTTCGGCGAAAACGACGTTTGTAACAGGGCTAAAAGGCCTAATGAAGCTTCTAAAACGCTTCTTTCGCAATTTAAATCGGCCATTTTTGCACAAAACACGATCTTTTGTTACGCGAAAACCGAGCTGATTTCGGCGAAAACGACGTTTGTAACAGGGTCTAAATGGCCTAATGAAGCTTCTAAAACGCTTCTTTTTCAATTTCTATCGGCCATTTTTGCACAAAACACGACCTTGTATTACGCGAAAACCGAGCTGATTTCGGCCAAAACGACGTTTGTAACAGGATCTAAATGGCCTAATGAAGCTTCTAAAACGCTTCTTTCGCAATTTAAATTGGCCATTTTTGCACAAAACACGATCTTTTGTTACGCGAAAACCGAGCTGATTTCGGCGAAAACGACGTTTGTAACAGGGTCTAAATGGCCTAACGAAACTTCTAACACGCTTCTTTGCAATTTAAATCGGCCATTTTCCCACAAAACACGATCTTGTATAATGCGAAAACCGAGCTGATTTCGGCGAAAAGGACGTTTGTAACAGGGTCTAAATGGCCTAATGAAGCTTCTAAAACGCTTCTTTCGCAATTTAAATCGGCCATTTTTGCACAAAACACGATCTTTTGTTACGCAAAAACGGAGCTGATTTCGGCGAAAACGACGTTTGTAACAGGGCTAAAAGGCCTAATGAAGCTTCTAAAACGCTTCTTTCGCAATTTAAATCGGCCATTTTTGCACAAAACACGATCTTTTGTTACGCGAAAACCGAGCTGATTTCGGCGAAAACGACGTTTGTAACAGGGTCTAAATGGCCTAATGAAGCTTCTAAAACGCTTCTTTTTCAATTTCTATCGGCCATTTTTGCACAAAACACGACCTTGTATTACGCGAAAACCGAGCTGATTTCGGCCAAAACGACGTTTGTAACAGGATCTAAATGGCCTAATGAAGCTTCTAAAACGCTTCTTTCGCAATTTAAATTGGCCATTTTTGCACAAAACACGATCTTTTGTTACGCGAAAACCGAGCTGATTTCGGCGAAAACGACGTTTGTAACAGGGTCTAAATGGCCTAACGAAACTTCTAACACGCTTCTTTGCAATTTAAATCGGCCATTTTCCCACAAAACACGATCTTGTATAATGCGAAAACCGAGCTGATTTCGGCGAAAAGGACGTTTGTAACAGGGTCTAAATGGCCTAATGAAGCTTCTAAAACGCTTCTTTTTCAATTTCAATCGGCCATTTTTGCAGAAAACACGAACTTGCATTACGGGAAAACCGAGCTGATTTCGGCGAAAACGACGTTTCTAATTGGTTCTGAAACGGGCTATGAAGATTCTAAAACGCTTCTTTCGCATTTTAAATCGGCAATTTTTCCACAAAACACGATCTTGTATTACGGGAAAACCGAGCTGATTTCGGCGAAAACGACGTTTGTAGGAGGGTCTAAATGGCCTACTGAAGCTTCTAAAACGTTTCTTTCGCAATTTAAATTGGCCATTTTTGCACAAAACACGATCTTGTATTACGAGAAAACCGAGCTGATTTCGGCGAAAACGACGTTTGTAACAGGGTCTAAATGGCCTAATGAAGCTTCTAAAACGCTTTTTTCGCAATTTAAATCGGTCATTTTTGCACAAAACACGATCTTGTATTACGCGAAAACCGAGCTGATTTCGGCCAAAACAACGTTTGTAAAGGTTCTGAATCGGGCTATGAAGATTCTAAAAAGTTTATTTCGCAATATAAATCGGCCGTTTTTGCACAAAACACGATCTTTTGTTACGCGAAAACGTAGGTGTTTTCGGCGAAAACGACGTTTGTAACAGGGTCTAAATGGCCTAATGAAGCTTCTAAAACGCTTCTTTCGCAATTTAAATAGGCCATTTTTGCACAAAACACGATCTTTTGTTACGTGAAAACCGAGCTGATTTCGGCGAAAACGACGTTTGTTACAGGGTCTAAATGGCCTAATGAAGCTTCTAAAACGCTTCTTTCGCAATTTAAATCGGCCATTTTTGCACAAAACACGACCTTGTATTACGCGAAAACCGAGCTGATTTCGGCCAAAACGACGTTTGTAACAGGGTCTAAATGGCCTAATGAAGCTTCTAAAACGCTTCTTTCGCAATTTAAATCGGCCATTTTTGCACAAAACACGATCTTTTGTTACGCGAAAACCGAGCTGATTTCGGCGAAAACGACGTTTGTAACAGGGTCTAAATGGCCTAATGAAGCTTCTAAAACGCTTCTTTCGCAATTTAAATCGGCATTTTTGCACAAAACACGATCTTTTGTTACGCGAAAACCGAGCTGATTTCGGCGAAAATGACGTTTGTAACAGGGTCTAAATGGCCTAATGAAGCTTGACGTTTGTAACTGGTTCTGAATCGGGCTATGAAGATTCTAAAAAGTTTATTTCGCAATATAAATCGGCCATTTTTGCACAAAACACGATATTTTGTTACGCGAAAACGGAGCTGATTTCGGCCAAAACGACGTTTGTAACAGGGTCTAAATGGCCTAATGAAGCTTCTAAAACGCTTCTTTCGCAATTTAAATCGGCCATTTTTGCACAAAGCACGATCTTTGTTACGCGAAAACCGAGCTGATTTCGGCGAAAACAACGTTTGTAACAGGGTCTAAATGGCCTAATGAAGCTTTCTAAAACGCTTCTTTCCCAATATAAATCGGCCATTTTTGCACAAAACACGATCTTTTGTTACGCGAAAACCGAGCTGATTTCGGCAAAAACGACGTTTGTAACAGGGTCTAAATGGCCTAATGAAGCCTGACGTTTGTAACTGGTTCTGAATCGGGCTATGAAGATTCTAAAACGCTTCTTTCGCAATTTTAATCGGCCATTTTTCCACAAAACACGATCTTTTGTTACGCGAAAACCGAGCTGATTTCGGCGAAAACGACGTTTGTAACAGGGTCTAAATGGCCTAATGAAGCTTCTGAAACGCTTCTTTCGCAATTTAAATAGACCATTTTTACACAAAACACGATCTTTTGTTACGCGAAAACGGAGCTGATTTCGGCGAAAACGACGTTTGTAACAGGGTCTAAATGGCCTAATGAAGCTTGACGTTTGTAACTGGTTCTGAATCGGGCTATGAAGATTCTAAAAAGTTTATTTCGCAATATAAATCGGCCATTTTTGCACAAAACACGATCTTGTATTACGCGAAAACCGAGCTGATTTCGGCCAAAACAACGTTTGTAACTGGTTCTGAATCGGGCTATGAAGATTCTAAAAAGTTTATTTCGCAATATAAATCGGCCATTTTTGCACAAAACACGATCTTTTGTTACGCGAAAACGGAGCTGTTTTCGGCGAAAACGACGTTTGTAACAGGGTCTAAATGGCCTAATGAAACTTCTAAAACGCTTCTTTCGCAATTTAAATCGGCCATTTTTGCACAAAACACGATCTTTTGTTACGTGAAAACCGAGCTGATTTCGCCGAAAACGACGTTTGTAACAGGGTCTAAATGGCCTAATGAAGTTTGACGTTTGTAACTGGTTCTGAATCGGGCTATGAAGATTCTAAAAAGTTTATTTCGCAATATAAATCGGCCATTTTTGCACAAAACACGATATTTTGTTACGCAAAAACGGAGCTGTTTTCGGTGAAAACGACGTTTGTAACAGGGTTTAAATGGCCTAATGAAGCTTCTAAAACGCTTCTTTTGCAATTTAAATCGGCCATTTTTGCAAAAAACACGATCTTTTGTTACGCGAAAACGGAGCTGATTTCGGCGAAAACGACGTTTGTTACAGGGTCTAAATGGCCTAATGAAGCTTCTAAAACGCTTCTTTCGCAATTTAAATCGGACATTTTTGCACAAAACACGACCTTGTATTACGCGAAAACCGAGCTGATTTCGGCGAAAACGACGTTTGTAACAGGGTCTAAATGGCCTAATGAAGCTTCTAAAACGCTTCTTTCGCAATTTAAATCGGCCATTTTTGCACAAAACACGATCTTTTGTTACGCGAAAACCGAGCTGTTTGTGGCGAAAACGACGTTTGTAACAGGGTCTAAATGGTCTAATGAAGCTTCTAAAACGCTTCTTTCGCAATTTAAATCGGCCATTTTTGCACAAAACACGATCTTTTGTTACGCGAAAACCGAGCTGATTTCGGCGAAAACGACGTTTGTAACAGGGTCTAAATGGCCTAATAAGGCTTGACGTTTGTTACTGGTTCTGAATCGGGCTATGAGATTCTAAATAATTTATTTCGCAATATAAATCGGCCATTTTTGCACAAAACACGATCTTTTGTTACGGGAAAACCGTGCTGATTTCGGCGAAAACGACGTTTGTAACAGGGTCTAAATGGCCTAATGAAGCTTCTAAAACGCTTCTTTCGCAATTTAAATCGGCCATTTTTGCACAAAACACGATCTTGTATTACGCGAAAACCGAGCTGATTTCGGCGTAAACGACGTTTGTAACAGGGTCTAAATGGCCTAACGAAACTTCTAACACGCTTCTTTTGCAATTTAAATAGGCCATTTTCCCACAAAACACGATCTTGTATAATGCGAAAACCGAGCTGATTTCGGCGAAAAGGACGTTTGTAACATAGTCTAAATCGCCTAATGAAGCTTCTAAAACGCTTCTTTTTCAATTTCAATCGGCCATTTTTGCACAAAACACGAACTTGCATTACGGGAAAACCGAGCTGATTTCGGCGAAAACGAAGTTTGTAACAGGGTCTAAATGGCCTAATGAAGGTTCTAAAACGCTTCTTTTGCAATTTAAATCGGCCATTTTTGCACAAAACACGATCTTGTATTACGCGAAAACCGAGCTGATTTCGGCGAAAACGACGTTTCTAATTGGTTCTGAATCGGGCTATGAAGATTCTAAAACGTTTCTTTCGCAATTTAAATTAGCCATTTTTGCACAAAACACGATCTTGTATTACGGGAAAACCGAGCTGATTTCGGCGAAAACGACGTTTGTAACAGGGTCTAAATGGCCTAATGAAGCTTCTGAAACGCTTCTTTCGCAATTTAAATAGACCATTTTTGCACAAAACACGATCTTTTGTTACGCGAAAACGGAGCTGATTTCGGCGAAAACGACGTTTGTAACAGGGTCTAAATGGCCTAATGAAGCTTGACGTTTGTAACTGGTTCTGAATCGGGCTATGAAGATTCTAAAAAGTTTATTTCGCAATATAAATCGGCCATTTTTGCACAAAACACGATCTTTTGTTACGCGAAAACCGAGCTGTTTTTGGTGAAAACGACGTTTGTAACAGGGTTTAAATGGCCTAATGAAGCTTCTAAAACGTTTCTTTCGCAATTTAAATTGGCCATTTTTGCACAAAACACGATCTTGTATTACGAGAAAACCGAGCTGATTTCGGCGAAAACGACGTTTGTAACAGGGTCTAAATGGCCTAATGAAGCTTCTAAAACGTTTCTTTCGCAATTTAAATTGGCCATTTTTGCACAAAACACGATCTTGTATTACGAGAAAACCGAGCTGATTTCGGCGAAAACGACGTTTGTAACAGGGTCTAAATGGCCTAATGAAGTTTGACGTTTGTAACTGGTTCTGAATCGGGCTATGAAGATTCTAAAAAGTTTATTTCGCAATATAAATCGGCCATTTTTGCACAAAACACGATATTTTGTTACGCAAAAACGGAGCTGTTTTCGGTGAAAACGACGTTTGTAACAGGGTTTAAATGGCCTAATGAAGCTTCTAAAACGCTTCTTTTGCAATTTAAATCGGCCATTTTTGCAAAAAACACGATCTTTTGTTACGCGAAAACGGAGCTGATTTCGGCGAAAACGACGTTTGTTACAGGGTCTAAATGGCCTAATGAAGCTTCTAAAACGCTTCTTTCGCAATTTAAATCGGACATTTTTGCACAAAACACGACCTTGTATTACGCGAAAACCGAGCTGATTTCGGCGAAAACGACGTTTGTAACAGGGTCTAAATGGCCTAATGAAGCTTCTAAAACGCTTCTTTCGCAATTTAAATCGGCCATTTTTGCACAAAACACGATCTTTTGTTACGCGAAAACCGAGCTGTTTGTGGCGAAAACGACGTTTGTAACAGGGTCTAAATGGTCTAATGAAGCTTCTAAAACGCTTCTTTCGCAATTTAAATCGGCCATTTTTGCACAAAACACGATCTTTTGTTACGCGAAAACCGAGCTGATTTCGGCGAAAACGACGTTTGTAACAGGGTCTAAATGGCCTAATAAGGCTTGACGTTTGTTACTGGTTCTGAATCGGGCTATGAAGATTCTAAATAATTTATTTCGCAATATAAATCGGCCATTTTTGCACAAAACACGATCTTTTGTTACGGGAAAACCGTGCTGATTTCGGCGAAAACGACGTTTGTAACAGGGTCTAAATGGCCTAATGAAGCTTCTAAAACGCTTCTTTCGCAATTTAAATCGGCCATTTTTGCACAAAACACGATCTTGTATTACGCGAAAACCGAGCTGATTTCGGCGTAAACGACGTTTGTAACAGGGTCTAAATGGCCTAACGAAACTTCTAACACGCTTCTTTTGCAATTTAAATAGGCCATTTTCCCACAAAACACGATCTTGTATAATGCGAAAACCGAGCTGATTTCGGCGAAAAGGACGTTTGTAACATAGTCTAAATCGCCTAATGAAGCTTCTAAAACGCTTCTTTTTCAATTTCAATCGGCCATTTTTGCACAAAACACGAACTTGCATTACGGGAAAACCGAGCTGATTTCGGCGAAAACGAAGTTTGTAACAGGGTCTAAATGGCCTAATGAAGGTTCTAAAACGCTTCTTTTGCAATTTAAATCGGCCATTTTTGCACAAAACACGATCTTGTATTACGCGAAAACCGAGCTGATTTCGGCGAAAACGACGTTTCTAATTGGTTCTGAATCGGGCTATGAAGATTCTAAAACGTTTCTTTCGCAATTTAAATTAGCCATTTTTGCACAAAACACGATCTTGTATTACGGGAAAACCGAGCTGATTTCGGCGAAAACGACGTTTGTAACAGGGTCTAAATGGCCTAATGAAGCTTCTGAAACGCTTCTTTCGCAATTTAAATAGACCATTTTTGCACAAAACACGATCTTTTGTTACGCGAAAACGGAGCTGATTTCGGCGAAAACGACGTTTGTAACAGGGTCTAAATGGCCTAATGAAGCTTGACGTTTGTAACTGGTTCTGAATCGGGCTATGAAGATTCTAAAAAGTTTATTTCGCAATATAAATCGGCCATTTTTGCACAAAACACGATCTTTTGTTACGCGAAAACCGAGCTGTTTTTGGTGAAAACGACGTTTGTAACAGGGTTTAAATGGCCTAATGAAGCTTCTAAAACGTTTCTTTCGCAATTTAAATTGGCCATTTTTGCACAAAACACGATCTTGTATTACGAGAAAACCGAGCTGATTTCGGCGAAAACGACGTTTGTAACAGGGTCTAAATGGCCTAATGAAGCTTCTAAAACGTTTCTTTCGCAATTTAAATTGGCCATTTTTGCACAAAACACGATCTTGTATTACGAGAAAACCGAGCTGATTTCGGCGAAAACGACGTTTGTAACAGGGTCTAAATGGCCTAATGAAGCTTCTAAAACGCTTTTTTCGCAATTTAAATCGGTCATTTTTGCACAAAACACGATCTTGTATTACGCGAAAACCGAGCTGATTTCGGCCAAAACAACGTTTGTAAAGGTTCTGAATCGGGCTATGAAGATTCTAAAAAGTTTATTTCGCAATATAAATCGGCCGTTTTTGCACAAAACACGATCTTTTGTTACGCGAAAACGTAGGTGTTTTCGGCGAAAACGACGTTTGTAACAGGGTCTAAATGGCCTAATGAAGCTTCTAAAACGCTTCTTTCGCAATTTAAATAGGCCATTTTTGCACAAAACACGATCTTTTGTTACGTGAAAACCGAGCTGATTTCGGCGAAAACGACGTTTGTTACAGGGTCTAAATGGCCTAATGAAGCTTCTAAAACGCTTCTTTCGCAATTTAAATCGGCCATTTTTGCACAAAACACGACCTTGTATTACGCGAAAACCGAGCTGATTTCGGCCAAAACGACGTTTGTAACAGGGTCTAAATGGCCTAATGAAGCTTCTAAAACGCTTCTTTCGCAATTTAAATCGGCCATTTTTGCACAAAACACGATCTTTTGTTACGCGAAAACCGAGCTGATTTCGGCGAAAACGACGTTTGTAACAGGGTCTAAATGGCCTAATGAAGCTTCTAAAACGCTTCTTTCGCAATTTAAATCGGCCATTTTTGCACAAAACACGATCTTTTGTTACGCGAAAACCGAGCTGATTTCGGCGAAAATGACGTTTGTAACAGGGTCTAAATGGCCTAATGAAGCTTGACGTTTGTAACTGGTTCTGAATCGGGCTATGAAGATTCTAAAAAGTTTATTTCGCAATATAAATCGGCCATTTTTGCACAAAACACGATATTTTGTTACGCGAAAACGGAGCTGATTTCGGCCAAAACGACGTTTGTAACAGGGTCTAAATGGCCTAATGAAGCTTCTAAAACGCTTCTTTCGCAATTTAAATCGGCCATTTTTGCACAAAACACGATCTTTGTTACGCGAAAACCGAGCTGATTTCGGCGAAAACAACGTTTGTAACAGGGTCTAAATGGCCTAATGAAGCTTTCTAAAACGCTTCTTTCGCAATATAAATCGGCCATTTTTGCACAAAACACGATCTTTTGTTACGCGAAAACCGAGCTGATTTCGGCAAAAACGACGTTTGTAACAGGGTCTAAATGGCCTAATGAAGCCTGACGTTTGTAACTGGTTCTGAATCGGGCTATGAAGATTCTAAAACGCTTCTTTCGCAATTTTAATCGGCCATTTTTCCACAAAACACGATCTTTTGTTACGCGAAAACCGAGCTGATTTCGGCGAAAACGACGTTTGTAACAGGGTCTAAATGGCCTAATGAAGCTTCTGAAACGCTTCTTTCGCAATTTAAATAGACCATTTTTACACAAAACACGATCTTTTGTTACGCGAAAACGGAGCTGATTTCGGCGAAAACGACGTTTGTAACAGGGTCTAAATGGCCTAATGAAGCTTGACGTTTGTAACTGGTTCTGAATCGGGCTATGAAGATTCTAAAAAGTTTATTTCGCAATATAAATCGGCCATTTTTGCACAAAACACGATCTTGTATTACGCGAAAACCGAGCTGATTTCGGCCAAAACAACGTTTGTAACTGGTTCTGAATCGGGCTATGAAGATTCTAAAAAGTTTATTTCGCAATATAAATCGGCCATTTTTGCACAAAACACGATCTTTTGTTACGCGAAAACGGAGCTGTTTTCGGCGAAAACGACGTTTGTAACAGGGTCTAAATGGCCTAATGAAACTTCTAAAACGCTTCTTTCGCAATTTAAATCGGCCATTTTTGCACAAAACACGATCTTTTGTTACGTGAAAACCGAGCTGATTTCGCCGAAAACGACGTTTGTAACAGGGTCTAAATGGCCTAATGAAGTTTGACGTTTGTAACTGGTTCTGAATCGGGCTATGAAGATTCTAAAAAGTTTATTTCGCAATATAAATCGGCCATTTTTGCACAAAACACGATATTTTGTTACGCAAAAACGGAGCTGTTTTCGGTGAAAACGACGTTTGTAACAGGGTTTAAATGGCCTAATGAAGCTTCTAAAACGCTTCTTTTGCAATTTAAATCGGCCATTTTTGCAAAAAACACGATCTTTTGTTACGCGAAAACGGAGCTGATTTCGGCGAAAACGACGTTTGTTACAGGGTCTAAATGGCCTAATGAAGCTTCTAAAACGCTTCTTTCGCAATTTAAATCGGACATTTTTGCACAAAACACGACCTTGTATTACGCGAAAACCGAGCTGATTTCGGCGAAAACGACGTTTGTAACAGGGTCTAAATGGCCTAATGAAGCTTCTAAAACGCTTCTTTCGCAATTTAAATCGGCCATTTTTGCACAAAACACGATCTTTTGTTACGCGAAAACCGAGCTGTTTGTGGCGAAAACGACGTTTGTAACAGGGTCTAAATGGTCTAATGAAGCTTCTAAAACGCTTCTTTCGCAATTTAAATCGGCCATTTTTGCACAAAACACGATCTTTTGTTACGCGAAAACCGAGCTGATTTCGGCGAAAACGACGTTTGTAACAGGGTCTAAATGGCCTAATAAGGCTTGACGTTTGTTACTGGTTCTGAATCGGGCTATGAAGATTCTAAATAATTTATTTCGCAATATAAATCGGCCATTTTTGCACAAAACACGATCTTTTGTTACGGGAAAACCGTGCTGATTTCGGCGAAAACGACGTTTGTAACAGGGTCTAAATGGCCTAATGAAGCTTCTAAAACGCTTCTTTCGCAATTTAAATCGGCCATTTTTGCACAAAACACGATCTTGTATTACGCGAAAACCGAGCTGATTTCGGCGTAAACGACGTTTGTAACAGGGTCTAAATGGCCTAACGAAACTTCTAACACGCTTCTTTTGCAATTTAAATCGGCCATTTTCCCACAAAACACGATCTTGTATAATGCGAAAACCGAGCTGATTTCGGCGAAAAGGACGTTTGTAACATAGTCTAAATCGCCTAATGAAGCTTCTAAAACGCTTCTTTTTCAATTTCAATCGGCCATTTTTGCACAAAACACGAACTTGCATTACGGGAAAACCGAGCTGATTTCGGCGAAAACGAAGTTTGTAACAGGGTCTAAATGGCCTAATGAAGGTTCTAAAACGCTTCTTTTGCAATTTAAATCGGCCATTTTTGCACAAAACACGATCTTGTATTACGCGAAAACCGAGCTGATTTCGGCGAAAACGACGTTTCTAATTGGTTCTGAATCGGGCTATGAAGATTCTAAAACGTTTCTTTCGCAATTTAAATTAGCCATTTTTGCACAAAACACGATCTTGTATTACGGGAAAACCGAGCTGATTTCGGCGAAAACGACGTTTGTAACAGGGTCTAAATGGCCTAATGAAGCTTCTGAAACGCTTCTTTCGCAATTTAAATAGACCATTTTTGCACAAAACACGATCTTTTGTTACGCGAAAACGGAGCTGATTTCGGCGAAAACGACGTTTGTAACAGGGTCTAAATGGCCTAATGAAGCTTGACGTTTGTAACTGGTTCTGAATCGGGCTATGAAGATTCTAAAAAGTTTATTTCGCAATATAAATCGGCCATTTTTGCACAAAACACGATCTTTTGTTACGCGAAAACCGAGCTGTTTTTGGTGAAAACGACGTTTGTAACAGGGTTTAAATGGCCTAATGAAGCTTCTAAAACGCTTCTTTCGCAATTTAAATCGGCCATTTTTGCACAAAACACGATCTTTTGTTACGCGAAAACGGAGCTGATTTCGGCGAAAACGACGTTTGTTACATGGTCTAAATGGCCTAATGAAGCTTCTAAAACGCTTCTTTCGCAATTTAAATCGGCCATTTTTGCACAAAACACGACCTTGTATTACGCAAAAACCGAGCTGATTTCGGCCAAAACGACGTTTGTAACAGGGTCTAAATGGCCTAATGAAGCTTCTAAAACGCTTCTTTCGCAATTTAAATCGGCCATTTTTGCACAAAACACGATCTTTTGTTACGCGAAAACCGAGCTGATTTCGGCGAAAACGACGTTTGTAACAGGGTCTAAATGGTCTAATGAAGCTTCTAAAACGCTTCTTTCCCAATTTAAATCGGCCATTTTTGCACAAAACACGATCTTTTGTTACGCGAAAACCGAGCTGATTTCGGCGAAAACGACGTTTGTAACAGGGTCTAAATGGCCTAATGAAGCTTGACGTTTGTAACTGGTTCTGAATCGGGCTATGAAGATTCTAAATAGTTTATTTCGCAATATAAATCGGCCATTTTTGCACAAAACACGATCTTTTGTTACGGGAAAACCGAGCTGATTTCGGCGAAAACGACGTTTGTAACAGGGTCTAAATTGCCTAATGAAGCTTCTAAAACGCTTCTTTCGCAATTTAAATCGGCCATTTTTGCACAAAACACGATCTTGTATTACGCGAAAACCGAGCAGCTTTCGGCGTAAACGACGTTTGTAACAGGGTCTAAATGGCCTAACGAAACTTCTAACACGCTTCCTTTTCAATTTAAATCGGCCATTTTCCCACAAAACACGATCTTGTATAATGCGAAAACCGAGCTGATTTCGGCGAAAAGGACGTTTGTAACATGGTCTAAATCGCCTAATGAAGCTTCTAAAACGCTTCTTTTTCAATTTCAATCGGCCATTTTTGCACAAAACACGAACTTGCATTACGGGAAAACCGAGCTGATTTCGGCGAAAACGACGTTTGTAACAGGGTCTAAATGGCCAAATGAAGGTTCTAAAACGCTTCTTTTGCAATTTAAATCGGCCATTTTTGCACAAAACACGATCTTGTATTACGCGAAAACCGAGCTGATTTCGGCGAAAACGACGTTTCTAATTGGTTCTGAATCGGACTATGAAGATTCTAAAACGTTTCTTTCGCAATTTAAATTGGCCATTTTTGCACAAAACACGATCTTGTATTACGGGAAAACCGAGCAGCTTTCGGCGTAAACGACGTTTGTAACAGGGTCTAAATGGCCTAACGAAACTTCTAACACGCTTCCTTTTCAATTTAAATCGGCCATTTTCCCACAAAACACGATCTTGTATAATGCGAAAACCGAGCTGATTTCGGCGAAAAGGACGTTTGTAACATGGTCTAAATCGCCTAATGAAGCTTCTAAAACGCTTCTTTTTCAATTTCAATCGGCCATTTTTGCACAAAACACGAACTTGCATTACGGGAAAACCGAGCTGATTTCGGCGAAAAACACGTTTGTAACAGGGTCTAAATGGCCTAATGAAGGTTCTAAAACGCTTCTTTTGCAATTTAAATCGGCCATTTTTGCACAAAACACGATCTTGTATTACGCGAAAACCGAGCTGATTTCGGCGAAAACGACGTTTCTAATTGGTTCTGAATCGGGCTATGAAGATTCTAAAACGTTTCTTTCGCAATTTAAATTGGCCATTTTTGCACAAAACACGATCTTGTATTACGGGAAAACCGAGCTGATTTCGGCGAAAACGACGTTTGTAACAGGGTCTAAATGGCCTAATGAAGCTTGACGTTTGTAACTGGTTCTGAATCGGGCTATGAAGATTCTAAAAAGTTTATTTCGCAATATAAATCGGCCATTTTTGCACAAAAAACGATATTTTGTTACGGGAAAACCGAGCTGATTTCGGCGGAAACGACGTTTGTAACAGGGTCTAAATGGCCTAATGAAGCTTCTAAAACGCTTCTTTCGCAATTTAAATCGGCCATTTTTGCACAAAACACGATCTTTTGTTACGCGAAAACGGAGCTGATTTCGGCGAAAACGACGTTTGTTACAGGGTCTAAATGGCCTAATGAAGCTTCTAAAACGCTTCTTTCGCAATTTAAATCGGCCATTTTTGCACAAAACACGACCTTGTATTACGCAAAAACCGAGCTGATTTCGGCGAAAACGACGTTTGTAACAGGGTCTAAATGGCCTAATGAAGCTTCTAAAACGCTTCTTTCGCAATTTAAATCGGCCATTCTGCACAAAACACGATCTTTTGTTACGCGAAAACCGAGCTGATTTCGGCGAAAACGACGTTTGTAACAGGGTCTAAATGGTCTAATGAAGCTTCTAAAACGCTTCTTTCGCAATTTAAATCGGCCATTTTTGCACAAAACACGATCTTTTGTTACGCGAAAACCGAGCTGATTTCGGCGAAAACGACGTTTGTAACAGGGTCTAAATGGCCTAATGAAGCTTGACGTTTGTAACTGGTTCTCAATCGGGCTATGAAGATTCTAAATAGTTTATTTCGCAATATAAATCGGCCATTTTTGCACAAAACACGATTTTTTGTTACGGGAAAACCGAGCTGATTTCGGCGAAAACGACGTTTGTAACAGGGTCTAAATGGCCTAATGAAGCTTCTAAAACGCTTCTTTCGCAATTTAAATCGGCCATTTTTGCACAAAACACGATCTTGTATTACGCGAAAACCGAGCAGCTTTCGGCGTAAACGACGTTTGTAACAGGGTCTAAATGGCCTAACGAAACTTTTAACACGCTTCCTTTTCAATTTAAATCGGACATTTTCCCACAAAACACGATCTTGTATAATGCGAAAACCGAGCTGATTTCGGCGAAAAGGACGTTTGTAACATGGTCTAAATCGGCTAATGAAGCTTCTAAAACGCTTCTTTTTCAATTTCAATCGGCCATTTTTGCACAAAACACGAACTTGCATTACGGGAAAACCGAGCTGATTTCGGCGAAAACGACGTTTGTAACAGGGTCTAAATGGCCTAATGAAGCTTCTAAAACGCTTCTTTCGCAATTTAAATCGGCCATTTTTGCACAAAACACGATCTTTTGTTACGCGAAAACCGAGCTGATTTCGGCGAAAACGACGTTTGTAACAGGGTCTAAATGGTCAAATGAAGCTTTTAAAACGCTTCTTTCGCAATTTAAATCGGCCATTTTTGCACAAAACACGATCTTTTGTTACGCGAAAACCGAGCTGATTTCGGCGAAAACGACGTTTGTAACAGGGTCTAAATGGCCTAATAAGGCTTGACGTTTGTTACTGGTTCTGAATCGGGCTATGAAGATTCTAAATAATTTATTTCGCAATATAAATCGGCCATTTTTGCACAAAACACGATCTTTTGTTACGGGAAAACCGAGCTGATTTCGGCGAAAACGACGTTTGTAACAGGGTCTAAATGGCCTAATGAAGCTTCTAAAACGCTTCTTTCGCAATTTAAATCGGCCATTTTTGCACAAAACACGATCTTGTATTACGCGAAAACCGAGCAGCTTTCGGCGTAAACGACGTTTGTAACAGGGTCTAAATGGCCTAACGAAACTTCTAACACGCTTCTTTTGCAATTTAAATCGGCCATTTTCCCACAAAACACGATCTTGTATAATGCGAAAACCGAGCTGATTTCGGCGAAAAGGACGTTTGTAACATGGTCTAAATCGCCTAATGAAGCTTCTAAAACGCTTCTTTTTCAATTTCAATCGGCCATTTTTGCACAAAACACGAACTTGCATTACGGGAAAACCGAGCTGATTTCGGCGAAAAGGACGTTTGTAACAGGGTCTTAATGGCCTAATGAAGGTTCTAAAACGCTTCTTTTGCAATTTAAATCGGCCATTTTTGCACAAAACACGATCTTGTATTACGCGAAAACCGAGCTGATTTCGGCGAAAACGACGTTTCTAATTGGTTCTCAATCGGGCTATGAAGATTCTAAAACGTTTCTTTCGCAATTTAAATTAGCCATTTTTGCACAAAACACGATCTTGTATTACGGGAAAACCGAGCTGATTTCGGCGAAAACGACGTTTGTAACAGGGTCTAAATGGCCTAATGAAGCTTCTGAAACGCTTCTTTCGCAATTTAAATAGACCATTTTTGCACAAAACACGATCTTTTGTTACGCGAAAACGGAGCTGATTTCGGCGAAAACGACGTTTGTAACAGGGTCTAAATGGCATAATGAAGCTTGACGTTTGTAATTGGTTCTGAATCGGGCTATGAAGATTCTAAAAAGTTTATTTCGCAATATAAATCGGCCATTTTTGCACAAAACACGATCTTTTGTTACGCGAAAACCCAGCTGTTTTTGGTGAAAACGACGTTTGTAACAGGGTTTAAATGGCCTAATGAAGCTTCTAAAACGCTTCTTTCGCAATTTAAATCGGCCATTTTTGCACAAAACACGATCTTTTGTTACGCGAAAACGGAGCTGATTTCGGCGAAAACGACGTTTGTTACAGGGTCTAAATGGCCTAATGAAGCTTCTAAAACGCTTCTTTCGCAATTTAAATCGGCCATTTATGCACAAAACACGACCTTGTATTACGCAAAAACCGAGCTGATTTCGGCGAAAACGACGTTTGTAACAGGGTCTAAATGGCCTAATGAAGCTTCTAAAACGCTTCTTTCGCAATTTAAATCGGCCATTTTTGCACAAAACACGATCTTTTGTTACGCGAAAACCGAGCTGATTTCGGCGAAAACGACGTTTGTAACAGGGTCTAAATGGCCTAATGAAGCTTCTAAAACGCTTCTTTCGCAATTTAAATCGGCCATTTTTGCACAAAACACGATCTTGTATTACGCGAAAACCGAGCAGCTTTCGGCGTAAACGACGTTTGTAACAGGGTCTAAATGGCCTAACGAAACTTCTAACACGCTTCCTTTTCAATTTAAATCGGCCATTTTCCCACAAAACACGATCTTGTATAATGCGAAAACCGAGCTGATTTCGGCGAAAAGGACGTTTGTAACATGGTCTAAATCGCCTAATGAAGCTTCTAAAACGCTTCTTTTTCAATTTCAATCGGCCATTTTTGCACAAAACACGAACTTGCATTACGGGAAAACCGAGCTGATTTCGGCGAAAACGACGTTTGTAACAGGGTCTAAATGGCCTAATGAAGGTTCTAAAACGCTTCTTTTGCAATTTAAATCGGCCATTTTTGCACAAAACACGATCTTGTATTACGCGAAAACCGAGCTGATTTCGGCGAAAACGACGTTTCTAATTGGTTCTGAATCGGGCTATGAAGATTCTAAAACGTTTCTTTCGCAATTTAAATTGGCCATTTTTGCACAAAACACGATCTTGTATTACGGGAAAACCGAGCTGATTTCGGCGAAAACGACGTTTGTAACAGGGTCTAAATGGCCTAATGAAGCTTCTGAAACGCTTCTTTCGCAATTTAAATAGACCATTTTTGCACAAAACACGATCTTTTGTTACGCGAAAACGGAGCTGATTTCGGCGAAAACGACGTTTGTAACAGGGTCTAAATGGCCTAATGAAGCTTGACGTTTGTAACTGGTTCTGAATCGGGCTAAGAAGATTCTAAAAAGTTTATTTCGCAATATAAATCGGCCATTTTTGCACAAAACACGATCTTTTGTTACGCGAAAACCCAGCTGTTTTTGGTGAAAACGACGTTTGTAACAGGGTTTAAATGGCCTAATGAAGCTTCTAAAACGCTTCTTTCGCAATTTAAATCGGCCATTTTTGCACAAAACACGATCTTTTGTTACGCGAAAACGGAGCTGATTTCGGCGAAAACGACGTTTGTAACAGGGTCTAAATGGCCTAATGAAGCTTCTAAAACGCTTCTTTCGCAATTTAAATCGGCCATTTTTGCACAAAACACGACCTTGTATTACGCAAAAACCGAGCTGATTTCGGTGAAAACGACGTTTGTAACAGGGTCTAAATGGCCTAATGAAGCTTCTAAAACGCTTCTTTCGCAATTTAAATCGGCCATTTTTGCACAAAACACGATCCTTTGTTACGCGAAAACCGAGCTGATTTCGGCGAAAACGACGTTTGTAACAGGGTCTAAATGGTCTAATGAAGCTTCTAAAACGCTTCTTTCGCAATTTAAATCGGCCATTTTTGCACAAAACACGATCTTTTGTTACGCGAAAACCGAGCTGATTTCGGCGAAAACGACGTTTGTAACAGGGTCTAAATGGCCTAATGAAGCTTGACGTTTGTAACTGGTTCTCAATCGGGCTATGAAGATTCTAAATAGTTTATTTCGCAATATAAATCGGCCATTTTTGCACAAAACACGATCTTTTGTTACGGGAAAACCGAGCTGATTTCGGCGAAAACGACGTTTGTAACAGGGTCTAAATGGCCTAATGAAGCTTCTAAAACGCTTCTTTCGCAATTTAAATCGGCCATTTTTGCACAAAACACGATCTTGTATTACGCGAAAACCGAGCAGCTTTCGGCGTAAACGACGTTTGTAACAGGGTCTAAATGGCCTAACGAAACTTCTAACACGCTTCCTTTTCAATTTAAATCGGCCATTTTCCCACAAAACACGATCTTGTATAATGCGAAAACCGAGCTGATTTCGGCGAAAAGGACGTTTGTAACATGGTCTAAATCGCCTAATGAAGCTTCTAAAACGCTTCTGTTTCAATTTCAATCGGCCATTTTTGCACAAAACACGAACTTGCATTACGGGAAAACCGAGCTGATTTCGGCGAAAACGACGTTTGTAACAGGGTCTAAATGGCCTAATGAAGGTTCTAAAACGCTTCTTTTGCAATTTAAATCGGCCATTTTTGCACAAAACACGATCTTGTATTACGCGAAAACCGAGCTGATTTCGGCGAAAACGACGTTTCTAATTGGTTCTGAATCGGGCTATGAAGATTCTAAAACGTTTCTTTTGCAATTTAAATTGGCCATTTTTGCACAAAACACGATCTTGTATTACGGGAAAACCGAGCTGATTTCGGCGAAAACGACGTTTGTAACAGGGTCTAAATGGCCTAATGAAGCTTCTGAAACGCTTCTTTCGCAATTTAAATAGACCATTTTTGCACAAAACACGATCTTTTGTTACGCGAAAACGGAGCTGATTTCGGCGAAAACGACGTTTGTAACAGGGTCTAAATGGCCTAATGAAGCTTGACGTTTGTAACTGGTTCTGAATCGGGCTATGAAGATTCTAAAAAGTTTATTTCGCAATATAAATCGGCCATTTTTGCACAAAACACGATATTTTGTTACGCGAAAACGGAGCTGTTTTCGGTGAAAACGACGTTTGTAACAGGGTTTAAACGGCCTAATGAAGCTTCTAAAACGCTTCTTTCGCAATTTAAATCGGCCATTTTTCCACAAAACACGATCTTTTGTTACGCGAAGACCGAGCTGTTTTTGGTGAAAACGACGTTTGTAACAGGGTTTAAATGGCCTAATGAAGCTTCTAAAACGCTTCTTTCGCAATTTAAATCGGCCATTTTTGCACAAAACACGATCTTTTGTTACGCGAAAACGGAGCTGATTTCGGCGAAAACGACGTTTGTTACAGGGTCTAAATGGCCTAATGAAGCTTCTAAAACGCTTCTTTCGCAATTTAAATCGGCCATTTTTGCACAAAACA
This sequence comes from Sipunculus nudus, assembly GCA_026874595.1. Classification (NCBI taxonomy): domain Eukaryota; kingdom Metazoa; phylum Annelida; class Sipuncula; order Golfingiida; family Sipunculidae; genus Sipunculus; species Sipunculus nudus. The sequence continues at coordinate 229,547 of JAPPUL010000154.1, forward strand.
CGACCTTGTATTACGCGAAAACCGAGTTGATTTCGGCCAAAACGACGTTTGTAACAGGATCTAAATGGCCTAATGAAGCTTCTAAAACGCTTCTTTCGCAATTTAAATCGGCCATTTTTGCACAAAACACGATCTTTTGTTACGCGAAAACGGAGCTGATTTCGGCGAAAACGACGTTTGTAACAGGGTCTAAATGGCCTAATGAAGCTTCTAAAACGCTTCTTTTGCAATTTAAATCGGCCATTTTTGCACAAAACACGATCTTTTGTTACGCGAAAACCGAGCTGATTTCGGCGAAAACGACGTTTGTAACAGGGTCTAAATGGCCTAATGAAGCTTGACGTTTGTAACTGGTTCTCAATCGGGCTATGAAGATTCTAAATAGTTTATTTCGCAATATAAATCGGCCATTTTTGCACAAAACACGATCTTTTGTTACGGGAAAACCGAGCTGATTTCGGCGGAAACGACGTTTGTAACAGGGTCTAAATGGCCTAATGAAGCTTCTAAAACGCTTCTTTCGCAATTTAAATCGGCCATTTTTGCACAAAACACGATCTTGTATTACGCGAAAACCGAGCTGCTTTCGGCGTAAACGACGTTTGTAACAGGGTCTAAATGGCCTAACGAAACTTCTAACACGCTTCTTTTGCAATTTAAATCGGCCATTTTCCCACAAAACACGATCTTGTATAATGCGAAAACCGAGCTGATTTCGGCGAAAAGGACGTTTGTAACAGGGTCTAAATGGCCTAATGAAGCTTCTAAATCGCTTCTTTTTCAATTTCAATCGGCCATTTTTGCACAAAACACGAACTTGCATTACGGGAAAACCGAGCTGATTTCGGCGAAAACGACGTTTGTAACAGGGACTAAATGGCCTAATGAAGGTTCTAAAACGCTTCTTTTGCAATTTAAATCGGCCATTTTTGCACAAAACACGATCTTGTGTTACGCGAAAACGGAGCTGATTTCGGCGAAAACGACGTTTCTAATTGGTTCTGAATCGGGCTATGAAGATTCTAAAACGCTTCTTTCGCATTTTAAATCGGCAATTTTTCAACAAAACACGATCTTGTATTACGGGAAAACCGAGCTGATTTCGGCGAAAACGACGTTTGTAAGAGGGTCTAAATGGCCTACTGAAGCTTCTAAAACGTTTCTTTCGCAATTTAAATTGGCCATTTTTGCACAAAACACGATCTTGTATTACGGGAAAACCGAGCTGATTTCGGCGAAAACGACGTTTGTAACAGGGCCTAAATGGCCTAATGAAGCTTCTAAAACGCTTTTTTCGCAATTTAAATCGGCCATTTTTGCACAAAACACGATCTTGTATTACGCGAAAACCGAGCTAATTTCGGCCAAAACAACGTTTGTAACGGGTTCTGAATCGGGCTATGAAGATTCTAAAAAGTTTATTTCGCAATATAAATCGGCCGTTTTTGCACAAAACACGATCTTTTGTTACGCGAAAACGGAGGTGTTTTCGGCGAAAACGACGTTTGTAACAGGGTCTAAATGGCCTAATGAAGCTTCTAAAACGCTTCTTTCGCAATTTAAATCGGCCATTTTTGCACAAAACACGACCTTGTATTACGCGAAAACCGAGCTGATTTCGGCCAAAACGACGTTTGTAACAGGGTCTAAATGGCCTAATGAAGCTTCTAAAACGCTTCTTTCGCAATTTAAATCGGCCATTTTTGCACAAAACACGATCTTTTGTTACGCGAAAACCGAGCTGATTTCCGTGAAAACGACTTTGTAACAGGGTCTAAATGGCCTAATGAAGCTTCTAAAACGCTTCTTTCGCAATTTAAATCGGCCATTTTTGCACAAAACACGATCTTTTGTTACGCGAAAACCGAGCTGATTTCGGCGAAAACGACGTTTGTAACAGGGTCTAAATGGCCTAATGAAGCTTCTAAAACGCTTCTTTCGCAATTTAAATCGGCCATTTTTGTACAAAACACGATCTTGTATTACGCGAAAACCGAGCTGATTTCGGCGAAAACGACGTTTCTAATTGGTTCTGAATCGGGCTATGAAGATTCTAAAACGCTTCTTTTGCAATTTAAATCGGCCATTTTTGCACAAAACACGATCTTGTATTACGCGAAAACCGAGCTGATTTCGGCGAAAACGACGTTTCTAATTGGTTCTGAATCGGGCTATGAAGATTCTAAAATGTTTCTTTCGCAATTTAAATCGGCCATTTTTGCACAAAACACGATCTTTTGTTACGCGAAAACCGAGCTGATTTAGGCGAAAACGACGTTTGTAACAGGGTCTAAATGGCCTAATGAAGCTTGACGTTTGTAACTGGTTCTGAATTGGGCTATGAAGATTCTAAAAAGTTTATTTCGCAATATAAATCGGCCATTTTTGCACAAAACACGATCTTTTGTTACGCGAAAACGGAGCTGTTTTCGGTGAAAACGACGTTTGTAACAGGGTTTAAATGGCCTAATGAAGCTTCTAAAAGGCTTCTTTCGCAATTTAAATCGGCCATTTTTGCACAAAACACGACCTTGTATTACGCGAAAACCGAGCTGATTTCGGCCAAAACGACGTTTGTAACAGGATCTAAATGGCCTAATGAAGCTTCTAAAACGCTTCTTTCGCAATTTAAATCGGCCATTTTTGCACAAAACACGATCTTTTGTTACGCGAAAACGGAGCTGATTTCGGCGAAAACGACGTTTGTAACAGGGTCTAAATGGCCTAATGAAGCTTCTAAAACGCTTCTTTCGCAATTTAAATCGCCCATTTTGGCACAAAACACGATCTTTTGTTACGCGAAAACCGAGCTGATTTCGGCGAAAACGACGTTTGTAACAGGGTCTAAATGGCCTAATGAAGCTTGACGTTTGTAACTGGTTCTGAATCGGGCTATGAAGATTCTAAATAGTTTATTTCGCAATATAAATCGGCCATTTTTGCACAAAACACGATCTTTTGTTACGGGATAACCGAGCTGATTTCGGCGAAAACGACGTTTGTAAGAGGGTCTAAATGGCCTAATGAAGCTTCTAAAACGCTTCTTTCGCAATTTAAATCGGCCATTTTTGCACAAAACACGATCTTGTATTACGCGAAAACCGAGCTGATTTCGGCCAAAACAACGTTTGTAAAGGTTCTGAATCGGGCTATGAAGATTCTAAAAAGTTTATTTCGCAATATAAATCGGCCGTTTTTGCACAAAACACGATCTTTTGTTACGCGAAAACGGAGGTGTTTTCGGCGAAAACGACGTTTGTAACAGGGTCTAAATGGCCTAATGAAGCTTCTAAAACGCTTCTTTCGCAATTTAAATCGGCCATTTTTGCACAAAACACGATCTTTTGTTACGCAAAAACCGAGCTGATTTCGGCGAAAACGACGTTTGTAACAGGGTCTAAATGGCCTAATGAAGCTTCTAAAACGCTTCTTTCGCAATTTAAATCGGCCATTTTTCCACAAAACACGATCTCTTGTTACGCGAAAACCGAGCTGATTTCGGCGAAAACGACGTTTCTAACAGGGTCTAAATGGCCTAATGAAGCTTCTAAAACGCTTCTTTCGCAATTTAAATCGGCCATTTTTGCACAAAACACGATCTTTTGTTACGCGAAAACCGAGCTGATTTCGGCGAAAACGACGTTTGTAACAGGGTCTAAATGGCCTAATGAAGCTTCTAAAACGCTTCTTTCGCAATTTAAATCGGCCATTTTTGCACAAAACACGATCTTTTGTTACGCGAAAACCGAGCTGATTTCGGCGAAAACGACGTTTGTAACAGGGTCTAAATGGCCTAATGAAGCTTCTAAAACGCTTCTTTCGCAATTTAAATCGGCCATTTTTCCACAAAACACGATCTTTTGTTACGCGAAAACCGAGCTGATTTCGGCGAAAACGACGTTTGTAACAGGGTCTAAATGGCCTAATGAAGCTTCTAAAACGCTTCTTTCGCAATTTAAATCGGCCATTTTTGCACAAAACACGATCTTTTGTTACGCGAAAACCGAGCTGATTTCGGCGAAAACGACGTTTGTAACAGGGTCTAAATGGCCTAATGAAGCTTCTAAAACGCTTCTTTCGCAATTTAAATCGGCCATTTTTCCACAAAACACGATCTTTTGTTACGCGAAAACCGAGCTGATTTCGGCGAAAACGACGTTTGTAACAGGGTCTGAATGGCCTAATGAAGCTTCTAAAACGCTTCTTTCGCAATTTAAATCGGCCATTTTTCCACAAAACACGATCTTTTGTTACGCGAAAACCGAGCTGATTTCGGCGAAAACGACGTTTGTAACAGGGTCTAAATGGCCTAATGATGCTTCTAAAGCGCTTCTTTCGCAATTTAAATCGGCCATTTTTCCACAAAGCACGATCTTGTATTACGCAGAACCGAGCTGATTTCGGCGAAAACGACGTTTGTAACTGGGTCTAAATCGGATAATGAAGATCCTAAAAGGCTTCTTTCGCATCAGAAAACTGACATTTTTGCACAAAACACGATCTTTTGTTACGCATAAACCGAGCTGATTTCGGCGAAAACGACGTTTGTAACAGGGTCTAAATGGCCTAATGAAGCTTCTAAAACGCTTCTTTCGCAATTTAAATCGGCCATTTTTGCACAAAACACGATCTTTTGTTACGCAAAAACCGAGCTGATTTCGGCGAAAACGACGTTTGTAACAGGGTCTAAATGGCCTAATTAAGCTTCTAAAACGCTTCTTTCGCAATTTAAATCGGCCATTTTTGCACAAAACACGATCTTTTGTTACGCGAAAACCGAGCTGATTTCGGCGAAAACGACGTTTGTAACAGGGTCTAAATGGCCTAATGAAGCTTCTAAAACGCTTCTTTCGCAATTTAAATCGGCCATTTTTGCACAAAACACGATCTTTTGTTACGCGAAAACCGAGCTGATTTCGGCGAAAACGACGTTTGTAACAGGGTCTAAATGGCCTAATGAAGCTTCTAAAACGCTTCTTTCGCAATTTAAATCGGCCATTTTTCCACAAAACACGATCTTTTGTTACGCAAAAACCGAGCTGATTTCGGCGAAAACGACGTTTGTAACAGGGTCTAAATGGCCTAATGAAGCTTCTAAAACGCTTCTTTCGCAATTTAAATCGGCCATTTTTGCACAAAACACGATCTTTTGTTACGCGAAAACCGAGCTGATTTCGGCGAAAACGACGTTTGTAACAGGGTCTAAATGGCCTAATGAAGCTTCTAAAACGCTTCTTTCGCAATTTAAATCGGCCATTTTTGCACAAAACACGATCTTTTGTTACGCAAAAACCGAGCTGATTTCGGCGAAAACGACGTTTGTAACAGGGTCTAAATGGCCTAATGAAGCTTCTAAAACGCTTCTTTCGCAATTTAAATCGGCCATTTTTCCACAAAACACGATCTTTTGCTACGCGAAAACCGAGCTGATTTCGGCGAAAACGACGTTTGTAACAGGGTCTAAATGGCCTAATGAAGCTTCTAAAACGCTTCTTTCGCAATTTAAATCGGCCATTTTTGCACAAAACACGATCTTTTGTTACGCGAAAACGGAGGTGTTTTCGGCGAAAACGACGTTTGTAACAGGGTCTAAATGGCCTAATGAAGCTTCTAAAACGCTTCTTTCGCAATTTAAATCGGCCATTTTTGCACAAAACACGATCTTTTGTTACGCGAAAACCGAGCTGATTTCGGCGAAAACGACGTTTGTAACAGGGTCTAAATGGCCTAATGAAGCTTCTAAAACGCTTCTTTCGCAATTTAAATCGGCCATTTTTGCACAAAACACGATCTTTTGTTACGCGAAAACCGAGCTGATTTCGGCGAAAACGACGTTTGTAACAGGGTCTAAATGGCCTAATGAAGATCCTAAAAGGCTTCTTTCGCATCAGAAAACTGACATTTTTGCACAAAACACGATCTTTTGTTACGCATAAACCGAGCTGATTTCGGCGAAAACGACGTTTGTAACAGGGTCTAAATGGCCTAATGAAGCTTCTAAAACGCTTCTTTCGCAATTTAAATCGGCCATTTTTGCACAAAACACGATCTTTTGTTACGCAAAAACCGAGCTGATTTCGGCGAAAACGACGTTTGTAACAGGGTCTAAATGGCCTAATTAAGCTTCTAAAACGCTTCTTTCGCAATTTAAATCGGCCATTTTTGCACAAAACACGATCTTTTGTTACGCGAAAACCGAGCTGATTTCGGCGAAAACGACGTTTGTAACAGGGTCTAAATGGCCTAATGAAGCTTCTAAAACGCTTCTTTCGCAATTTAAATCGGCCATTTTTCCACAAAACACGATCTTTTGTTACGCGAAAACCGAGCTGATTTCGGCGAAAACGACGTTTGTTACAGGGTCTAAATGGCCTAATGAAGCTTCTAAAACGCTTCTTTCGCAATTTAAATCGGCCATTTTTCCACAAAACACGATCTTTTGTTACGCAAAAACCGAGCTGATTTCGGCGAAAACGACGTTTGTAACAGGGTCTAAATGGCCTAATGAAGCTTCTAAAACGCTTCTTTCGCAATTTAAATCGGCCATTTTTGCACAAAACACGATCTTTGTTACGCGAAAACCGAGCTGATTTCGGCGAAAACGACGTTTGTAACAGGGTCTAAATGGCCTAATGAAGCTTCTAAAACGCTTCTTTCGCAATTTAAATCGGCCATTTTTGCACAAAACACGATCTTTTGTTACGCAAAAACCGAGCTGATTTCGGCGAAAACGACGTTTGTAACAGGGTCTAAATGGCCTAATGAAGCTTCTAAAACGCTTCTTTCGCAATTTAAATCGGCCATTTTTCCACAAAACACGATCTTTTGTTACGCGAAAACCTAGCTGATTTCGGCGAAAACGACGTTTGTAACAGGGTCTAAATGGCCTAATGAAGCTTCTAAAACGCTTCTTTCGCAATTTAAATCGGCCATTTTTGCACAAAACACGATCTTTTGTTACGCGAAAACCGAGCTGATTTCGGCGAAAACGACGTTTGTAACAGGGTCTAAATGGCCTAATGAAGCTTCTAAAACGCTTCTTTCGCAATTTAAATCGGCCATTTTTCCACAAAACACGATCTTTTGTTACGCGAAAACCGAGCTGATTTCGGCGAAAACGACGTTTGTAACAGGGTCTGAATGGCCTAATGAAGCTTCTAAAACGCTTCTTTCGCAATTTAAATCGGCCATTTTTCCACAAAACACGATCTTTTGTTACGCGAAAACCGAGCTGATTTCGGCGAAAACGACGTTTGTAACAGGGTCTAAATGGCCTAATGATGCTTCTAAAGCGCTTCTTTCGCAATTTAAATCGGCCATTTTTCCACAAAACACGATCTTGTATTACGCGAAAACCGAGCTGATTTCGGCGAAAACGACGTTTGTAACTGGGTCTAAATCGGATAATGAAGATCCTAAAAGGCTTCTTTCGCATCAGAAAACTGACATTTTTGCACAAAACACGATCTTTTGTTACGCATAAACCGAGCTGATTTCGGCCAAAACGACGTTTGTAACAGGGTCTAAATGGCCTAATGAAGCTTCTAAAACGCTTCTTTCGCAATTTAAATCGGCCATTTTTGCACAAAACACGATCTTTTGTTACGCAAAAACCGAGCTGATTTCGGCGAAAACGACGTTTGTAACAGGGTCTAAATGGCCTAATTAAGCTTCTAAAACGCTTCTTTCGCAATTTAAATCGGCCATTTTTGCACAAAACACGATCTTTTGTTACGCGAAAACCGAGCTGATTTCGGCGAAAACGACGTTTGTAACAGGGTCTAAATGGCCTAATGAAGCTTCTAAAACGCTTCTTTCGCAATTTAAATCGGCCATTTTTCCACAAAACACGATCTTTTGTTACGCGAAAACCGAGCTGATTTCGGCGAAAACGACGTTTGTAACAGGGTCTAAATGGCCTAATGAAGCTTCTAAAACGCTTCTTTCGCAATTTAAATCGGCCATTTTTCCACAAAACACGATCTTTTGTTACGCAAAAACCGAGCTGATTTCGGCGAAAACGACGTTTGTAACAGGGTCTAAATGGCCTAATGAAGCTTCTAAAACGCTTCTTTCGCAATTTAAATCGGCCATTTTTGCACAAAACACGATCTTTTGTTACGCGAAAACCGAGCTGATTTCGGCGAAAACGACGTTTGTAACAGGGTCTAAATGGCCTAATGAAGCTTCTAAAACGCTTCTTTCGCAATTTAAATCGGCCATTTTTCCACAAAACACGATCTTTTGTTACGCGAAAACCGAGCTGATTTCGGCGAAAACGACGTTTGTAACAGGGTCTAAATGGCCTAATGAAGCTTCTAAAACGCTTCTTTCGCAATTTAAATCGGCCATTTTTCCACAAAACACGATCTTTTGTTACGCGAAAACCGAGCTGATTTCGGCGAAAACGACGTTTGTAACAGGGTCTAAATGGCCTAATGAAGCTTCTAAAACGCTTCTTTCGCAATTTAAATCGGCCATTTTTCCACAAAACACGATCTTTTGTTACGCGAAAACCGAGCTGATTTCGGCGAAAACGACGTTTGTAACAGGGTCTAAATGGCCTAATGAAGCTTCTAAAACGCTTCTTTCGCAATTTAAATCGGCCATTTTTCCACAAAACACGATCTTTTGTTACGCGAAAACCGAGCTGATTTCGGCGAAAACGACGTTTGTAACAGGGTCTAAGTGGCCTAATGAAGCTTCTAAAACGCTTCTTTCGCAATTTAAATCGGCCATTTTTCCACAAAAACACGATCTTTTGTTACGCGAAAACCGAGCTGATTTCGGCGAAAACGACGTTTGTAACAGGGTCTAAATGGCCTAATGAAGCTTCTAAAACGCTTCTTTCGCAGTTTAAATCGGCCATTTTTCCACAAAACACGATCTTTTGTTACGCGAAAACCGAGCTGATTTCGGCGAAAACGACGTTTGTAACAGGGTCTTAATGGCCTAATGAAGCTTCTAAAACGCTTCTTTCGCAATTTAAATCGGCCATTTTTCCACAAAACACGATCTTTTGTTACGCGAAAACCGAGCTGATTTCGGCGAAAACGACGTTTGTAACAGGGTCTAAATGGCCTAATGAAGCTTCTAAAACGCTTCTTTCGCAATTTAAATCGGCCATTTTTCCACAAAACACGATCTTTTGTTACGCGAAAACCGAGCTGATTTCGGCGAAAACGACGTTTGTAACAGGGTCTAAATGGCCTAATGAAGCTTCTAAAACGCTTCTTTCGCAATTTAAATCGGCCATTTTTCCACAAAACACGATCTTTTGTTACGCGAAAACCGAGCTGATTTCGGCGAAAACGACGTTTGTAACAGGGTCTAAATGGCCTAATGAAGCTTCTAAAACGCTTCTTTCGCAGTTTAAATCGGCCATTTTTCCACAAAACACGATCTTTTGTTACGCGAAAACCGAGCTGATTTCGGCGAAAACGACGTTTGTAACAGGGTCTTAATGGCCTAATGAAGCTTCTAAAACGCTTCTTTCGCAATTTAAATCGGCCATTTTTCCACAAAACACGATCTTTTGTTACGCGAAAACCGAGCTGATTTCGGCGAAAACGACGTTTGTAACAGGGTCTAAATGGCCTAATGAAGCTTCTAAAATGCTTCTTTCGCAATTTAAATCGGCCATTTTTCCCCAAAACACGATCTTTTGTTACGCAAAAACCGAGCTGATTTCGGCGAAAACGACGTTTGTAACAGGGTCTAAATGGCCTAATGAAGCTTCTAAAACGCTTCTTTCGCAATTTAAATCGGCCATTTTTCCCCAAAACACGATCTTTTGTTACGCAAAAACCGAGCTGATTTCGGCGAAAACGACGTTTGTAACAGGGTCTAAATGGCCTAATGAAGCTTCTAAAACACTTCTTTCGCAATTTAAATCGGCCATTTTTCCCCAAAACACGATCTTTTGTTACGCAAAAACCGAGCTGATTTCGGCGAAAACGACGTTTGTAACAGGGTCTAAATGGCCTAATGAAGCTTCTAAAACGCTTCTTTCGCAATTTAAATCGGCCATTTTTTCCCCAAAACACGATCTTTTGTCACGCAAAAACCGAGCTGATTTCGGCGAAAACGACGTTTGTAACAGGGTCTAAATGGCCTAATTAGCTTCTAAAACGCTTCTTTCGCAATATAAATCGGCCATTTTTGCACAAAACACGATCTTTTGTTACGCGAAAACCGAGCTGATTTCGGCGAAAACGACGTTTGTAACAGGGTCTAAATGGCCTAATGAAGCTTCTAAAACGCTTCTTTCGCAATTTAAATCGGCCATTTTTCACAAAACACGATCTTGTATTACGCGAAAACCGAGCTGATTTCGGCGAAAACGACGTTTGTAACAGGGTCTAAATGGCCTAATTAAGCTTCTAAAACGCTTCTTTCGCAATTTAAATCGGCCATTTTTGCACAAAACACGATCTTTTGTTACGCGAAAACCGAGCTGATTTCGGCGAAAACGACGTTTGTAACAGGGTCTAAATGGCCTAATGAAGCTTCTAAAACGCTTCTTTCGCAATTTAAATCGGCCATTTTTCCACAAAACACGATCTTTTGTTACGCGAAAACCGAGCTGATTTCGGCGAAAACGACGTTTTGTAACAGGGTCTAAATGGCCTAATGAAGCTTCTAAAACGCTTCTTTCGCAATTTAAATCGGCCATTTTTCCACAAAACACGATCTTTTGTTACGCAAAAACCGAGCTGTCAG
>JAPPUL010000155.1:0-125000 GCA_026874595.1 Sipunculus nudus
TACAAACTTCCGTCTTCCAGATATTTCTCATCTGCCAAAGGGAACGATTCTATTTGATTTTGGTGTTACAGGTCAAAGGTCTAGGTCACAGGGTCCATCCGCTGACAAATTACTTTATGAATGATAACTCTGGTTTGGATTGAATTGGACAGAATGGTCTCAAATTTGATTTATTTATGACCACCACTAAAATAAGAATCACTTTGACTTCGGGGTCCCCAGATCATAGGTGAAGGTCACAGGACCACATCTTTAAGAAAGATTGTGGGTGCATTGTAAATCAAATCTTTATCCCAAACCCTCCATCTTTCACATCTTGCCGAAAAGGGAAGAAATCTGTAGATTATTAGTTTTCCGCTCAGAGGTCAAGGTCACTGGACCCATTTTTAAATATTTTGTTAGGAAAATCAAAATGCTGTAAATTTAAGTATAGCAAGTTCACAGATTTTTTTGTCATAAGGTCAAGGGTCAAAGTCACAGAACCCTCATTTTGAAAAAGCTCATAAAATATCCTTAAAGACAAATTCAGCTGAGCGTCGAGACCTGTGGGTCCTTAGTGTTTCTTTGTTTGTAATGAGCCGCTTCCCCCTCCCACCAAATGCAGGCTTTTAAACAAATGAAGAAGACACACAGCATACTCAACTGACAAAAACAATACAACATCTTTGTCTGGGCTTCTTCCAGCTTAATCAAACGATTTAATAATGCATATTGTGCTTTTGAGTATTTATAGTGGCATAGGTATACGGGCCCTGTGTAATGCAAGATCTGGGAGTGCTGTCAAATATCGCAAGGCTGTATGTAAGGCAAATATAATAAAACTACAACGTGTAACTGGTAACATTTTCGCTGGCTTCATCACCACGTGCATGTTCAATCACTATATTTGAAAAGATTTTAATATTCTCTTCGATTTCAAATATCGAAGATTAATCGATAATTGATCATCGAACCGAGGCCGATAATTTGGATGGACATTTTTGCCCGTTTGGCAGCTTCAGTAGATTTCCCCATACCCGGAGACAGGGTTGCCGCTTATATCTTTTTTTTTCGCAACACGTTCTGCTCTAGTTCTGCACAGAAGCAGGTGCTGATGTTGGTCTCCATGGAAGCAGATGATCCTGATGTTCTGTATAGAAACCCATGGTAACACGCCCAGATGCTGGTCTCAAAGAAACAGATGTAGATGGTTGACAAAGTTTTACCCAGATACATATGCAAAAGTATACATTTTGATCTTGTGTCAGCACAGCTTGTGAGGTTTTCATGATTACTCTGATAAGCAGATTTTTCTCTTCTTATTAGGGTGCGGTTATTCTGTTGTATCTTTGATCAGGCTCGTTTGTAGAACGCATTTATCAAGTTCCTCTTCTGTTCTGCGAAGGAAATTCATCAATCTTTTACAATCGTTTGAATTTTAGTTCTTTTGTTTTATAGGCACCTGATTTTGTGCCACGGTATACTTGGTATGATGTACAGTTGTATTTTAAGACTCAGATACTTCTGTTGTTCTATGATTCACTTTCTGGTATACCGGTTCTTCTGCTTTTCAATATATGATTCTTATTCTACAGGTTCTTCTGTTGTTCTATGATTCATATTCTACAGGTTCTTCTGGTGTTCTATATGATTCATATTCTACAGGTTCTTCTGTTGTTCTATATGATTCATATTCTACAGGTTCTTCTGTTGTTCTATATGATTCATATTCTATAGGTTCTTCTGTTATTCTGTATGATTCATATTCTGCAGGTTCTTTTGTTGTTCTATGATTCATATTCTACAGGTTCTTCTGGTGTTCTATGATTCATATTCTACAGGTTCTTCTGAGTTCTGTATGATTCATATTCTACAGGTTCTTCTGTTGTTCTATATGATTCACATTCTACAGGTTCTTCTGTTGTTCTGTATGATTCATATTCTACAGGTTCTTCTGTTGTTCTGTATGATTCATATTCTGCAGGTTCTTCTGGTGATCTATATGATTCATATTCTATAGGTTCTTCTGTTGTTCTGTATGATTCACATTCTGCAGGTTCTTCTGTTGTTCTATATGATTCACATTCTACATGTTCTTCTCTTGTTCTATATGATTCATATTCTACAGGTTCTTCTGTTGTTCTATATGATTCATATTCTACAGGTTCTTCTGTTATTCTGTATGATTCACATTCTGCAGGTTCTTCTGTTGTTCTATATGATTCACATTCTACAGGTTCTTCTCTTGTTCTGTATGATTCATATTCTTCAGGTTCTTTTGTTGTTCTATGATTCATATTCTACAGGTTTTTCTGGTGTTCTATGATTCATATTCTGCAGGTTCTTCTGTTGTTCTATATGATTCACATTCTACAGTTTCTTCTGTTGTTCTATATGATTCATATTCTGCAGGTTCTTCTGTTTTTCTATATGATTCACATTCTACAGGTTCTTCTGTTGTTCTATATGATTCACATTCTACAGGTACTTCTGTTGTTCTGTATGATTCATATTCTGCAGGTTCTTTTGTTGTTCTATGATTCATATTCTACAGGTTCTTCTGGTGTTCTGTGATTCATAATCTGCAGGTTCTTCTGTTGTTCTATATGATTCACATTCTACAGGTTCTTCTGTTGTTCTATATGATTCATACACTGCAGGTTCTTCTATTGTTCTATATGATTCACATTCTACAGGATCTTCTGTTGTTCTATATGATTCACATTCTACAGGTTCTTCTGTTTTTCTGTATGATTCATATTCTGCAGGTTCTTCTGTTGTTCTATGATTCATATTCTACAGGTTCTTCTGGTGTTCTTTGATTCATATTTTACAGGTTCTTCTGTTGTTCTATATGATTCATATTCTGCAGGTTCTTCTGTTGTTCTATATGATTCACATTCTACAGGTTCTTTTGTTGTTCTATATGATTTTACAGGTTCTTCTGTTGTTCTGTATGATTCATATTCTGCAGGTTCTTTTGTTGTTCTATGATTCATATTCTACAGGTTCTTCTGGTGTTCTATGATTTATACTCTGCAGGTTCTTCTGTTGTTCTATATGATTCACATTCTACAGGTTCTTCTGTTGTTCTATATGATTCATATTCTGCAGGTTCTTCTGTTGTTCTATATGATTCACATTCTACAGGTTCTTCTGTTGTTCTGTATGATTCATATTCTGCAGGTTCTTTTGTTGTTCTATGATTCATATTCTACAGGTTCTTCTGGTGTTCTATGATTCATATTCTGCAGGTTCTTCTGTTGTTCTATATGATTCACATTCTACAGGTTCTTCTGGTGTTCTTTGATTCATATTCTACAGGTTCTTCTGTTGTTCTATATGATTCATATTCTACAGGTTCTTCTGTTGTTCTGTATGATTCATATTCTGCAGGTTCTTCTGTTGTTCTGTATGATTCATATTCTACAGGTTCTTCTGTTGTTCTATATGATTCATATTCTACAGGTTGTTCTGTTGTTCTGTATGATTCACATTCTACAGGTTCTTCTCTTTGTTCTGTATGATTAATATTCTGCAGGTTCTTCTGTTGTTCTGTATGATTCACATTCTACAGGTTCTTCTCTTTGTTCTGTATGATTAATATTCTGCAGGTTCTTCTGTTGTTCTGTATGATTCATATTCTACAGGTTCTTCTGTTGTTCTATATGATTCATATTCTGCAGGTTCTTCTGTTATTCTATGATTCATATTCTACAGGTTCTTCTGTTGTTCTATGATTCATATTCTTCAGGTTCTTCTGTTTTTCTATATGATTCACATTCTACAGGTTCTTCTGTTGTTCTATATGATTCATACACTGCAGGTTCTTCTGTTGTTCTATATGATTCACATTCTACAGGTTCTTCTGTTGTTCTATATGATTCACATTCTACAGGTTCTTCTGTTGTTCTGTATGATTCATATTCTGCAGGTTCTTTTGTTGTTCTATGATTCATATTCTACAGGTTCTTCTGGTGTTCTATGTTTTATACTCTGCAGGTTCTTCTGTTGTTCTATATGATTCACATTCTACAGGTTCTTCTGTTGTTCTATATGATTCATATTCTGCAGGTTCTTCTGGTGTTCTTTGATTCATATTCTGCAGGTTCTTCTGTTGTTCTATACGATTCATATTCTGCAGGTTCTTCTGTTGTTCTATATGATTCACATTCTACAGGTTCTTCTGGTGTTCTATGATTCATATTCTGCAGGTTCTTCTGTTGTTCTATATGATTCATATTCTGCAGGTTCTTCTGGTGATCTATATGATTCACATTCTACAGGTTCTTCTGGTGTTCTATATGATTCACATTCTACAGGTTCTTCTGTTGTTCTATATGATTCATATTCTGCAGGTTCTTCTGTTGTTCTATATGATTCATATTCTGCAGGTTCTTCTGTTGTTCTATATGATTCACATTCTACAGGTTCTTCTGTTGTTTTATATGATTCATATTCTACAGGTTTTTCTGTTGTTCTATATGATTCATATTCTACAGGTTCTTCTGGTGTTCTATATGATTCATATTCTACAGGTTCTTCTGGTGTTCTATATGATTCACATTCTACAGGTTCTTCTGTTGTTCTATATGATTCATATTCTACAGGTTCTTCTGTTGTTCTATATGATTCATATTCTGCAGGTTCTTCTGTTGTTCTATATGATTCACATTCTACAGGTTCTTCTGTTGTTCTATATGATTCACATTCTGCAGGTTCTTCTGTTGTTCTATATGATTCACATTCTACAAGTTCTTTTGTTGTTCTGTGATTCTTATCCTACAGGTTCCTCTGTTGTTCTAGACTTCCATTCTAGAGATCCTTCTCTTGCTCTGGGGTCTATAAATATATAAAGGCTTTACGTTTACTCGGTTAATGATATGCTGTAGAAAGTTTCTAATATTTTGTAAACTATGCCTATGTACTCCAGTTTCAGATTATTGTGTTGTTTTATATATATTCAGTATTTGGCTTGAGTCTAAAAACAGGTATGGATCAGAGTTCTCATGTAATTTTAAGATTTTTTTTAAATTTGTGATAATGTTAGCAGATCTACCGATTTCAAAGCGTTTGCTTCTGTTGATAACGGTAATATATATATATATATATATATATATATATATATATATATATATATATACGTTTCAGCTGAGCTAATGTTAACCATGTCTATAGCGGTCACAGTGAAACGTGCACATTTTGTTATCTTTGCAATCTAAATCAGCCATATTTTAGGCCTACTTCCGATCAAGGGTTCCAGTCAAACCTAAACTATGGGACGACTTTTTTTTCGAAATGATGTGCATGATTATTTTAATAACATTATTCTATATAAAATGTATGTGTATGTATCTACATAATTATTTCTTTTTCGTGGAATATGTAGGCGATTTTTCCTTGATACCTTAAACTATACTTTATGGTAATACGAGAATACGTAATGGTATACGAGATAGGATAACACTATTCCGTTATCTTTTTTTATGAAAGTTGTTAAAATTTTTAAAACAAGGTCTTCCAATGCATAATAGCAATAAAATATAGATTATCTACCCTCGGATCTATTACTTTCCATTAACAGCACCGAATCATCACTTATTACGACATGACGTAAGTCGGCGCTTCCTGTTTGACTTCAGTGAGGTTCCGGCTGGTGAGGTCGTGACAGCCGCAGAGTTCCGCTTATTCAAGCAACCGGGTTGGTTAGGTCACAGATATATTAATATTCACGTCTACCGGGTCAGGCAGGGCCAAGATCTGGAGTAAGTACACTACGTATATTTTCTTGATAAGAAGGTGATAAGAATTTCAATGAAAATTAAATATGTAATGATTTTACTGTCATGTCCGTTGTACATATATTTACATAAAATACATGCAAAGATTATGATAAAGCTAAAATGATAATAACTAGCAAATGTCCACAGGACAAAATTCCCCGCCTCTTTGCAATGTGTATGAGAAAGGTGTATTTCGTTTGGTATAATAGCATGAGAAATTTGACAAAATAACCATATGTATATATGTAGAGAATTCATATAAATATCACAAAGTTAACAAAGAAAACACATACATAGACTAAATCAGGTGAGGTCACGCTTGGACCTCTAAATTTTCTATTGAATTGTGAGGTTTATTTCCTTTTATTTTATTTTCTGAAAAATTCCAGTGAAGTTCAAATTATTAGGTGCGTTTCTGAATGAAAGATGTATCTGATAAAAACTTCCAGATGTAATAATAACTAGAAATTGTCCAGAGGACCAAATCCACTACCTATAACTGTAATGTGAGAAATGTGTATAATGACTGATTTAATAGCTTGAGAAAATAGATGAAATAACCAAATTCTGAATTCGTAAATATCACAAAGTTAACCAAGAACATATGCACATAGACCCAATCAGGTGAGGTCACGTTTTAAGGCACACGTGACTTTGTAATTAGAGAAGGATCACGATAACCCATTCGAGATATTGCATTATATACGAAATATGAAACCCAAGCTTGAAAATTCATAAAAGATCCCAAATTCGTTCAGGTGTGAACAAAATCTAATCTGGTTAGGAGATACATAAGAAATACACTTCCTATATTAACAAGAAGTGGGGATGAGTAATATTTGTTTAAGATATCGCGACGCATATAAAATGTGTAAAGTTTATAATTTAAAAATTCATTTAAAAAAATCGAAAAAGGATTCAAGTGTTGCCAAACCTAATCAGTCTGACAGGTCAGGTGACACATAATCTATACCTGCCATTATAAGAAAAAGTACTTTGAGATAAAGTTTTGATATATCGCGTCGCGTTAGGATTGGAAAAACTGGGGAAAATTTTAAAAAAGTAAAAACAAAAAAAGAATCATTTAAGTCTGACCAATACGTAATCAGGTCTTCAGACCCATAGATTCACTTACTATATGAGAAATCCTGCATGCCTAAAATTAAGTATTTTATTTAAAATGAAAAATTGAAAAAAAAAATATCCAAAACTCGTTCAGGTGTGACCTAACCCTAACCAGACCCCGACACCTATAAGGTTACTTGCCATATTAATTAAAGAAGTGAATATTGAGTATTATTTTTTAGATATTTCTAAACATATGAAATGTAAAACTTGTTTTAGATATTCCGATGCACAATGTGTATAATTGTGAATTTTAAAAAAAGCATTCAAAATAAAAAAAAAATAATTAAAGTGTAAAGAAAACCTTATCAGTTCGGAAGACCTATGATGTAACCTGCTGTTATAATAAGAATTAGATATGAGTAAAAATACCCAGTATACGCGCTTCACTTATATATGATGCTGAAGCTAACCATGCATATATGATAAGAGTAATATTTAATTATTAAGCTATTAAGGTTTCGGATTTTGTATATGTACAGGGCCAGGAAAAGCCTTGAAAAGATTGTCTATAGTTAAGACATCAGGAGAACCCCTTAGGCCTGTAGAAATTCAACCATTTTATACCTTCTAAGCAGTGGCGGGGATCGACCCGGGACGGTGCCACCCTTAATTGTTACACAAGGCTTTACTTCATTTTCTATTAAATTGTTAAAGACATATGAGGTTTATTTCCTTTTGTTATATTTTCTGGAAAATACTATTGAAGTTAAAATTTAAGGTCCGTTTCTAAATAAAAGATATATATGATAGACACTTTCCAAAATGAATTAGCACGTGGTAAAAGAAAATGAGTATAGTTGTTTCAGAATGGTTTATTTATTGGCGGTGCCAAGTTAGTGTCTTGAGGACAGCAAGTGGTTCCATCGGTGATAAATTCGTCTGCTGCGTTTGCCTGACGTTTCTCCTCTGCCATTGTATTTTTTATGTTAGTTCCCAAACCGCAAGACTCCACGCATGGCTGGCTCACTACTATATGACAAGAGAATAAAAGTACTTTTGACATATGATGATAATTTAAATATCATGCAGCACAATTTTGTTTACATAGAGCTTGTCGGGAGTACTGAAGGGTCCCTAATGTTTGTTTTTCTATTGTATATCTGCCTACTTTATTATCAAGCAAGGGCTATTAATTCTAATAGCGTAATGACTCGGTTCATGTAACCCAGCTACAACTGTCATAATTCCATGCTATGCCAGCTAGTGGATGCACCATAAAATGTGCATTTTGTATAACAGGGTCGTAAACCCACAGTGCATCCGCTCATTTAGACTATACCAACGGTGGAATGGCGCACATTCCGTGATTGCTGATGTATTGAATGCGCATGCGCATATGCGTGACGGCCCGTGCAGGTGGTCCTGTACTCGGCGACCTGTAACTTGAAACGCGATGCGTGTTCATGTAAAATTCCCGTGGCCCAAATCTCCAGTCGATAAGTTTACGATTACAAGGAATTCAGGTCTCTCTCCCCGTCGTGCACCCTTTTGTCGGGTGATATTGTGTACTTGCACTATATATTTGTACATAAACCTTATTTATTGTACGTATTATTACAAGGTATGGCACGCTGTATCCTACATGTTTATCATATCCACGGATGTTGAGGCCGTCAGTGCAAGATTTACGACCCCCATAAAGAGCCGAAACATTTTTCCTGTTACCAAATCTACAGAATTTACGACTCTCTTTATTGTCATAGATAAACCAACATTTATATAATATATTAGAGTATGATACATAATCCGGCAATTTTAGCCGACTATGTTGCCTATACTTTAGTAAATGACTTAAGCTCTTAATGTATCATGTATTTTAATTATGATGCTTGCAACCAGAACAAAATAATAATATATTTGATATTATTATGTGTAATCTATCATAGACCTGCCATATATACTCCCCCCCCCCCCCTCCCCCTCCCCCGGTCTCCTTTACACCATTCACTGCTGTTTTTTTATCTCCCATTCTTTACCGTTCGCTTTAAACTCATTTTTGGAATATACGTTTCTGTTCCCGAATATCTTCTTAATCACCAGCCTATTAATATTCAGGTTCTTCTTCAGGATCTTTGGACTTTAACTTCACGTGCGACCATCTAATTCACCTGACATCTGATTCTTGACCTTTTCAGTTCACCTTACAGTCTGAAATCCTTGACAGTTCATATAGTATGGTTTAAATATCCAATCCATCTTTCACTCATGCTGCAGGCACATGCCTTTCACGATTATCTTAATTGTTATCATACATTGTACTTCTCGT
Source organism: Sipunculus nudus (assembly GCA_026874595.1). Lineage (NCBI taxonomy): Eukaryota > Metazoa > Annelida > Sipuncula > Golfingiida > Sipunculidae > Sipunculus > Sipunculus nudus. The sequence continues at coordinate 9,157 of JAPPUL010000155.1, forward strand.
TCATCTTTAATTCTTTGCCGTTCAGGTTTCTTTCCTTGATTTCAGATCTTTATATGTCCCGATCATCTTACAAACGATATATCCAGTGATTTACCGGCTTAATATCCAATCCTTAATTCCTTATGACCCGCTCTGTTTCCGGATTTGGGTGATGGTGCTCAGCCTCCAGTCCTGTATCAATCTTAATCCTCCTAGGACTCTCAAGTCCCTTACCATTCATGATTTCTTCACGTTCTCCAGTGCATTATCGTCCTCTTATTTATTAAGATTTGACCATTAACCATCAACTTTCTTAATGCTCTGTCCGTTTTCATTCCAGATCTTCTCCATGATCTCCACTCCTTTATCATTGATGACCTTCCGGCTTATTTTTATCTTTTATTTTTTTATAATCATACAACCCTTTATCGTTGAACGTCGCTCCGGCCACCAATCCGGTTCACTTCATGTGTTATATATTTGTTGTAGCATAGTGTTCATTGATTAGCATCATCCTCACGTATGACACTGCACGATCATGTATATATATATATATTGTGCGTGCTTCTGGCATTTTTCTGCTGTGCACCGTTTCTGCATCCTGCATGCCAGAATAATTTCCACTGTGAAATATATAATACAGTGCTTGCTACATCGTGTATATTATTGTTTACATCCTGAGGTATGAGCATAATATATAGAGATGACAAAAGGTATATAATGACTGCATGTAAAAAAATGATTTAAATTTATTTTATAATTCTTGATTCGATTATCGATTATATAACTACCCAACCCGAACACTCCGTATATATCTATCTAAATTTCTGTGTCATTGCCAGTTTTGTCTTAATTTAACTCATGTGTGATTAACTAATCTTCCCAGCCCACACAGTTTGTTCAACGAGACTTACTCAGTATATTTATCTATTATTTTCTAATCCAGGGACCGTCTTTTAGAACTTGAGAGTAACGTTACCGTCAAAGGGGAATACAGAGGGTGGCTTGAACTGGATGTGACCCGGGCAGCTGCCGAATGGAACGCCTACCCTACCTCCAACCTGGGCATTCTTGTGGTCGTCATGGATCCAGACGGTAGGGGCCTTAAGTAGTAAAGTCTTGTGTAATTTTTACATAAATTAACATTTAGTTATATGTGAAAACTATTTCGACTCATCTGTGAGCTGTTGCCATGCCGCCGCCTATTTCCCTTTTCACAAAAAGTGCACCGCAAAGCAAATATGATGGTGCCACTTGCGTTGACCATTTTTTAATGTTTTTTTTCTGGTGTACGTATTATCGAATTATTCTTGGTTATCATCCCGATGTATGACGAGTTTAAATATTGAACGAATGCGCGTCATTCACACAATAACATAAACATCCCTGTCATCATGACAAATATCATGAAAGTCCAGCCAGTTCTTCAGAATGTCGTTGACACATCTGAATGATCGCCTTAATTGCGGCCTGTTTTTTTTTTAATTCTGTTAGAACTGACAGTATTCCTCATCAATAACTTTCAGGATTTCAGCATGTTTTGTGCAAATAACTTTGTGAAAAAAATTATCATGCATGTTTACTCGAGGGTTCAAACCATTTTCACAGTCTACTTCCATTCTATCTTTAGTGTAAAATACGTTGCACCTTGCTAGCTGATACCTGTGTCCCCATTCAGCTGTCGTGAACAGACCTAGGAGATTGTAAACTACCATCAAGAACAATGAGTTTTGCCTCAGATTAATAATTATTCGATGAGATATTATACACATTTTGCAATTAGAATAAAATTATTAGGTTCCAGACTGTTTAATAAATAATTAGATGTTTACACATGTAAAGTGTGCATCATAAAAAGAAGCAAAATATGTAGAATATTCAAGGTAGTAAACCTTAAACAGGTATAAAAGGCGCTTTATGTTGGTTAAGGTGTACGTTCGTATCCAGATTTAGCCAGATAAATACATTATTTGGTGCGTGAGTATACTCGAAGATGAAAACTACTTTTCCTTTCTGAAATGTAGGAAATGAGGTGGCGCCACACCGTGTCGGATTGGTGGATTATAGGGGTCCTGAGGAGAAGCAGCCTTTCATGCTGGCCTGTTTTAAAAGCTACAATACCCTACACTCCCGGAGTAAACGGTCCACCCGGAAGCGGAAACGGAAAAACCAGGAAGTTTCATACAATGACGCACCTACTTGGGATCTTAGTTTCTCGAGTGAGTATCCTTTTTCATTATTTCATTAGCAATAATTTTTATTTAAATTTTTAATCTCTCTACAGAGTTCCTGAAATGTATGGGACTATTAAACTTAAGATAAATTAATTCGCTTTTTGGCGTGACCACTATGCTTTTGACAATTCACACATGGATAATTGAATTAGATCGCAGACAGATCTAGTTGCCTTCTGTTTCCTGTTCCGAATACAATCTCTGTCTTTACATTATCCTCCCGGTTCACCGAGTCTTATGGCACTACATACAATACCCGGGGAATTCCGCTTACTCCTGCTCTCCGCTACCATTACTTATATATTGACTTTGAATATTCTATTGATGCTGCCGAACTTGATCTACCGTTGTTTCCGCCATGGTGGCCTTAATCACACTGAACCATCCATTTTTAAGTATAGCCAATTACATTGCCTGCCTAAGTATTCACTCGCGCCCACTTTTTGCCATTTTTAAATGTGCAAAACCTTCTTGCGCACTTTACTTGTAATTCTGTACATAAAACCGTTCCACTCTATCAGATAATATATATCATTAGACGATAATGGATTTTTCTGAATTTAATATGACCTCACAGGCACCACCATGCATTAATGGACATTTAAATGACAGGAGATGACTTGTATGACCTAGAGTTCCAACATTTTCTATAGAAAAACCCATTAGATTCCCTGGCTCTCTTTCTCCAAGGATCCCCCGCATGAGCACTATGCCCACCCCTGGTATGGAAAATATATTTTCTGTTTTATCATAAAAAAAGCTGACAGACGTTAACCACAATGTCGAGCTTCAATGTATTTTGGTATTATAATGCATAGTATATGTGTGTTTCATTGTGTTTATTTCTTGGCTTTAGATGAAAGGTATAACAAACGGGCCTGCCAAAGGAGGGCGCTGTACGTCAGCTTCCGGGAGCTTGGGTGGCAGGTACGTAATTCAGTCGTCGGATCATGTATTATAGTCTGTGTTAAATTAAGTGTTATAGCAAGTCTTTCGTTTATCGTTTCCCCCTCATTATTCTTCAGTGCATGTAAACAATGATACATGGTGTTTGAAGTTACTTTATTTGGTTCGTAAATTTAACGGATAATGAATCATTTCATTACCGATATTAATCTTTTAAGTCGGAGATGCATATATTACATGAACGTGATATGGAATCGACTCCAGGGTCCAGCTTTGTAATACAAGGGGGTACATGAGGTGTTACAGGTCCATAATCCCGCGAGCATGTACTGTTTTCAAGTGTCTGAAAGCTGGCACAAAAGTTGGTAATAAATACAGCATGAATATTTATTCGGACCAGCTAACCACTTATGTGTACCGCGTATATGACAAGAAATGATCGCATGGATGGAATTTTGACTTGAAGTTTAATTCGTAGGAGAAAATATACCAGTTTCAAATATATACCGTATAATTGATGATTTAATTGTAAAATACAACAATTTATTTTGGGATCTCACAATTTTACTTTATAATGTTTAATATATATTTATTTGTATTTCAGGACTGGATCATCGCGCCAGATGGATACGGAGCCTTCTATTGCTATGGAGGTTGTTCTTTCCCACTGAATGCCCAGATGAACGCCACAAACCACGCTATTGTTCAGACACTGGTCCATTTAATGAACCCGTTCTACGTCCCTAAACCCTGCTGCGCACCAACTGAACTGTCAGCTATATCTGTGTTGTTTTTTGACGACAAGTACAACGTGGTACTCAAGAAATACAAGAACATGGTTGTCGAGGCTTGCGGTTGTCACTGAGGGATTTTAACCCCGGGCTTTACGTTCACTTCCGCTACGCACATCCCACTCAGTGATGTCACGCTGTGATCGTCACGTGATCTTCATGCTATGTCAGTCTGTTTAGGTTCTGCCAGAGATAAGTCTACTTCTCTGCAGTGCTGATATTAACAGTTTGCCAGGGACCTTGCTGATTGCGTTAATTGATGTTTCTCTGAAAATTATTTACATAGTCATTGAAATATAACTTAATTTCTATGTACTTTGTAAATGTATATTCCCCCCTAAAAAAATCATGATGTTTTAATGGTAAAATTCAGGCAACATATGCATATACAGGAATTTTTACAAAATCTCCTTTCGAGGAGATTTTCTCCACATAGGCTCATACGCAAATAACTTTCAAACGTACCTGCGGAATCCATTCATTTGCTTTTTAAACTAATGGTCTCTAAATTGAACTGACACATGGACTTTACTGAACTGCGATCCGTTGGGAAGTCAATTTAGTGGTGTGCCGAATACTCGATTAAATCGATGACTGGTCGTTTTCTTTCAAAATCTATTAAATGATTGCATTATTGCATAATCGATAATAAGATTTTGTATGTACATGCAAATGATCCTATTCTGTCCGAGATATACGAACACAAAGTAACGAACAGCATCAAAACGGAACCTTGCGCTGCAAGCAACAATCGTCTGACGGCAAGACGCCCTTGGATGGAGGTGCATTGATGGTTTTATTATGAATACCGATGTACATGTCAGATTGTTAACAGGGGTCAATATTTAAGGTACTACCGTACACAAGATTTCAAGATTAGTTAGAAATGGCATTTAATCGATTGATGATCGATCATCGGTTTTTTTATTTTTTCAATGATCCATTATGATTTTAAAACCAATTCCTACCACTAGAAGACTTAGATTTTACGGTTAAAACATGCTTACTTAAACATTATATATGTGTTTGAGGAAATGAATGCATGAAATGAAATGCTTAACCATTGTAATGGTTACCTTCTTAATTAACCAGATGTGTGAAAAGGTTTTTTTTTTTACATTTTGGTGACTTAATACAAAGGTTTCACGCAACAGCTAATGAATGGAGAACGGACACGCTAAGCAGTGAAAGCGGTTTTAGTCTTTTTTTAAATAAAAAGGCTTGATTTTACATATGTAATAAGCAAGGTGAATGCAGAATGGGGATTTTATTTAATATTGAGTCGTATATATATATATATATAGTCATGATATTGAGACTTACCTTTAATGGACATACAGACGAATTTGTTGGTCAGTTAACTTTACATTGTGTGGAACCCATATATACACACACCTGCACGCTTTTTTTTATAAGAAATCAAAGTCCCTCCCAACACCCTTAACATGATGTAAAGTATTATTTAAACATTGAACATTAACGTCGAACGTTTAATTTGTTGAGGGAGATTCTCACACTAATATTCATGTATATATATATATATATATATATATATATATATATACATATTTATATATAAATATATATATATAATGGGAGGAACTACTGATCTCTCATTAATCTTATGATACTATAATATTTTTTGTAAATATGCGGACGCGCAATGGCGAATGGCTGCGAGGGAGCTGGAATGATTAGAATCGCTGATTTAACAAGGCCATGTACTCAGTATAATGATATGTATATACAGTTTTCTGACCGAAAATTGTAGGTCAGCATTGATGTTTATCTCGATTATATTTTTTTCTACGCTGTGCACGTGTAAATATTTTGTTACAAATCATTGAAATAAACTATTAATACCAAGGTTTTGTATTATTTATTTATTGTATTTTAGATCTGAGAAATGGTTGATCGGAGGTTATGTTCTCACCAATGTCTGTCTATCTGTACGTTATTGATAGTTAATTTTAGTTTTGTAACCTAACATGAATATATTCGAAAAATTTATTTATATGTTACTTATAAGTCATTCCAAATAAGAAGTTTAATAAAACTAGAAAAGATATATTGGTATCCCAAATCCTGACTGTTACGATACCGAGTATATTGATTGACAGATCGTATGAAAACAGCCACAGAATAAAGCAAGGCTTTCGGTGAATTAAAAGCCCATAAGGAAAATTCAGGTAGCATTTTTTACTCAATTGTCCAGTATAATTGGTTATCACAACTCTTGATGACAGTTTAAAGGACTAGTCGGGAGCATTTTAAAGGGTATGACATTGAATCTTGTTTGAATGGTACAATTTAAAATGTATTGACATAAAATCATGTTTTAATGGTACAATTTAATTTGTATGTATGGCTGAGTTTAGGATGAATGATCGAAAACTGTGGCTTATGTGAACTATATGTATACTATCCGGAATATAGGAATGAATAAAGATAAATAAAAAAATAAATGTTCCCACTAAATTTCAAGACAGCCCATGCTTTAGAAACCTGATTCCCAGTAAAGAATTTTGCACAACATTCAAGTTCATGATTACCCTTAAAGCAAATTTTATGAACCAGTTTGAAAAGATTATTCCCCCTATTCGTCATGAATGCACATTAAAAATTTAAAAGAAACATGTCCATCGTTTTGCATTGCACCCGTCCGTATTTTTTAGAATTACTAGTGTTGTTTTATCCTTTATTTATATCTTTAAAGTATATTACAATTTATATTTTTAACTATATCATGGTATATGTTGGCGAACTGGGCGGAGACCAGGAAATTGTACACATTTACGATGCCATCTGATGTTCAATATGTAAACTAAAAGATTTTTCGACTTACGTTCTAAGCGCCATCTGGTTTGGAACATATCAACTAAAGGTATGTTATAATGGGCGCTAACATCCACCTTAAATGCTTCACATCTCCGTGACCAACTGTTCCACAAAGCAACACTGATGTTTTAACAGAGAAGTTCATGTGCTTTAATTTTTAGTCGATCCATGACCTTAAATATGTCATATCTTGATCGATGTATGATGGTATATATCGTGTCAAGTGATAGTGCATCAAATGTTACCGTATTAGATAGAACGAATTTTGTTGGGTGGGGGGGGGGGGGGCATATTTACAGACATATTTCGACATTCAGATAAACTAACCCCCAATGTAAAACACTTAATTAATTAATAAATCATTTCATTTGAATAAATTTAAATTTGTTTAAAACTTAAAACTAATATTTAAAGGTTAGACCTTGATCACTAGGAAACAACGTTTGTTCTTCTCAACCATTGGGAAAAAAACATGTCAATCAGGGACTGGTCGCACGAAATATTTGTAAAATTAAATTTTAAAATTTAAAAAGCGACCCAGGAGTCAGGTATTGACTGTGTTATTCTGTGCATGATGCTGGGTGGACAAGAAATAAAACATTGACTGAAAATACCGTTTTAGCAGTTGTCCGACATGGGTGGCTCCATCTATAACTTACATCTACTTTACATGGTCAATTGTTGCAGCTATTCCTGAGATATTTTGTGCTATTTATAACATAATTTATGCAATCAAATGAATAAATAAATTTGAATTACTAAAATTTAAATAAATTAAGTTGGTACTCTTCGCATCTAACCGCAGGAGTATTAAACTTTTCTGACATATCTGTAAACATTGGAAAAAACCATTTGGCTGCAACACGTAGTCCAACATTGGGAGTGCTGAGTGCATCTTGTGATTCAATGGTTGTTACATCAATATTCCTATAAAATATTATGCTTAGGACCGTAGACATTTTGTAACAGACATAATATCATACAATTAAAGCACACCAAACTGTTAGATTCTGTAACTGAATAAATTTTAAGTTCCGAAGAAATACAGTTCATTTTTCATTTCATTTTCATTTCATCCTATTGGAATCGTCTACTATGATAATAAATGTTAATACGTACTTTATGACATCCATGAAAAAAATAGGAAAATATTATTTAAGCCCGCAGAGTAGAGCAACATAGGTGGGGTGAACGGCAGTTGAAATTAACATAACAGTAGATCAATATTCCTGTGACTTTGGTGCTGACGGCTGTTGGCGTTCCTGAGAGATTTGAAAATAAACATTACATCATATATGGTGACCATTAAATTTTCAAATTTTGTGATCAATCAAACTGAAGTTCCGTTAAGATGTCAACTGAAAATAATTTTTCATTACAATTCATTCATTACAATTGCTATCCCCTTCCTCTGTGGACCTGTCAATCATAAAAGAAAAAGCCAATATATCTAAAAAATATAAATATCATAATTTATCAAAAAATAAAATGATTATTGGAATATACCAACCCCACCTTGATATTTCTTCGTTCTAGTGGGCAAGCCAAATTTTTTTTTTTTTTTTTCACTTTTTAGGGCATTGCTTGTTGACGGCAGGCATCCATGCCAGATCAATCAGCCATAGAGTGAAGAAGAAAGTATGGGTGGATTCCACCTTACATTATGAATTTCAAGGTCAAACCAAAAAAGGGCCAGCCAAGGGGGGTTTTTTCACTTTTGTGGACCCTGCTTGTTAATTTCAGGCATCGATGTCAGATAAAAAAAACTAAACAGAGATTGAAAAAGTGTAGGTGGATGCCATCCTACATTTTAATATTTAAGGTCATTTTTCAAGGTTTAACCGTATAAAATTGAACCTGATCGGGTAAAGTCTTTCTCCATCAATAAAAACAAAGTTATATTCGATAACCTTTTAAGCTTTAGAGTTATTATCTACCTAACCTAAAATTAATTATACAGGTACTTGAACAGCTAAAGAGAAAAATTAAAAATAAAAATTTCCAAAAATATTGCAAACATTTATGTCAGAGTTATCAATCGTTTTAACACCTCTAGATCGGTTATGGAAGGTAAAAATAAAAGGTTTGTATATCAAGATTTTAACAGCTTATGTGAGGTTTTTTTTAACTCAGATAAACACAAATCATACATACACAGCATACAGGTCGACTAATAATCAAGGTAAAAAAGTACATAGTATATCATCAAACCTTACGGATGATATATTTAAATTAAATAGTATCTAATAAAAGGTATAGCTCTCAAGGGCAATAATTTAAATAACCAATTATTAAAATTTTTCTCTATTACTGTCATCATATTTGCATATGACTCAATTTGGTTTCAAACACCTGAGACTAAGCATGCAATCGATAAGTCAGTCATAGTAGTCCGGTCGCCACTGGAGTCAACCCTGTTTTATGGTCTTAAGTTTTGTTCTTTGTGGATTTTGTTTGCCCACATATCAGGTGTGAAAAATATGTTGGCTGGCCCTCTGTCAGCCCTGGGCATTTTTTGCTAATTAGCATAAAACAAAATGGCCGCCAAAATAATGAGAAAATAGCAAAATGCCATAATTACCTTTACATTGACACAGAGAGTCATCCAATACATGAATTCTTGGGTATTATGACCTAGAGAATTCATTTTTTGGTATTGTTTTAGTCATAATGACCACCATTTTCAATTAAGCTGTTCTCCCATTTGGAAAAAAAAAATCCTGTAAATATATATACTGAACACATGATTTGGTTAGTACGTATGTTCCAAAGCATTCTGGAGATAGAGGGTAATAAATCATGATGTATGACCTTCATAATGAAAGAATAAGAGCGAAACTGTCTTCATCCACACAGTTTTTATTTATCCCCCTTGTGTCACGACGAGGCCCGATATTTACAACTTATACGAGATTTTACTTAGTTGTAGGGGGATTATGTGAGCGTAATTTGGGTTCATTTAAATAAAAATGGCACCTTTATGGAAATTCATCTTTATTCGTGGAAAATGTAAAAGTTGTAATATTATATTAATGGAACATGTATGATAAAAAATTATGTAAGTTTTTGTAGAGTGTATTATGAAGGGTGTTCTTACGAACGGACAAAGCTGTCACATGCATGGAAAACTAACTGGTCTCTCAAAAATATTTATATATGATTATGGGTCCAAAAGCATTACAGACAGCTGAGCAATACTTGAAGCTCCTCTCCCTTCTACATGACTTTTATGCAGCCTTTACATATTTTGTCAAAGGTTATCTAACTGTGGACTTCCATATGTTGCCGATAATTTTTACAGACTTATGATGTATCATTTTTATGTTTTACTTCCTTGATTTGTTATTTGTTTGATCTGTCTATATCAGCATCTTCATCCTTTTTCGTTACCGATGTATGGCCTTCATAATGTAACAATAAAAGCGAAATCACGCATTTTTTTAAATTCCCCCCCCCCCCCCCCCCCCGTGTCACGACGAGGTCCGATATTTACAACTTAGACGAGAATTTATCTTTGTTTAAAGGATTTAAATGAACATAATTTGAGTCCAATTAAATCAAAATGGCATTTTTATGGAAATTCATCTTTTTTTTATGGCAAATGTAACAATCGTATGTGTTTGCATATACACTATGTTAAGTCATATCACATACATTACAACATTCTCAGATATACTGCTGCAAGCTTCCATCAGCATAATGTAGCTATCAGCATCATATTTAAATGGATTATACGTCTGCTATGTGATCGCCAACTATGTCGACTTGCCTGTGCAAGCTGAAATCATTTCTCCACTTTCTGTAGCTCAACCAGAAAAGACTATTACCTAAATGTTATATTAGATTTAACATCTTTTCAGAGGAAGGTAACCCAAATGAGCATTAATGTAATTGGAATTTTCAAATGGTATTATGGAAACATACAAATTTAGTCAATAGCAACGTATTACAACTGATGTGAATGAACAAATGCTTCTGACGGCCTTTCTGTTATCAAAACTTTCAGGAATACCTGTAACCTTCAGCGCCAAGATTCATGTTACATAAATGATGATGACAATGCGTTAGAGTTTTATAAAATGCCCCGCCCCCGAATATTGTGCCGTCGGTGTTATGCATCATAATGAGGTAAAAAAGTCTTTCTAAAACTTTGAACTGGAAATGCATGAGCACAAATCGGCAACATATAGATGTATTCCCAGAAAACACGAAGGTTAAATGCAATTAACTGTATAATATCAAGCTGGCACATATTATAGAAACATGAAACATAATTAGTAATGTCAAATTTTGTTCTGTGAGATGATATCGCAAATTCAGGGATTTACTTGTATCTACAAGACACACAAATGCAGACAACAAAATGATTTGCCCTGAACAGCCTATGGCTAAAAATCGCTAATTTATTATACATATGCATTTAATAATCCATCAATTAATGCACGAGGATGACTAAGCTACATTTCCCAAGAAAATAATAAAAAGATGATGACCTTGGATTGTAGTAGGTACCTATTTTTATAAATGGTCATATGGGGGAGGGGGCTCTAATGACAAGGAACAGTTTGCAATCGGTTGGGACACGGATATCTAGAATATAACAGTTAAGCTCATGTTTCGTTAAAGTCAACAAAGTCAACAGCCAAGGATGTGGGTGGCATGCATAAGGAAAGAAAAATCATTATGGAATTCCACCATTTACATTCTTTTCCTTATTGCTATATAAAAAAAAATTATGAGAATTAAGATGTTTTGTCTACCTTACTGAATAATGTTGCCATACTCATATGTCAGCTATACAATCTTATTTCATTATACAAGGTCTGATTTGTAATAATATGTTTTTCAGCATTCCTCTTTGTTTGCACTTCAAGTTCTGAATTTGAATAGGGAGTCTGCATATTAGAGTGCAAGTTAAAGCTTTCCTTAATTTAAAGAACTAATATGTCCCTACCTTACCCAAAGGCATTTTTTATTCCATTTACTGAGTTTCTGTGTCTCAAAAGATATTTATCTATGAACTGGTGGCACAGTGACACTTTACTTTTACAAAAGCTTTTAAGGAGGTTGGAGCCGGACAGATACATTACCGGGATATCATCAAAAAATAGAAAGTATAGTCAAATATCACTGATTTCGCCAAGATTTTCATCAAACTGTTCTGTGTTTTTTTTCATAGAAAATGTGTTTCACGGTAAACAAACTCCATGGTTGGCGCCGAAAAAATTACCATGGGCTTCGTGTGGGACATCTCATGGTGGTGATCAGGATCGTCTTCAAAATTTTAAGGAATGTTTTTTGTGTATCACCCTATTCCTCTACAAAATTCATGTTGTACTGAAGATGCTGATATATTAAGAGCAAACAAATAACAAACCAGGGAAGCAAGGAATGTAAAACATAAAAATATACATCTTAAGTCTATGAATGTTAGCGGCCACATATGGAAGTCCACAGTTAGATAACCTTTGACAAATTATGTAAAGACTGCATGAAAGTCATGGAGAAGGAGGTTAGGGGCTTCAAGTATGACTCAGCTGTCTGTAATGCCTTTCGACCTATAATCTTATATAAATATTTTTTTGAGAGACCAGTTAGCTTTCCATGCATATGACAGCTTTGTCCGTTTGTATGTACAATCTTCACAATACACTATACAAAAACTCTTTTGTTATGCATGTTCCTTTAATATCATATACATAGTCGCCAGCGCCCCCTGGTGGCCACAGTCGTATAGCAAACAATACAGGGTTCTAATGTGGACCATGTTTGATAAGTTTTTTTTTTAACTTAGAGAACTGTGCATTCAGACATCTCAGAGAAGAGTGATAGACAAACGACAGGACGATCAGACTTAGTACAGTGCAAATACAGGGTAACAAATTCAGTTAAACCACAGTTCTATGTAGTAAATGATCTACCTTTTCATTCATTACACGTACGATTATCAGTTTGCAATGTTAAATTTTCATTTGCAATAAACAAGACAATTTGATATTATGAAGAGTTTAAATGTATCAGTGGACTATATTACACCAAGGGGAAAAAATGAAATTTTATACCTTGTGACCCTGATGACCTTCATGTTCAAATTTGGCATCTATCCACATCTTTTATACCTCCTAGCAGTGGTACGTTCCCACATGGATGTCTGCTGTTCGCGATGCCATAAAATAATCATTCTAGAGTACTTTTCCGAGTTTGGCTGGCACGCTATTCCCTCCCCATAATATCCAGAGCCTGCCAGTTCCAAATTTACTTGGAGGCTCCACAAATGGTCCTCCATTGCAGGTACAGGGTCTTTCATGCTCACCGATATTTATGATTTTCGTTCCATTTAACAGGGACTTAATATGTAGTGTGGTATCGACGGGTGGGGGTCATATACGAGAAGATTCTAGACTATCACAGCCCGTAATCAGATGATTCACACTAACACACACACTGTCAGTGCAAGGTATGTGGTATGGATCAAATCTAGTTAAAGAACGCCATTCTAATATTACGTTCACGGTTGACATACAATGTGTAAATGCAGGTTATTAATAATGAGACTGGTCTTAATCGGAAAATTTGTCACTGTCCGTCATGATAGCTGGAACTGCCTTAGCTGAAACTGCTCTCAAACTTCAGACTTTGCCATGAGGGGAACCAGTCCTGATATATATGTCTGGATGTCTGCAGCGTGTACATAAATGTAGGTGGCGCCACCTGCCACAAAATCCAGAAAGCTATCCAAGATGTATAAACCTGCAATATTTTAGGCAAATATGTAAAAAAACTGCCGAGATATGAGTGATTTTATCCCACGGCAGACAAACAGACGGACGCTGTGCAAAAATGGTTGCAGGTGGCGCCACCATTTTTGTGTATCTTATAAAGCTATCCAAGGGCTACATTTGTACAAAATATTTTTTGTGATCGGTCAAACGGTTCTCGAGATAAGTGGGGAAGGCGCCACCAGTTTTTCGTATGATAAAGAGCTATGTGAGATCTATACACATGCAAAATTTTGGCCCAATCGGTCAAACGGTTTTTTTTAGATATGAGCTTGGATGTCTGCAGCATAAACGTGAATGTAGGTGGCGCCACCTGTCATAAAAATCAAGAAAGCTGTTCAGGATGTATAAACCTGCAACATTTTAGGCAGATATGTCAAACCACTGCCGAGATATTGGTGATTTTATCCCACGGCAGACAAACAGACGGACGCTGTGCAAAAATGCTTGCAGGTGGCGCCACCATTTTTTGTGTATCTTATAAAGCTATCCAAGGGGTACATTTGTACAATTTCTTTTCCTGATCGGTCAAACGGTTCCCGAAATATGTGGGTTTATGTGTGGAAACAGACGCACAAATGGACGCTGGGTAGAGAGGAAAGGTTATAGGTCAACGCCAGTTGGTAAGACACCAGTTCACATCTGACCCGATAGTTGGTGCAAGTTTCGGAAAATTCAGTCCAGTAGTCTCAGAGGAGTTCTCCGGAAACGAACGCGGCGGCACAACCCGGTCAAAAACACAGTATCCGCGAAACTTCTTTTTTGCGGATACAATAATATTACAAGCACTTATATCACCCAGTTACATATATAATTTCTTATACTGTGTCTGTCATTTACAGAAAGCCTAATGATATTGTAGATCTTTATTTAATCAGGTTCCTAAATTCTGTTCTTTTATATTTTAAAACCTCAATGATCGGTATTGGGGCGTTTCAAGTAGAAATTATAAGATAATTGTATAAACTCTTGAAAACATGTCATTTGAAAGCAACCCAATGTCAAGGCCCTGGCATTTGTAAAATGATTTATAATTATATGTATACTTGAACATGTGTTCTTCATATATATTGCACAAATTTATTTTAGAGTATATATTATAGATTAAATTTCATCTTCTTCTCGTAGCCAATACATAAAGACTTTCAGTGTAACTTAAAATTGTCACAAGAGGAATTATTCATACTTATCACATATCATTATTTAGTATCAAAGCTGAAAATTCAGTCCTTTATGTATGTATCAGGAGAGGAATTTATGTAGGGCTTCAGTGCCCTTTTTACCAATCTTTATTAATATATTCAGTAAAAATATTTATATAAATATTCTGGACAGAACCAAACTGGAGACAAAAGTACCCCATCTCCTCGGGTCTATATGTTCATTTGGTTGACATGCCATGTTTTATTCCATTGCACAGTACATTTTGAGAGTGGAGAGAGAGATGGTAAACTTTACTATATTGGTAGCATGCATGGCCTTTATTCCTCGGGCAGGCCCTTCTTCATTTAAGAAAAAAAAAAAACAGCATAGGATAATTTACTGAGGAATGTGGAGGGATATTAAGAGATCATAATGTGGAGAGAACAATTTTTATGCTGAATGAAGATCTGCTAAATTGGTACTATAAAATAACAAATATTAAATGAATAGTTTTAAAATAATATATACATATATATATATATATATAAATTAACTAGATAATACATAAGCTTGTAGGTTAAATTTATCCAAGTGATTGTAGTACGAGTTCATAGCACTATAGGTTTTTACAATTTATGGGTAGTGAGAACCCCATAAGCTTATGAACATTTTGGGTCTGCATTGTATCTGGTTCCACATTACATTTTACTTGAATGCGTGTTATTGCAATCTGTATTATAACAAGGCCTACAGGCCTAATGCGAACCTGTGCATTGGAAAATAAACCAGGTATTATGCTTCAATGCTGGACCATTACTTCTCACGTATATGAACAACGCAAGTAATAAATATTTTGAATAAGAAACAATTACACAAACATCACTGCTGAAATTCTGGCATGGGTGCACACAACACAAAAATGATTGAAGCTGGCACCACCAGTCTTGTATACAACAAAGCTATCAGAGATATATACATATGCCCAATTTCAGACTGATATATCCAACCCCTCCTGAAAATAAGCAGGGACACACACTGTGCAAAAATTATTGTTAGTGGCACCACCGGTCTTGTATGCGACAAAGCTATTCGATATGTATATATATCCCCAATTTCAGGCTGATATATCAAATTCCTCTGTAGAAATAAGCAGGCACATACACTGCAAAAGTCATTGTAGGTGGCGACACCTGTCTTGTGAACGAGAAAGCCATCAAAGACACATAGACAGGTCAAAATATCAGGCCAATACATCTAAATTACCTTGAGTCTGATGCATGGGGCTGACCAGGCTTAGATGAGAAAGGCAGTTGCCCCGAGTGAACTGTGACAAATTTGCTGGCTCAGGCTACTGCACTGAGTGAATGCATGACCTTCACCTGTCTAGACTGAGTAAACTTTTGACCTGTACCTGGCTGCACTGAGTGAACTCTTGACCTGTTGCATAATCTGACACAGTTGGCAGTCTGCCAAAGCTATAAATAGATCCAGGTTGAACTTTGGTGCCAAATCTGATGCAGTGGGCAGTCTACACTACTAGCTATAATAAGAATGAGACTGACCTCTAGCCTGTTGCCAAGTTTGAAATCGAGCCACACCATTGCATAAGCTCATGCAGGGGCCCTGCCCGAGTGGCATGACACCCATGAGGTGATCACGTTGTGCCCATGAGGTATTCACATGTCGCCCATGAGGTGATAACATGTCAGCCATGAGGTGATCACATGCCTTGTGCTTGGCTGCACTGATTGAACTCTTGACCTATATCTGGCTGCACTGAATGAACTCTTGATCAGTTGATAAATCTGAAACCGTTGGCAGTTTCTCAACCTATTTAAATATACAGACACAAACTTGGAGTGTTGGTAAATCTGTTTATACATACTTAAAGACTTTGGGTAAAATGCTTTTTATTCAAGCTGACATATTCATAAATTTTTATTTATGGCATAAAGCCATCAAAGACACATAGACAGGTCAAAATATCAGGCCAATACATCTAAATTACCTTGAGTCTGATGCATGGGGCTGACCAGGCTTAGATGAGAAAGGCAGTTGCCCCGAGTGAACTGTGACAAATTTGCTGGCTCAGGCTACTGCACTGAGTGAATGCATGACCTTCACCTGTCTAGACTGAGTAAACTTTTGACCTGTACCTGGCTGCACTGAGTGAACTCTTGACCTGTTGCATAATCTGACACAGTTGGCAGTCTGCCAAAGCTATAAATAGATCCAGGTTGAACTTTGGTGCCAAATCTGATGCAGTGGGCAGTCTTCTAACACTATAAATAGAATGCAGCTACTGCACTGAGTGAACTCCTGACCCATACCTGGCTGCACTGAGTGAATTCTTAACCTGTTGCCTAATCTGATACAGTTGGCAGTCTGCCAAAGCTATAATAAGAATGAGACTGACCTCTAGCCTGTTGCCAAGTTTGAAATCGAGCCACACCATTGCATAAGCTCATGCAGGGGCCCTGCCCGAGTGGCATGACACCCATGAGGTGATCACGTTGTGCCCATGAGGTATTCACATGTCGCCCATGAGGTGATAACATGTCAGCCATGAGGTGATCACATGCCTTGTGCTTGGCTGCACTGATTGAACTCTTGACCTATATCTGGCTGCACTGAATGAACTCTTGATCAGTTGATAAATCTGAAACAGTTGGCAGTTTCTCAACCTATTTAAATATACAGACACAAACTTGGAGTGTTGGTAAATCTGTTTATACATACTTAAAGACTTTGGGTAAAATGCTTTTTATTCAAGCTGACATATTCATAAATTTTTTATCAAAATATCTTGAATATAAAAAAGATGCAGTCCTTTCAATGTTAAAGTTCCAATAATTCTGCCAAAAATCATCCAAGTACACTTGAACAAAGGCCACCTAAGAATAATTTTTGTGCAATGTTACAGAAGTTATAAATGAAACAATAAATTTGTAGAAGAACAATTTTTGTCCTCAGTTTGAAATAGACATAATAATGGCCATAAGACCAACAAAATGATATGATTGAAAGAACCATGTCCTAGGATAATTCTTTTGAAAATTGAACGATCCAACTTGACAGTTTCATCATAAACATTTTAAGCTGAAAGAGGCAAAAATTATGAGGTTTTTGCCCATAAAAAACGGTCAATGTAGGTGGCACCTTAAAATCTGCAACTTCAAATATGAGTCAAGTGACCAACATTTGCACAATACTTGGTAATGCTAGCTTCTGTCATTTCTAAGATTACTATGGCAGTATGCTTACTTGACCAAATGACTGTTCAAATTCGTGTAACTCCACTTAAATTCATCAAATGCTAACCATTTGAACAAACTTGAGAGGGCTTGTCTCTGGGATCATTTCTGCAAAATACTGAACAATTTGGCTGGACCGTTTACAAAAAAAAACCTTAAAAGGTTTTTCAGCTTTTTCCCTATAAAATCTAAGTAAACGCAGACAGCAAAAAAAAAAATAAGCTGAATCCCACAACCTTTGATATGTCACAGATTATTGCATAAAATCTGGGGATGGTAGCTCCTGCCATTCCTGAGAAATTATAGGTTAATGTACAGATGACCAATGACCCCCGTACAAAAAAGGGCAATGCAGGTGGCGCCACCAATACCCGAGTTTCATATATGACTCATGTGACCAACATTGGCATAAAATTTGGTGATGATAGCTCCGGCCGTTTCTGAGACTGTCATTTTAGTGTGCTTTTTTGGACAGATGACTAAGTTCAACTTCCTGTAACTCGGCCAAAATTCACCGAACTTGAACCATTCAAATAAACTTGAGAGAGATGGTATAAAAGATTATTTCTGTGAAATATTGAACAAATTGGCTATACCGTTTCGTCGGAGAAGATTTTTAAAGGTTTTTTTTTTTTTTACCTTTTTCTCTATAAAATCTAAGAAAATGCAGACGGCAGTTTTTCAGATGGCCAATTTTTTGCATTTAATTTCATAATGCTAGCTCCAGTTGTTTTCGAAATAATATGGGTTAACGTACAGACGGCGGACGCCGCCACACCATCGCATTCGCTCACAGGTTCGCTAAAAATTACTACAGATGCATATTGAATGCAAAATTATAACACAGATACATCTCACTGATGCCAAAATCTTGAATTAAGTTGAGTATGGATACCTATTATTTATAATCCATGTACAGCTCTCTTTAAATACCCACAGAGAGCTGTATACCTGTGATTGTAAACATTGCCTGGCATGAGGAATATCTAAAATCATAAATCTTGTCAATATAAACCATAGAGAACCTGAAATCTAAATGTCTAGAGGCATGATGTAATGGATACTGATAAACTGGTGCCAGGCTAGATGTATCTGCTTCACACAGCTTACATATATGGTAACATGACTCAATTCAATCTTTATAATTCAGCCAAAATTCATTCTTTGAAACCATTAAAGACAATTATTATAAGAATTATTAAGGGGATTATTCTTGTAAAATATTAAACAAATTTGCCTCAGTGGCGTCAGCGAGAAACGTTTTACAGGTTTATAACTCATATGGGAAAATACAGCAAAATGTTAAGCTTCTCATAACTCAGCCAAAAATCACTGAACCAAAACCATTTGAACAAACTTGAATTATCAACATCTAAGGATAATAGATGTGTGAGATTTAAGAATTTGGCCCAGTGGTTTTTGAGATCTTTGTAGCCACTTAGCTAATATGGGATGTTATGGCTTATGACTAAATTCAGCTTCCCATAACTAAGCCAAAAGTCACTGAACTGAGACCATTTGAAAAAACTTCAGAAAGCACTACCCTAGGATCATTTCTGTGCGATATTAAACAATTTGGCCATATGGTTTCAGAGAGGAAGTTTTTTGTAGCCGTCAGTATGATACGGGCACTGATGACCCCCGTACAAAAAAGGTCGATGCAGGTGCCGCCACCAATACCTCAATTTCTGATATGACTCATGTGACCAACATTGGCATTAAATTTGGTGATGATAGCTCCAGCCGTTTCTGAGATTGTAATTTTACTATCCTCTTTTGGACAGATGACTAAGTTCAACTTCCTGTCACTCGGCCAAAAATCATCGAACTTAAACCATTCGAACAAACTTGAGAAAGATTGTTCCAGGAATCCTTTCTGTGAAATATTGGACAATTTGGCTGAACAGTTTCGGAGAAGATTTTTATAGCTTTTTCCCAATGAAATCTAAGAAAATGCAGTTAGCCAAAATATAAGCAAAATCCGATGAGTTTTTAGGATGACAAATTTTTTGCATAAAATTTCGCGATGCTAACTCTTGCCGGGTTCAAGATAGTATGGGTTAACGTACAGACGACGCCACACCATCGCATAAGCTCACAGGTTCGCTAAAAATGCAAACTGGCTGGTGAAGACAAATCTAGATACATATCAGAATATGCTTATGGACTGATGGAGGTGAGATAAGATGTACAGGTCACAATAATAATATACTATTTATCTGTCTCTGAACATTAAACATGCCTCCGTTTTAACCATGGTCTAGTAATAAAAGGTCAGATTGTGCTCGGTAACTTATTTGGCCGAGACCTGCTCTTTCCGGTACTCTTCTGTAATTAGCAGAGTGGTCATGGCAGCAGACATGGGGTCTATTACAGTTGTTCTATTACTATTACTATTACTTTCAATTTCTGATATTACTATTACTATTACCACATTTTATCTTCTATTACTATTACTGGGGTATCTATTACTATTACAATTACTATTAAATGTACTTAAACTGATGGTAGGATTCTAGACCTTGCGCAGCCACGAGTGCTATAAACTAGCACTACAATCACATGTTTAAATAATATTAAAAGCAACTATATCATCCAGTTACCTACACAATTTTCTTATACTGTGTTTGTCATTTACAAGAAGCCTAATAATACTGGAGATCTTAACTATTTCAGCTTCTTTAATTCTGTATTTTTTTAATATTTTGAAACCTCATTGATCGTTATTGGGGTGTTTCAAGTTGAAATTGTAAGATAAATGCATGAACTCAAGAATACATGTAATTTAAAGCAACCCATTGTAAAGGCCTTGGCATGTGTAAAATATTGATTTATAATTATATGCACACTTGTACATTTTATATTATTTTCATATATATTTCACATAAATTTATTTTATAGTACATACTTCCCTTTAGATTTAATCTTCATTCTCATATTCAATAAATAAAGATTTTCAGTGTAACTAAAAATTGTCTCCAGAGGAATTATTCATGATTATTGCATATTATTTAGTATCAAAGCTGACAATTCAATCCTTTATGCATGTATCAGGAGAGGAATTTATGAAGGGCTGTGTCCGGTTTCCCAATACTTATAAATATATATCCAATAAAAATACTGTTTACGTCAAGATTCTTAACAGAACCAAACTGGAGACTAAAGTACCCCATCTTCTCGGGTGTATATGTTCATTTGGATGTGATGACATGTTTTATTCCATCACATAATACATCTCGAGAGTGAACAGAGAGGTGGTAAACTTTACAATAATGGAAGTAAGCATGGCTTTTATTCTTCAGGCATGCCCTTCTTCATTGCAGCAAAGAAAGCATTGGATAATTTAGGAATATGGAGAGTGGTTTAAACTTACATCAATTTTACAAAACAAATAAAATATTGTTTAAATCACTTTCACAATAAATTTGGTATTAAACAATCTTGTACTTTAAATTTTGTACATAAAAGGATCTAATTAAATTGATATAAAAATTTCAGATATTAAATAATAAAATATGAACAGTTACTTATATTCCCATATTATATAATCAAATAAATTAACATCATGAAAAAATGGTTCATTTAATTTTCAAAATATAAATTAACATAATTTTAGATACTGAATGAAGGTCTGCAAAATTGGTACTATGAAATAACAGACAAGAATTAAAATAGTTTTAAAAGAACATGTATATAAATTAACTAGATAATACATGTGCCTGCAGTATGACTTTATCCAAGTGATTGTAGTACTGGTCTGAGTTTATAGCATTGTAGGTTAAAGTACACTATGGGTAGTGAAAACAACATAAGCTTATCATGAACATTTTGGGTCTGCACTGTATCTGGTTCCATATTATATTTTTCTTGAATGTGTGTTATTGCAGTTTGTATGATTAAAATTCAAACTGGCTTGTGAAAACAAATCTAGGTACATTTCAGAATATGCATATGGATTGATGGATGTGAGATAAGATGTAAATGTCACAATAATAAAACACTATATTTATCTGTCTCTTAACATCAAACATGCCTCTGTTTATCCATGGTTTACTAATCAAAGGTCAGATTGTGCCAGGTAACTTATTTGGCTGTGACCTACTCTGTCCAGTTTAGCACCAGTGGTCACCAGCAATGTGGCAGCTGGCCCATGCTTGCCTCAACAATAGGATCATCCTGGGCAGTTACTGGACAAGAACTGAGTCTGTTCAGCATTATTTGCCGATATGCTTAATGATCAAGGGGCTCACAGGAAGTAATAGAAAGTAATATGTATTATTCTATTACTTTGCCTTCTGTTTCTATTACTATTACAGCTCAAATTTTTGAGTCTATTACTATTACTTGGAAAAAGCTGTAATAGTCTATTACTATTACTATTACCCTGTGTCTGCATGGCAGCTTGCCTCAACAATAGGCTCATCCCATATTATCACTGGGTCTGTTCAGCATTATCTGCAGATATGCTTCATGATCAAGGGGGTCACAGAAAAGTAACAGAAAGTAATATGTGTTACTCTATTACTTTGCTTCCTGTTACCATTTCAGCTCAATTATTTTAGTCTATTACTATTACTATTACATGGAAAAATCTGATATAGTCTATTACTATTACTTATTACTATTACCCCATGGCTGGGGAGAGTGCATGTCTGCACACGTCTGCCCGATCCCTCCTAAAACTGCCATACCTCCAACACTCCCAGTTTGTGCATGCCAGTCTCCGTATAATAAACTAAGTCTGTAACTGACTTTAGAGCACTCCGGTTTTGCGTTTGTAAAGTCCAAACACACTGCTTGATAGCGACAGACAGCATCTGCAAGGTTAAGGTCTTAAACGGTCCACAGATGTCACCACCCACAAAGCATGTTCTTCCAGTCTTCACACAGGGAGGCCACAAAATGTGCATACGGTCAGTCGGTCACTAACCTGAAGACCCATTAAACATGCAATCATTTATAAAACAACAGCTGTACCAGGGCTGGATAATGAGGATATGCAAACTATCACTAAGTTCAATCACTCAGCCATCAGGTACCACTCTCAATAAGAAGAAACAAAATTAAATTAACACAGAGAAGCACAACCTTTATTTTGTATTACACAAATAAAAGCTTTACTCCTGGGCCTCGCCTGTGGCAGAAGGCATGCTCCTGATGATGTCAGAGTCACCTGAAACGACAAAAACCACATGGATACATTACAGCTGTAATAACACCAATGGTAGAGGTTATATTTCATATTAACTTCTACAATAATAAGTACAGGATATAAAGGATTATTTACTGAAAATTTTCGAAGATGAATTACATCTAGTTGCTTTTTTCACCAGTTTTTGAGTACATAAAATCACAACTTTTATGACTCAAGTATGTGTGTGAATACTTGATCTGATCATGCCCTTTTCAAAACACAGAAACTTATAACCCTTCGATTACCATTTTAATTTTTATACAACTGTTTTTCATAGAAACTTACACAAAATGCAATTCTTTTCATGAAAACAGAAATGATACTGTAAATTCAATTTTTTTAAAACTGAAATTTTAATCAATCAGATGGTTGCATTCTTCCCCACACAGCCATTTATTGAACTATCAAAACACATGAACTTCTTTACAAAGTTAATTTACAGATGAGCGATAGATTGCACTTCTCACCTGGATCAGTGATGGACAGTGTGGTCACACGGAAGAATTTACCACATGCAGTACCGAGCTCAATGTTGTTGCCCTTGTAGTGATGGACACCAGTCTTGGCCAACATAGCATAGTACTCGATCTCACTTTTCCTAAATTAGAAATTCAAATTATTGAAATAAAATGCCATATATCTGGTGGAGTCATCAAGATTAAAGTGTAAACATAAAAGCTGAACAAAACACTCTTCATACTCAAGACAGTATTTACACAAATTCTACCAAAAGCAGTAGCAAGAGAGCTAATAATCACTGACCAGTATCTGTAAACAGAACTTGTATTATATCGAGCAATATTACATATGTACCTTGGCAAAGGTTCCACCTTTATTAGAGGCAGTTTTCCTCCAGTGGTTTTATGTCTGACAATTTTACCGTATGGTACCCCTTCATCTTTGATGAGCAAAAAACAAACTGACATTAGTAAACAGAACTTCATCTTCACCCCTCAGTGAGGAGCTCCGAAGCCACATTCAACGAATTCAATTATACTGTATAACAGTGTTACAACAGATTACAATTAAGTTGAAAAGGCACCCTACACATACTCCAGTGAAATGCACTTCCCAAATCAAGCAGTGTTCAGTTTCTACCATTTATCTTGTAAACCCATAACAATCATTTGTTGGTGATTTTCAAGGTTTTTACCATTCATTTCTTTTCTAGCTATTAAAGGCAATGGTTGTCAGGTTTAATATGACAGAAGGAAATTTTGACAACTTTACCTCCTACAGACATAAATAGAGCTAATATTTTGACACATCAACAAAATATTATTTGTAAATGTTGTAGAACAATGTGTACCTCAGTGGGGGGGTGTTGTTGGCGATGATGACAAGTTTAGCCTTGCCCTGGCGGAGTGTCTTGAGGGTCTGCTTGTATCCTAGCACGTATTTACCGCTCTTCATCACCAGCTGCAGACGAGAGTTGATGCTCTCTACACTCTTCTTCTGTAATTGGGAAAGTACAAAACATACATCTTTTCTGTTTCATCTAAAATATTTTAAAGATTCTTACAATTCCAACTAGGTGTAAACTAGGGCTGTGTATCACTAGGAAAGCTGTAAGATGCATCGCTTCACAACAAGGCATGGCACAGGCAACTCAGAAATCAGTTTGCGAACAATGTGCCTTTCATAATTCAAAGCAAGAAATAACCTAGTTAATGTGTATACATCATAGTTTAAAGGGGCCCAATCACCTTTAAAACATATTGAGTTAACACGAAAAATAGCTCCTTCCCTTGAAAATAAGTATGTACCTGCCAAAATATTGCCCTGAAACTATTTGCTTTCTTCTGTAAACAAATTTTAAAAACAGAGGACCGGGCGCGATGAAAGGTGTCAACATAAACACAGCGCGTGGGGCCGTGTGCATCACTGGGCCAAAACACGTGTCAATCAGGAGATGCCCGGCCTGACTTGGCCCAAAAATGAAATACAGGTTTCTTCTGGCTGAAACACAGCGTGTTGCGCCTCTTAATCGGACCTCCGGTCACGTGGCATTTTTATGGTAAACAGTGTTTACCAACACGCAGAGCCATAACATGGTGTTAAACAGCCGTATGCGAGGAAATGAGACCATGTGCTGGGATGGTATTGCAGGTAAACATTAGTATAAAGCAAATCTGAACTGACAGTGTGAAAGAATAGTCATAATTTAGCTCCTGATTATGTCCCTTTAAATTTTGGTTCTGTAACAATCGTTATATAATATGCAATAAAGTTAAATCCACACATTTTGAAAACTGCTGTTTATCCAGTATCACTCATGACAAAAGCATCATACAATAATGTCATCATCAGATATTAAAAATAATCATGTTGGAACATTTTTACATTAATATACCTCTTACCTGTACTATTCTTAGGCCAAATTTGGAGCATTTCATTTTTAGTATAGTCTGTGGTTATTTGCATATATTAAAAATTTCCTTATTCACAACCATTTGGTTTAACTTGATTAATACTGACAGTACTACTATAAGTAATATTTCTAAAGTTTATTAGTAATATTAATAATTATTACTAATAATATATGCCAATTAAGACTAGCCACCATTCAATTTTGTATTCACGTTAAATATTTTCAATTCGTGAAATAGGCTGAATAAAATTCATGATCATCTCTGATCAGTGTTGTTTTAAGCAATAAATGTCCTAGCTTTTGTCATAAATAGCAAAATTATTGCAACACCACAGGCTCCGGCCGACCACGTGGGTCGTCACACCGGCATGTTCAACTTCGTGTTCACGGTCATGCCTCAACGTACCGCTTTCTTTGTGGCCACCATCTTGGCGTTTTATTTCTTCGTCTCGTGAACTGAAAGAAAACGAAATGATTTTTTAAGAATTATGCTTTATTGGGAACCTAAAACTGAAGGGAATGTGGGAATTTTGTGGCTTAAAATTTGGAGCCTGCTCTTCACACGACTTACTCGGAGCACGGAAGATGGGAAAGAGGCAGTTTTGGGTAGTAAAAGAAAGCTCATGTGTAAACTAATAAAACGAAACACCGGCTCCAGCTTTGGGTTATGCCTAGGCTCATCGTGAATAAGAAATTAAACATAGAGGCATGCTTCACTTTAGAATAGGAATTTCAAATTTGTCAAGTTTACTTTTTTTAATGCTTATATTCAAAAGGTTTGTGCGCGATTCACTGGGCTGTTTGATTTAAATCATTGATTGAAACAGGATTTGAAACAACAATCAACAGTAATTTTTTGGTCAAATTATTTTATGTAGGCCTAACATGCCGAATAACATACATAACCATGTTTATTCTGATATTTGTATATATAAGTGTGTGCGTGTGGGTGTGTGTGTACCAAAACCGAAGCAAAAATGCTCTGAGGATGGTAAAGGGCGATTTCGGGCGCCGTCGATATCGGCTTCCGGCCTCAAATCGACCGTGTCGGCCGCCAGCGCCCAGCGGGTAACCAGTTCGGCCGCAACCCGACGGAGCCACAGTTGGGCCCTGACTCTGGCTAGTGAACCATATTGGCCGCGGTTGAGCGGCAGGGCACCATTTCGGCTGCCAGGCTAGCTAATTACATGTACAACAAACGAATTAACATCATAATAAGAACTTGTTTATTCAACAAGAAATTTGATGGACTTAATAAAAATGTATATTTATTCAAAATAAGATAAGAATTATTTATAAGAAACACGCATAAATAAAAATCTGGAATTACAACACACGTATACTTGCATTGAATATTATAGAAGATTACCTTTTCCTGTAACTTAGTTAACAAATGCATATGAAAGGATGAAAAACCAGGTTTGAATTGCCGTGATGTATTTTAAGGAAATCGGCTCAAGTTTTATTAAAAGGCACTTAAAAAAATATTAATCTCTCTCTCTCTCTCTCTCTCTCTCTCTCTCTATATATATATATATATATATATATATATGTAAAGTTTTCTATTGGGACCTCTGAACATATTGTTACGATTTATAGTTAGATTTCTTGCAGTAGGCCTATATTTAGATTTCGTTTGAATTAAATGAAAACAAAACATATGTGATTTCTTTAATTATCATATATGTAATTGAATGTGTAAAAAAGATGTACAAAGTGTTATTTATTTATTTATTTCTGTTTGACGTTGCTTGTGTAGATGTTTTTGTTTTAATGTGTTTGTGCGGATAAGCATTCCGGTATGTGTGCGCTTGAGTTCTTCCAATGAATAAATTCACATTCAAGGTTTAATCAACTAGGTGTAGTCGTGTATTTTATAATTTGGTAGTCCATAAGAACTCCGGCTAGTAATGAGGTAGCCTGGCGGCCGAAATGGTGCATGCCGCCCAAGCCGTGGCAAATATGGTTCACTGGCCAGAATCAGGGCCCAGCTGTGGCTTCGTCGGGGTTGCGGCCGAAATGGTTGCCCGCTGGGCGATGGCGGCCGATATGGTGGATTTGAGGCCGGCTTAATTTCAGACGTTGGAACTTTAACAGCTTATTTTTAATGAATGACATATATAAATATCAAACTGAAACAATCATTAATTAGTACTTGGATTTAAAGAAATTTAATTTGATTCATCAATCGCGTAAAGATTAAAAGGATGAGTTAATTTTGAAATCGAAGAAAATTAGAAAAAAATATGATGTGGATGGTAGCGTATGTTCTTTTACATAGACACGATAGACTAATGCAATTAACTTCCGCTCCCGAGTCAGCTTAATTCTTACGGCTTAAATCTTACGCTTCTAAAGAAAAATAGGAAGTAGGCTTGTAGGTAAAGAGCGTGAAATTCACTCAAATTATTTTTCGTTACCGTATTCATTATTTTTTTCTGAATATCTTTCCATAAAATTATTTCAGTTTTAAGAAGTTCAGTGGATAAAGTGGAAAAATTATTCAATTTATATTTGAGCAAATTAAATTTAAATGATGGTACTATATTTAAATCAAATAAATTCGATATAATCCAAATTATATAATTATATATTTTCTCAACCCTTATTTTAATGATTATTTTAATAAGCAAAATTCTACTCTCTTGTAACCATTAATAAGGGAGAAGACAATTTATTCATCATCATCATCGCTTTATTACTTTAATGGTTATTATTGTTATTATTATTATTATTATTACATATGTGCATTGCATCATTGACACCCTTACAGAATATAGAACAATAAAAGACTACAATATATTATAGAAGTTTTATTTGAAGACAGTGCATACATTTGCAGTACAGAACAACATTTGCAATTCGTTATTGTTACGGATCACAGATGTCTATGGAGGAATTTAGGTTTCATGATACTGTTTTTACCGTTTGCCCCGTGCATCTAATAGCCATACCGTACAATGGTCAGTGTGGGGATGGGTTTCATGAAAATACGGCTAGATTACATAGAAGACACCTCTCCGTACATATCGTGACTCCCGTCAATTATCGCGAGACTTGACTACATATTTGACATGGCAGCTTGACGGGAGAGTTGAGTGCCCGGCAAAGACTTAAAACCTTGCTACTCATCTTTGTCAAACGAATACGAGCCATCGAAAATGTTCATTTACCTCAGCAAAAAGGTATTTGGTGATATTTATAGTTAAATTTCGGATGTAATGGCATTTTTACTTGTTCCTATGGCTGTTGCTAGGAAAGCTTTCTCATACTCAAATCGTGGTTATCTGTCATTCTGCTGTTCACAAGTGTGCCTTCAAACAGTACTTGAAACCTTGTTGCGGATCCACAACTGTGATACGATCACAGTTGTGGGAATGGCCTGTACAGTTAGGCCTCGTAATGGTGAAATGGTAGACACTGGTAGAAGGCACCAAAAGAACTCTTAAAACTACTAAAAATACACACCAAAATGCATCCGTAAGTATCTTTGGTAGTAAATCATACTAAATGAGTCTTTCTGGAAACTTTACCACGTTCTTACCTTAATATATTAATGAAACATTATCCCAAACAATCCTTATAAGCCCGCGGTGATTTAAACATAACAATTTACAGGAATTTGTAATGAGCGGATGTTGATCGACTCGTACCCTCCACCGACATCTATTATTGCGCACTTTTCCAATTAAAAAAGCGATAAGATCAGAGCAGGTTCCCAGTGTAAATCCCATTGCAAAGGACTGTGGGTCACTTCATGTAATCATGGCGGCATGTTCTCTATGTAAACATATCAGCTCTTGGCAAAATTATGGATAAGTAGGGCAATTGAGCATTATTTTGGTGCCACTACTTTTCAGATGTTTCATAAAACATCCAAAGACAACAAAAAGGTATTATTATATGTTGAAACCGCTTGAATTGTCAATTATACGATTCCAAAGGGGTCTCCTATTTGGAACCTTACGAGGCGTTTTCCTAAGAGTCGATCCCAAAATGTTGTTGAAGGAGAGGAGCAGAGCGGATCAGAATCACACGTCTTGGGACGAGACAACTTGAAACCTAAACCCTTGTCTTCAAGTCACAAACCAGTGCACATTATGATAGTCAGATGATAACATTTTTTATTTTTTTACCCTTGAAAGTTTGACCTAACTGCAATTCCTTTCCTCTTTTATTTAGAAAATCGTTTGCATTAATGATTATAAACAAATAATATTAATTATCATCAATAATAAAAATTCTGAGCCACTATAAAAGGCGGGCTTCAGAGCAAATATAGGATCACTAACACACTGTCTCCACGAGGTTATGAGTATATACGGACGGATGTTATGGTGTCTGGGTTCATGTAATGGAGGAGAGTGTACGTGGCAGATAAGAATTAGTGGCAAAATAAAGATGCAAGCAGCAGTATCCTATGGTCATTGGGCTGAAGCCAGGTTCTATAGTAGTACTAAAAAATGACATAAAATTATTTAAAACAAATATAATAGTGAAAACGTCAATAACCAAAGTTCTCTTTATGGGAGGGCCCTTGGGCATAAGCCCACATTTTTTTTTGAAAGGCCTTCTGAACTGTAAGGAGGCAAAGGATTATAAATTTATGTGGTTCCCAAGTTCAAAGGGAAATTTCTTGGATAACCCATACAAACAATCTTATGAATTTTAAATATAAATAAATCATCAGTCTAATTACTTATACTCAGTGTCAATATGATGTGATACAAATAAGTTCACTCGGAGTCTCTAGTAATTACCTTTATACTGTTACATTTCATTTTAAAAGGAGTTTATTTGAACAAGATGCTGGAAATACATTGTGATAATATTGCGACAATATTTGGTTTGGCTTTGGTCTTTTTGTCTTTTTTGGGTATCCAGCAGAACCCATTAATGCAAGAAGAAAGGCCCACCGTTTAAAGTGCTATGGGCCTTGTAAGGCCCATTAATTCAAAATCATAAACAGAACCCTGATTAACAATTATCAGTATCAACTGATTTTTTTAAAATATATTTCTTTAATATTACATAAGTTATTACATTTTTTTCTCACTATAACTTATAACATAAATCCTATTCGATTTGGCCCACACCAGAGTACTTATAAATAATATAATATTTCAAGTTTTATTTACTAAATCACCTGACAAAATTAGGTATGGCATTAAGTTGCTCTGTCACTCGGGGGTTTTGTTTTGGAGAAGAATCACTGGATTTGTATTAATGACTATTTGTCATTTATATTTTATTACAGATTCTCAAGAGCCAGTCAGTAATATCTAGATGTATTTTTCTTTCATATCTTACAAAGTATGGTCTGCCCCCTAAAATTATATGAAAACAATGTAGATTTAGCTCCATTGGCTCATTGGTTACATATTTTGAATAACACTCCAAGCCACTTAACATTTACAAATATGATGGAACAAATTATGTTTAAGCAGAAATAAAGCTGAAAATTTATTAGATTTATATATTCTCACATGAAATTTGAGAGTTTCTTCCGGAAGAAATGGAGGAAACTATTTCTTCCAAGCCGGAAGTTTCCATGGAAGGAACCACCTCTCGGAAGAAGTTGTCAACCCTGCTCCAAGGATTGGCTGGTGGCAACTTAACCTGGTTTAAAAAAATAAAATAGCTGCAGGGGTCACGTGGGTGATGCCCTCACTAGAAGGAAAGCAAATACATTACCAATTATATAATAAGTGATACAGTTTACTTGGTGGTCATACCAAAGGACAGTTTTATTTTCACAAACTTAAAGATATACTGTGGTTAGGTAATGAGATCAGGCAAAGGTTTAATGCTGTAGTGTTTGACAAAATTCATGTTGGCCTCACAAAATTGTCAATAGTTGTTATATTAAACAATTTCAGAAATATTAAAATATGATCATTGTGATAATTTTATGCAAAATCAGATCGCCATCCCCAACAACACTAAGTTGAGGAGTGTGGCATGGAACAAGGATCAGGGATATATCGCCTGTGGAGGAGAGGATGGACTTCTCAAAGTACTCAAGTTAGAGACACAGCCAGGTATTGAGTAATAATGTGAATTTATATATGATATGGTATTCCATGAAGACTGCTTAAAAACAAGTAATCAATCAAGTTCAAGAGTGGATGAACTATGATTTTTCATAATATTTTTTTTTCATGTGAAGGTTCATAAAAAAACAGGTGCCATACTTCTATCTTCTTGCACATCTCTGATGGTATACAGAACAAGTACTGTTGTATAACTTGTACTTAGCAGGCTTTTTAGACATTCCTTGTAAAATCGGGATACTTTCAATATTCCATGATCCAGTATGAAGGTGTCTTGATAACAAGATTTTGTGATAAGATTAACAACAATTCTGCGTTGTAACTGTATAGCATTCAATATTTGTTTTTGCATTTGTTTTCATTATATCATCTTCATCTTGTTTGTGAGTGCTATAATGTTGAAAGTTGAAATATTTTTTAATGACTTGTATGTTGATATATTGTATTTTAATTGTACATAATTGGTGTATTTTATATGCCAACACCAAAATTATATTCTTGACAGTATTTAAATGGACAATCTGTGTTTCATGTTTACAAGTAGATGGATTTTACTTTTTGTTACAGGCAAAGACTCCAAGGTGAAAGGTCTTGCAGCTCCCAGTAACCTGTCTATGAACCAAACCCTAGAGGGTCACAGTGGTAAGAAATTTACGAATAATGAACTGTTGTGGTTTTGTATGAATCTTGAAGATCAAGTTAACCAAGTGAAGTGATTAAAAAAATAAATATAAAAAAAACCCAGATATCTTCTTGATAGATGCATGAAGAAGTCCTCTACTAAGAGAAATCACCAAAAAAATATAAATGAATCTGTATTTGAATGCTATTTTGGTCCTTCATATACCTTAAAATCTTTAAGAAAAAATTAGAAGAAATATGAAGTAACACTAAAGTTTGTTCTGATGAGTAGTAACAGTATTGGTAATGCATGTTAATGCTTACTGAACAGTTTCAAATTTTTTTTATACTTTTATCATTTTCACCAAAACATTTCATTGTGATTTTCTTCTTTCTAATGCATTGTTGCTTTCCCTTAGATTATTTCCCTTAACATTATCATTTTATATGCTATTGAAATATGATTAGTATTTATTTAGCTTTCAGTGATTATTTTTTGTTCAGGAAGAAGTGAACATTATAAGGTTTGACTTCAAGGATTCATCAGATGATTTCAAGTTTCAAATTCTGAACCACAGCAGTATGATTACTTTTCTCATAGATCAAATATTTTGTTTTAACAGGTGCTGTCCAGGTTTTAACATGGAATGAGCATTACCAGAAACTGACCACCAGTGACCAGTATGGCCTCATCATTGTATGGATGTTGTATAAAGGTATAATCCCACCATAAGTGATAATTATGCTTACAGTATAGTCAGCTGTACTGTGTGACACTATTTTTCAAATAGTATTATCTCATGCATATTATTAGACAGGTGAACCTGACCTGTGCTATGGATACTAAACTTATAATAAAGCATATGTTTTGCTGTCTTAAGAGAAGGCCTGATTTGGGAGCGTTAACCTATAGAAAAAGTCCTTTTTATTGTTATTTTAAGATTATGCTATAACATATATTTACTTGAAGATCAAAACCAGTTGTATGATATTTTTAAATTAGACTTAATTTACATATAAATATATATATATATATAAATATATATATATATATATATATATATATATATATATATATATATATATATATATATATGTTGCTATCTTAAGAAAAGGCCTGATTTTGGAGCGTTAACCTATAGAAAAAGTCCTTTTTATTGTTATTTTAAGATTATGCTATAACATATATTTACTTGAAGATCAAAACCAGTTGTATGATATTTTTAAATTAGACTTAATTTACATATTTATATATATATATATATATATATATATATATACATATATATATATATATATATATATAGACTTAAAAAGTGCATGAATTTTTCCATATCCATAAAATAAGAAGATGTTATAAAACCCCAGTTGATACTGTGTCCTTTGTCCACAGGTTCTTGGTTTGAGGAAATGATAAATAACAGAAATAAATCTGTGGTACGAGGGATGAAGTGGAATGCTGATGGACAGAAGATTTGTATTGTCTATGAGGATGGTAAATATTTCTTTCATCAGTTAAGAATTAGGGAGATGATGTATTGAATTTTTAGCTAGATGACTATAGTCAACTAAGTCATGGTCCTTTGTCCGTCCGGCCGTTAACAGAGCACGTTTTGAAACCGTTGGACCTATGAATCCAAAATTTTGCATACAGTTAGATGTCCCCAAAATGGCCTACCATACTGAACTTTTGGTTACTTAGACTTCGTTCCTTTAAGATATTAAGGAAAAACCTCCATTTTCCATTTAAAAACCCATTTTTACAGCTGCCTAATCTCAAAACCACTGATCTGAATTTGATCATAGTTAATATTCATATTCTTCCATACATTTCCTATTTACCCACCAAAAATTAGGTCAGTATTGCCTAATTTGTTAAAGTTATGGGTCCAAACATAATGCACCTTGTAAAAAATCAGGAAATATATTTAATCACTAAACATGAGAATTGCTGATGCTAGAAACTTATTTTCAGGGATATAACTTAATTGATTAAGATTCAATTGTATACCGAAATTAGATCTGAATTTCGCAATTTAATTAAGTAATTAGCATAAATATAAAATCAGTACCTTAAATTTTGCCCAACTTTGGCAATGGCAGGTTGTTTTTCCTGTAAGTACTGTGGATTTTATTTTAACAGCATGTACACACCAGGATTTAATCTGTTAAATTTGAAATTTGAAAATAAAAGCTGCAAAATTAGGCTAGTTATTGATTTTTTTTAGGCTCTTGTTGTATTCCCTTACATTGTCAAGCAGTCCACTTTGGTCACTGTAGGTCAAGCAAACATATTCTAAATCTCATTTTATTATCATATAACATAATTGCCTATGAAAAAATATTAATATAGATTTTACTTAAAATGAGCACAATTCCTGGAGGAAAAATATTTGTTCTATATATTTTTCCACTAAAAACATGAGGTTGTGTGATTTGTTAAAAAACTATTGGCACATCTATGAGCACTGTCAACTTGGAAGTGGAATCACACACTGGGAAATCCTTTGTGACTAAAAAATTCTAGATCTCAGTAAAGGCACAGTATTTCTGCCTCTGTTAGTCTCAAATTTTCAGCAGAGAATAAAAACAACATGCATTACTAGATCTGAGTTGTTGGTAAAATTCAGTCCATGATGTCACGTGTACCAGCCAATCAAATCAGGGCAAAGTCGGGGATCTGGATGAAATAAATCCTCCCATCACACAACAAACGCATATGGAATAGGTTTACTTAACATGTAGGTCATTCAGTGCAGCTCTCTAGGCTGTTGTTGTGTAATCCCATCACTCGGGCAACAAGCCCTCTCTCTTGTTGAGCTTGATCAGGCTGTCTGCAGTTAATATCACAGGGAGCCTCCCCCCCCACCCCCACCCAATATTTTTTTGAGCAACGAGCAGAAACAACAGAGACCCCTTCCCCCACCCACCCCTTCAATACAAAGGACTAATAAACAAGATGAATCTTATAATTTTAATGTTAAATAAATTCTTTTTGTTGAGACTTGGACAATTTTGATTTAAAAAAAAAATGTTCAGGAATTTAATCCTGATTTTCAAATGTGATAAAATATTAGGATCTAATGTAAGTGCTAACTGACAAGATTTAAGAAGATATAAATACTTTGTAGCATTTCTTTCGATATCTCTTAAAGTTGGCCAGGCCTAGGTGTGAATAACACTGTTAAACTTAGTTTTAAAATCAGGAATATTGGTCAAACTTTGTGGGATAAATTTTTAACTCATATGGCCATATATTTAACTTTTGAAAACTTAATTACCTTCACACATTATTTGTTTATGAAATGTAACTTTTATATAACACTTACTGCAGGCCTATTTTTTCCCTTGGTGCATCACTAAATGGCATCAGGCCAAAGGTTTCATTTATTACACAGTGCATATGCTTTAGCTCATGTCCATTATTCTATAATTTAAAGAGTTTCATTTTAGCAGGGGCATTTTCTCTTAGCTTTTCAAATGGTAATATACATGAAAAACCAAAAGAAATAAAAATATTTTGCAGTTGCTAATATTTTCCAAAATTCAGCTGAGCAACGTGTATTTTACTTTCAATTTAACCCCAGTATTTGCTGTTTAGGCATTCAATCATTTCATTATATTTTACCTCTGTAAAGAGATAAAGAGATGATTACATTTAAATGACTGAGGTTTTTACAGGCGCTGTGATAGTTGGGTCAGTGGATGGTAACAGGATCTGGGGGAAGGAGCTGAAGGGCCTACAGCTGGCACATGTTGAGGTAAAATTTGTCATTATAACAAGTGGTGTGCCAATTAATTATATTGAAGATTGGTTGTTTTCTTTCATAATCACATTTGTTCAAAATCAGTTGTAAACGATTATGTAAGCACATCCAAAGAAATCATATTATCCAGATAAAATATTCTTATTCTGTCAGAGATCTAAGATAGATAGGATACAAAATAGAGAACAACATTAAAAACTTAACCTTGTGTGCAACAAATAAGTATCAACAACCCAGTCATTACCTTGACTTTCAGCATTGATGTATAAATTAGACTGAATTTCCTAAGAAAAATATTTTAGTTATAATTACATATAGCATATTTCACGTGTTATAGTTGGTACGTAAAATAATCAATTAATAATGGATCATCAGTCATTTTTTATCTCTCAATAATCGAACATGATTTTACAACTGATTCCTACAACTAATTATAACCACCAGAAACTTATGTTCCTGGTCTCCAGTGATATGTGTGCTATTGTTGAAGTGAAAGCCGAGCAGAATCTTATGTTAAATATTATGTTTGTATTGACTTGGTATGTGTATTCTTCAGATCAATTTATTATTTCTATGTATGAGCAAATTCAGATGAAACCCAATTGTATACTGTATGAATCAGCTTAATTTAAATAAAATTTACGTATGATGCAACCTAGTAACCTATCAATTGCACAGCTGTTGCTCTTTGTTTTCAATAACCATAAATGGGTATCTATATGGAAACTGATTTGAATACGGTTAACATGGTATTGCGTGTAATATATATGATAAATATATATTACAGTGGTCTCCAGATGGGAAGATTCTTCTGTTTGGCCTCACCAATGGAGAGATCCACATGTATGACAATGGTGGAAATTTAATTGTAAGTCAACCTGTTCATGTAAATTTTAATAAATACTCTTGCGATTCTATCAAGAATGTTTGCAGGTTTTGTGATTTTCCGGTATTGTCATTACCACCAAACTTTATCCAGCCATTCATTTGTTTCATTAGCTCCTAACCATATTTTATTGTATTACTATAGTTTTTTAGCTCAGCTGACTGTAAGTCAGTCCGTCTGTCCGTTAACCTGGCACAAATCATAACTGCTGGACCTAGAATCTTGTAACTTTACATTCTGAGAGGTCCATGAAAAATCTCCTTGGAAACCAGAAATTAGGTCTCTGTTACCCATATCCTTTGAGCTATTGGGCCCCAAAGTACCCCCCCAGAATATTAAAAAATTTCATACAAAAACTTCAATATCTCATTAACTACATCACTGATGGTCATGATTTTTTGCATACATATTGATCATGAGAAGTTTCATCAGTTCCTGCAGACTGGTGGCGCCACCTGTATTTTTCGATTTTTACGAATTTTTTTCTCTATTTTTGAGACCTTTAAAAATGTGAACATCTGTAAACAGGGCACAAATCGTAAAGACTGGACCTAGAATCTTAATTCTTGACACACTGAGAGACCTATGAAAAGTCTCCATGGAAACCTGAAATTAGGTCTCTGTTACCCATATCCTTCGAGCTATGGGGCCCCCAAGTACCCCCCCCCCCCCCCAGAATAGTCAAATATTTCGTACAAAAACTTCAATTTCTAATTAACTACATCACTGATGGTCATTTTTTTTTCTATTTTTGAGACCTTTAAAAATGTGAACATCTGTCAACAGGGCACAAATTGTAAAGACTGGACCTAGAATCTTCATTTCTCACACAGTGAGAGACCTATGAAAAGTCACCATGGAAACCTGAAATACCCATATCCTTCAAGCTATAGGATTCCGAAGTATCCCTCAGAATAATGGAAAATTTGATACAAAAGCTGAAGTATCTGAACAACTAATGCAGAGATCACCATGATTCTTTGCATGGATATTGACCATTAAGTGTTTTTATTAGTTTCTGCAGACTGGTGGAACCACCTGTATTTTTTTTAAAGTTTATGCATTTTTTCTCTATTTTTGAGATGTATAAATACAGTCACAATCTTGGCCTGTTGGGTAATCTGTTTGATGCTTCAGTTGAATGGGTATATACTACCATTCAGATAATAAAATTTCCTTTGGTGAATCTCTTCCCAGTCAGCTGAGCTTCATGACCCATGGGTCACTTGTTTAAGATCATAAATGGTAACAAAACTTGACAAAATTGGTGTGTCACTGTGATGATCACGATCAGTATAACCCAATTCTCCTGATTTGTTTACAAGGATAAAGATGCAGATAAGCATAATGTTTAGGGCTAAATGGCATCTGTAAGTGGTTCTCTTGCATTATGTCTTTGAATGACTGAAAACAAATGGCATAAATGAAGATATAAATGTCAGAAGCATCAGCATGCCATCATAAAGATAAAATAAAACCTGCACTGTCTGAACCAGGAAATCTTTGTATTTTCAGTCTAAGCTACAGATCCAGTGCCTGAGTAACGTGACAGGAGCTGTACATATCTCCAGCGTAGAGTGGTACAGCGGAGAGCACGGCTATGTAGAACCTAACTGTCCCTGTCTGGCCATCTGCTTTGACAACGGACGATGCCAGATCATGAGGAATGAGGGCGATGAGAGTAAGTATGTCAGTGCTTACTGCTAAAAGGAGTACTTAGGTCCTGATAGTTCTGTTTACTCAAGTCTGAAATTGAGTGCAAATGTTGGCCTGCATTTTGAGACATTTAAGTAATTATTTGTGATTTTTTATATTATCTCAGTAATCTCAGTTTTATCAAAGAAAAATAACATGTTCTTGTGAAATTAATGCACTACAGCACCCTCTTCACCTCTTGCCTACCATGTTACCTCATTATATGTTAACAGCACATGGATCATAAGATAAAATGTGTCAGAGTTCCATTTTAGAATGTTTTTCACTTTAAATATTCCTTTGCGGAATGTTGTCTTGTTCCTTCATACTCAAGTGGAAGTGATAAATAGAAAATTGCAATCTGTTTCATCCCATCTTGCACTCGTCAAAATCACTGTATTTCAACTTTCTTTATATATCCATAAAAAAGGATAGTTGAAATAGTGTTTTGGCACTTAAAAAATAGTCTAAAATATATGTAGTTTATGCTTCACAACTGGCAATGAAGTTATTGACTGTTAAAATAAGCTATTAATCAAAGAAAATTATGTATTCTTCACGTTTTTGTAGAAAACATTGGAAAAAAATATTCATTTCTTTGCTGGTCTTTATACAGCTAGAGCTTTATGCCTTTAAAGGTACCCATTCACAATCCGTTTGAAAAAGAATTTGTGTGATTTCTGGCTTCCTGTGTATATATTAATGATCTAAGGGTAATTTTGGTTGTAAAAATTCTTATAAGGCCTTTGTGAAGGATGTATGAACTTGTTTATCAACAACATGTTTGTAAATACAGCAATGCTGTCAAATGAGAAAAACGTGTCCTAAGGTGGTAGGTTGCATACATGAGGGGTAAAAAGGTCATTTGTTGCAAAGCACTATTTGCAAAGCTATGGCTTATCTGACTTGCAGCCAGATACCCTTGTTGAATTTGTTTTGATTATTTTGGCGGGGCCCCACATATTATAAACATGTTAATATAAACAAAACAAGCAGCCTGTGTGCAGTGATATCAATATTTTCTGGCCTATGTTTATAAAAGCCCCAAGGGATTACCTTTAGTTTATAATAGTCAGATAGGTGATTGGGCCCCTTTAAGCTTTTTAGGTAGACAATACAGCTGTAACCATGGTATGTCCATCCTGGGTTATTTGCATGGGAATTTAACTGAAACAAGTTATACATTGTACAATGAACACTTAACCTCATTTCATGAAATGCAGGAAACCATTCTCTGTATCTATTGTGGACACACACACACACACAGCATTGTTAGGTGTACTAATGTTGTAGTTATCAGGAGTTATTTCCTGCTTTCAGTGTCACAAAGCCAAAGCTTGACTTGTTTTTCAGATCCCATCCTGATAGACACTGGTATGTCAGTGATGAAGATAGCCTGGAACCATTCTGGGTCTGTGCTGGCTGTAGCGGGATCACAGAAAGCTGCTGGACAGGACAAGGAGGTCAACGTGGTACAGTTCTACACTCCGTTCGGAGAGCACCTGAGGACCCTGAAGGTGCCAGGGAAACAGATGCACTCCTGTTCATGGGAGGGAGGCAGTCTCAGGATAGCCCTCGCTGTGGATTCTTTCATCTACTTTGCTAATGTTAGGCCAGATTACAAGGTCAGTTTTATTCATAATATGAATGGCACTTGCATTATTTTTCAACTTTGACTTGATTTAAACAATATTTTATTTCAGGAAGCAAAACGGAGTAGAAAACATGGCATGGTCATATGTTAATTATTCTCGTCATGTTCAAATATTAATTTCTTAATTTATTTAATTTTTATATATCGGTATAGTCAGAATGTGTACTTTTCTTTAAAATAAATGCACAGCTGTTGAGACTACTTTGTGATCAGCCTGATGTAATATTAATGCAATATTAATTACTCTTAAATAAAACTTAACCATCTTTTCTCTCTCTTTTGCCATGCATATGTTTAAGACTTTCATATACATAAACCCTTTCTCTAATTTAAGGTCTATTTTATTCAGAATATATATTGCTCTATAGTAAAGTGGAACCTCCCATGTACATTAGAGGGATCTTGATATTTTCCTGAAATAAAAAGTGCCTGTATTAGGCAGGTTTGGAAATGGACCAGGTTCAGGTAACTTTCTCAACTGTCTGTAATATGGAGGTGTGTGCACTAGAGGTGTATGTAAGGGAAGGTGATTTGTCTTTGATAACCTTATTGTTTTGTATGTTATTTTCAGTGGGGATACTGCTCTAACACTGTGGTCTACTCCTTCACTAAGCCAGACAGGTTGGAGCACTGTGTTATCTTCTGGGATACAAAGAATAATGAGGTCAGCAAATATTTCTAACTTACACATTGTTTATGATTCTTTTATATGTATTATGCTGTTAATTATTATGACAATATATTATGAGTTAATGCTGTTCCTATCAATGTTCTGGTTATGGGATAAAGAAATATTTAATTTTTCAATCCTATGAATGGTCATAAATATGTTTGTTACCATGATTTATTGGTTATATTCATCACAAATATAATGCACAGATACACTTCACACCAGTGATGACTAATCAGTATTTTTCCAGTGATGGTGATGTCTATGTGTACTAATGCTGGGAACTTGTGCTTATGAATTTTGTACTCATCATTTATTAATGGGCTTCCCACAATGATTTTTATTTTGTTGTATTTTTAGAAATATGTCAAATATGTGAAGAATTTGATCTCAATCACTGCTTGTGATGATTACTGTTGCCTGGCAACAAAGTCAGATGAGGCTGATGATCAGGTAAGAAATAAGTTATTTTCCCCTGCTCCGTGGATGCTGTATAAAAACATGTTTGGTATCCCCTGCTCCATGGATGTAGAGTACATTGATTTTGGTTTGTCTGTTTGTCCATCTGTCTGTCCGTCAGGTTCTTTCATTTCCGTGCAATAAATTTCCTAAATAATATCTGATTTCATTCAAATTTGGGTCAGTGATTGGTCTCATGCATACCTTGTTTGGGATTGGTTTTGGAGTGTCTGGCTTCTGTCTGTCTGTCACTGTCTGTCCGTTTGTCAGGTGCGCCTGCAGATGTCTCCATATGTCATATTGTATTTTGGTCCTATTTCTCAATGTGTTTTAGTTTTTATGTTCGCCTGCAGATGTCTCCACATGTCATAGTGCATCTGTTTAAGTTTTCATGTGCCCTTAAGATTTTCTCCACATGTTATAATTTTGATTGCTTGACAAGCATGAAAGACAACAAGAGCCCTAAGCGGAGGACATTAATTCCACAAATTTGCTTGATAATAATTATAAGATAGATCAAGGTAGATTTAATTGACTTTTTTGTTTTAGAAAGAAGCAATTACATTAGTATGTTTCAGGTTTCAGTTACCATATGACCTGCTACAGGTCAACAAATACTGTTTGAGTGCAGATTTTGTATCAGAATATTTTGGTACTCCAGGGTATTATAACAGCACTAGTTGCAAAAGAGCTAGGTTACAGTGTACAATGTTTTCATTTCTAGAAGCACAAAATTATGATCAGAGGTAAATGTGCATCATCTGATCTTGTTATTATACTTTCAGTTTGTGCTTGTTTTGTGCAATGCCATTGGGACACCAATGGACTCTCGTTACCTTGATCACATTGAGCCAATATACATTGGCATGACCAAGACACACATCATCGCAGCATCTAAAGAAGCATTCTACACTTGGCAGTTTAAAAACCCAAAGAAAATGACTACACTGGAGATGGCAGGAAAACAGAAAGCTGGCTCAGAAAAGTAAGTGCATTCATCTCTGAGGACTTTTGCAGATTTTGATAAAAATATATAACAGCTTCCTCTAAGAGTGTTTTCAGATTTTGAAAACTTCACTCAGGATAAGTTAAGCATTTTCAAAATCAATATTTTGGCATAAGTGTAACAAACATTCAAGACTCAAATCAGTTTTCATGAATAAATTTACATAGTTTACTATTATAAATTATTTT
Organism: Sipunculus nudus; assembly: GCA_026874595.1. Taxonomy (NCBI): domain Eukaryota; kingdom Metazoa; phylum Annelida; class Sipuncula; order Golfingiida; family Sipunculidae; genus Sipunculus; species Sipunculus nudus. The sequence continues at coordinate 51,645 of JAPPUL010000155.1, forward strand.
TTTCCAGCCACACAAATTGACTCAGTACACAAGTTTCCATTCTGATGTATAAATGTTCACCATTGTGGCATAGTGTACATGCTACAATACAATTTCATGTTATTTTAGAGTCTGTTTATACACAAGTTTTAAATCTTTTACCATTGCAGCATAATTCCCTGACATCACCTACAATGTCAGTGTTATATAACTTAACACTGTTAATTTTGGTCTTCAACAGCCTGTTTATCAGTAAAAGCTCTTATTCAGCTTTCTTAGATGCATATGACCCTGGTAGTGTTTTTCAGCTCAGTTGACTGAAAGTGTGGCATCTGGTGGTCTGTCCATCTGTCCCTTGACAGGGCACAAATCCTAACCATTGCACCTGGAACCTTCTAACTTGGCATCCAGGGGGGTCCATGAAAAATTTCCTTGGAAACCTGAAATTGGTCTCTGTTACCTATATCCTCCAAGCTATGAGGCTCAGAAGTACTTACCAGGATAATTAAAAATTTGATACAAAAGCTCCAGTATCTGAATGCATTGATCACCAATTTTGTTCATGCATATTCATCATGTCATTAGGTGTCTGTTACGCATATCCTCTGAGCTATGCTTCAGTTGAAGTGGGATACCACCTACAAAATATGGCATTCAGATGATAAAATATCTTTTGTGAATGTCTTCCTACTCAGCTGAGCATCATGACCCCTGAGTCACTTGATCTATTTTGGAAGAGTCACCTTAATGGGGAGGGAACTTTGTACAAAGACCTTTGACACATAACATTATATTTCTACTGTCCTGACTCCTGAAACCTGTACTAATGAGAATTTTCTCTGTTAAAGTTTATACGCCAGAGTAAGCCAACCGAAAATTTTCCCTTATTGGGCCTATTAACGCCCAGCCTGCCTTGTTCCCGTGTATCTAGGTCACACTTCTGTTTCCTGTAATCACTTTTTCTTCTGGCATCCGCCATGATGGACATGTAATCACGCTCTGCGCGATTCGTCCACTGTTTTGGTTTGTACAGTCGGGTTTGCCAACTGAACTGTAAGTAGTGCTTCTTTTTTCCCTTCCCGCCATGGAGAACCCCTCTTATTGTTCTACTTGTGGTTCATTAATCCCAGCTTCCTACTGCGCCTACGGAGCCACCTGTTGCTGTCACGCTGGCTTCCCCGGGGCTTCCTCCCGCTGAGGTAGGTATTTCCGGCCGTCCTGCTTCCACTTCATTTCAGCCGCTCTCGCTTCCTGTGACTCCAGCTGCTCGGGCTGGCTGTTCTGCTATCCCTGGCCAACCGGCCAGCTCTTTGTTTCCGGGTCCACAAGTGGTTCCACCTGCGGCCCCGGTTCCTGCTGCTTCTCTGCCTCCAGTCGTTCCTGCTCCACATGATTCTTTCCATCTCCATTCCGGGGGTTCTCCAGCGTTGTCTTCGGCTGCCCATCCCGCCCTGGCTACAGACCAGTGGACAGAGGTCAGCGCCAGGCTTGGCGAGCGCGCAAATCTGCGCTGCTTGATCTTGTTGCTACCCCCACTCAGGAGGCGCAAGCAGACGGCCCTAAGTTCCATCGCCTTCAGCCTCGGACTTTTCCAACATCAGCATCCGGTTTCTATCTGAATCTGGCCGCCCTTCAGTCGCCTTCCTCCATGCCTCCGGTGTGTATGGAGTTCACAGATAACACGGTTGAACTCTTACGACAACACCACGCCCTGTCTCGGGGTCTCTTTCTACCACTAACGGGGCTGCGATCCCTCCCGGGTCTACCAAGGCATGGTCCCCCGGCACCCTATGGAATACCCGAGGGTACCGGGCCACATGTTTTGATCGTTTGATCCTTTATCCGGATCATCCGTCAATTCCTTCGGCACCTATGCGTCTGAAATCCGGGCTACAACAACCTTTCGCGGATGGTAAACCTTTATATTCTTCCTCCGCCCCGGTTACAGACTGGCAACTGTCTGATTTAGAAGGCCTTTGCCCTCAGGCGGCGGGGATGGTGAATGACTTACAGGCCGTCACTAGCCTCCTCGCCGTCTCCCCGGATCCGGCCACTCTTAATGACATCTGGCAAGCATCTTCCCATGACTGTGCTGAACTCCAGCATGTGATTTGGCGTATTGTAGAAAATTGTATCTTAATCTGCTGCTCGGCCTGTATTAATTCTTTACGTTCCTTGAAACCTGAACTTACCCAGGCTGAATTGACTGAGCTATACGCACAACCTTTAACTGGTTCTCTTCTCTTTGGCGGCCAACTCCGGCCTCTCTTCGATCGGGCGTTGGATCGTTCGGATCAGCTGCTCCCGCTCCACAACCGTCTTACCTCATTCCTCGGTCTCACCCTTCCTGTACGGCCCCATCATCAGCTCGTCAGGCGCCCACTCCGTCTTCCCGTCCTTCCAGCCGTACCAGTCGTTTACAGCCCTTTCGCGGTCGTTCATCCTGCAGAGGTTCTGCCAAGAAATGACTCTTTCCGTCCGGTTGGCGCTCATCTCAGTGCTCATTTTCCCGTGTGGGCAGGCATAACGTCACCTCGTTTAGTTCTCAGCACAATAAAGTTTGGTTTCCGTCTTACGTTTTTGCACAATCCTCCCGTCACCCTGCACCCGTTCTACACTCCACCTCCGTCCGATCCGGTCAAACCTCTCGTTTTGGAGGAGGCCATTCAGTCTATGCTCGACAAGTGGGCGATTTTTGAGGTTCCCCCTTCAACCCTGGGGTTTTTCTCTCATCTATTTCTGGTTCCAAAGCCGCACGGGCGGTGGCGCCCCATTATCGATCTCAAGCACCTCAATTTGTTCATCACCCCGCCGCCCTTTCGGATGTTCAATATTCATGCGGTTCTCCGCATTATCCGTCAGATGGATTGGGCGTTCAAAATAGACCTTACAGATGCATTTTTTCACGTCCCCATCCATCCATCGTCCCAACCGTTTCTTTGGTTAGCCTACCAGAACTGCATTTATCAATTCCGTGCCCTTCCGTTCGGGATCAATGTGGCCCCCTGGATTTTTACAATACTTGTTCACACAGTCACTCGCTACCTGCGCTCCCAGGGCATATCTGTGCTCCCTTACCTAGATGATTGGCTTGTCCATGAGGCCGAACGCTCTCTATTACTGACACATCGCTCCCGGGTTCTCACTTTACTACAGAACCTTGGCTTTCTTGTCAATTCAGAGAAGTCCCAGCTCACTCCCACCCAGTCCCTACAGTTTCTGGGTGTAACTCTCGATTTTTCGTCTGGGACTGCATCTCTCCCGCGCAATTTGCTCTCAAGCTCAGGCAGCAGATTCATTCGTTTCTTGCATCTCGCCGTATCTATTCTCGTGCTGCTGCTTCTCTTTACGGCACTCTCAACTGGGCCGCCACTTTCATTCCGTTCGGTCGACTATATCTCCGTCCGGTTCAGTCCCTCCTTCGCACTCATGGCCTTCTCCATCTCTGTTCAGTTCATCCCGCGATCCTCCCGATTCAATTCACGTGGCGGTCCCTTCGTCCCTGGCTGGACCTTCCCCTTCTCCTTCAGGGTGTTCCTTTCTCTCAAGAGATCGACTGTACGGTGTTCACCGACGCGTCTCTCCTTGGCTGGGGCGCCCATCTGGCCAATCTCCGCGCCTGGGGCGTCTGGTCCAAGTAAGAACGCCTCCTTCATTTCAATATACTCGAATACACACGTTGGTCCCGCCGCCTACGGGAACGTCACATCCTAGTCATGACCACAACACCATGGTTGTGGCCTATATCAACAGGCAGGGCGGTACTTGGTCTCCCTCACTCATGCAGGAGACCTACCGCTTGTTGGATCTCTGTATGACGCTACAGGCATCTGCTCATCTCCTGGGCGTCTCGAACTTTTTAGCCGACACCCTCTCCTGTCGCCCCACGTCTCCGCCTCCGCGGGTTGTCCTTCCTCCCTCCATCCTTCGGAGTCTTTTCACTCGACTGCGGCGCCCGGAAATCGATTTGTTTGATTTTCCCTCTCCCCCAGTCCTCGTTCCTACTGTGATGCGTCTAAATAGCCCTCACGACCGTCTACCTGACACCCCGGCGTCCGTTTGGTCTCACCGGTTTCTCTACGCGTTTCCGGTGCCCCGTCTCATCCGCCGGATCCTCATCCGTCTCTCCCTTGCCGTGCAGCAGATCTCCTCCTCATCCTCCCGTTTCATCCTGCGGCTCCCTGGTTTCCCCTGTGGCGCTCAAATTTTCTCACGACCACCACTTCTTCTACTGTTACGCATCGATCTCCCGTCATTCCCCCGAGCACATCGTCCATTTCGGTTGTACCCTCTGACTCCCGGTGGCATCTCTTCACCAGCTGGGCGACCGCCCACAGAATCTCTCCTTTAGATCCGTCGCTTTAGGCGATCTTGGATTTCTTTGTTTATTTACTACAGAACAAACAATTATCCTATCAGTCTCTTCTCCGCTATCGTGCCGCCCTGCTGTCGGTCCTCCCTCCGCTAGGTCACGAACGCATCCTCCATCACCCTCTGGTGACAGATTTTCTCAAGGGGGTACATGCCCGCTCTTCTTGTCCTCACTACGTTGCTCCGTCCTGGCGACTGGACGTTGTCTTACATCACCTCCGCGGACCCCCTTATGAGCCGCTTTGTTCGGCGCATCTTCTGCATTTGTCTCGGAAAACAGTTTTCCTCCTTGCTCTTGCATCTGCTGGTCTCGGCTCTGAGCTTCATGCCCTAGTGGCCGATTCGAAAATTACACAAATTGCGGCCGACAGTTCGTCTGCCACCTTACATTTTCCTACTGAATTTTATAAGAAGAACCAAAAATTAGATGAACCTCCAGTACCTTGGCACGTTCCGGCCCTCCCTAACGGTCAGTTCTGTTCAGGCGCTACTAATTACCCTGTCCGTGCTTTACGTTACTATCTTAAAGCTACTCATTCTCTCGGGGGGGGGGGGGAGAGGGGGCGCAAGAAGTTGTTTATTTCCATGAAAGTCACAACTTCAAACAAAGAAATTAGCCCTATCACTATTAGTACATGGCTAAAAGCTACCATTGTCTCAGCATATGAATCTGCTTCTCCATCAACATTGGAGCAGCTTCACATCAAAGCTCATGACATCAGGGCCATTTCTACATCCTTGGCCCATTTATCGGGGATTTCCCCCAACTATCTGGTCAAGAAAGGCTATTGGAAATCGCCTTCTACCTTCACCCGCTTTTATCTGAAGGATGTCAAGCTCCAAGATTCGGGCCTTTATTCCTTGGACCCTGTGAGAGCGGCTGGTGAGGTCCTCCAGTTCTCCAGACCGTCCTCTCCTCCAAATCTGTTCCGGTGACGACGTCTTCGTCTGATCCTTTGCTGCAGTGATGTTCTCCTCATTACTGTCATTCTAGGTAGGTATCCCCTCCCCAAGGTTTATCTGTTATATTCTCATTAATACAGAAACAGCTCACAATTATGTTTACGTAATAAAACCCCCCCATTCCCTCCCTGTGAGTGGTGGTTTTGTTAGTAAACTGTTGTGAGCTTTTCTGTATTATAAACAAGGCTCCCTCCCAGTCCTCTTCCTTCCGCCATGGAAAAAGTGAATACAGGAAACGGAAGTGTGACCTAGATACACGGGAACGAGGCGGGCTGGGCAATAATAGGCCAAATAAGGGAAAATTTTTGGTTGGCTTACTCTGGCGTATAAACTTTAACAGAGAAAATTCTCATTAATACAGAAAAGCTGACAACAGTTTACTAACAAAACCACCATTCACAGGGAGGGAATGGGGGGATCTGTGTTCCAAACAGTTTCTGTAACGAATCAGCAGATGACTTTTTTGTAAAGTTTTACTTTATGCAGTGCATCCAGTTCACACGTTAAATAGTGTACATTTTATTACCTAGGCTTTACCATGTTGATGATGTGCCAACAGGGGCAGGGAGTGATACAATTGATACCAACAAGGCATATGAGGTAACAATTCCATTTTATTTTCTGTGCCCCTTTGTATTTTGTATATATTTTATCTTAATTGCTATAAAATAACTGTTTAATCCATGTATACCATAACCCTATTTAAGTGGTTTGAGATGTACAGTATTTGTAGAAGTAGATATAAGCCATTAATTACTATATTCCATGACTAACCTTGACAAGTGAAGTCAAAGTGTATTTATATTTTGCCAGATTTTCTAAACAACTTCTTTAGCATGCCTTCAGCTCATTTCATGATTATATTTCACACACTTCAGTTAATATTGCACCATTTATTACTGCCTTTGTTGGTAATTATGTTTTTTTATAGCTAAAGTAAATTCCAGATCCAAATTTAATGAATAGTTCAGACTCTGGAATCTTGCCATTTTTATGCAGTCTAGAAAACAAACTCTTAGTATTAAACAAGTAATTAAAAAACAGTGCAAGTAAATTATAATTATTTGTCTGTAACCTGTATAGCAGGATATTGCCAGAAATGTTTATTTTAATACAGTTCTGTTTGGATGAGTCTGAATCTTGCATTACATCACACACTGTATTTTCATAAGAAATTTATTTTCTAAAGATACTAAAAGATACTATGAGAAATCCTTAACTATTCAAGTATCACTCATCTGCTGATTCTCAGTGACAGATGATTTTCTCTCCTGTAGTGTACTAATTTTTTCATATTTTCTTGGTATAATTCCCCCCTCCAGAATAACAATTCTATCTTCCTGATGGAATCAGTGAAACACTTTGATAATACGAGTTCATGATATGGGGTGAAATGTTAATATTAATTATCTACATCAGTAGACCCAGGTCTGAATGCATTTCTTTAAACTAGAGACAGGAAATTGCTTATATTTCCTTCAGACTGGGCTGACAGTTTTCTTATGATTGCCTTTCCATTCAACACATTAGGTTTAGGAACTTTGACATTTGTGTAAATTTTCTTTTTTTTTACGCCTAATTGTTCCTTATGCACACCTGGGAATGCAACAATTAATAGCATAGTTGACACAGTTAACACTAGATTGGTTTATTATTACTAGAAACAGGTAAACACCAAGAAACAGGTAAATTCCTGTATAGCACATTGACTTTTCATCTGAAGAAACACTTGTTTGTGTATTTGTTCTGTTGTTTTTACTTTGTATTTTCTCAATGTTCACCAGTTCTCTTTTTTATCATCACAGATTTCCAAACGGGTAAATGCCACATGTCAATTTGTTTCTTTGCTTTTGCATGGGTATATTTGTTTTGCATGTGCTGGTAATGTCTGTCACTGAGATAGACATTATTTGTTGCTGCTTGCCCAATCATAGTTTTGCATTCTATCTGTTATCTACAGGTTTGCTCATACATTTAGATGATGTGCTTTCTTCCATATTTGGCCGTGCATCTACTATGCCATGGTATTTCCCACACAAAGACCATATTTGTTACATTTAATGTAAAGTAGAAATATTTTGAATGAATCTTCATGTAATTGAAAGACATTTAGTCAGACTGAATCATGCCTGAAAAAAAGTTTCTCAAATACCTTGAATTTCTAGCTCACTACCTGTATACAATCTTTCATTAACACTGTGGCATGTATAAGTAGGATAACCTGGTTAACTGTGTCTGAAGTATTTGGGTTGGGCTGCATTTATAACAGAGAATTATAACAGAATGCATGTATAAACAAATGATCAAGTCATGGGTTTAAACTTATGTGATTGAAGGTCACATGGTTTCCTGTCTATGTGGGTACAATAGGTATTTACAAATGGCAGACATATGCTCTTGTTTTAATTCCCTGTTACTTATCTGCTGATGTCTGTGTTCATAGTATCATATCATCTGTATTTATTATTCATGTTCAATATATGAATACATCCTTCTACAAGAAATGTGTTAATTTGAGAAAGAAAATCACTTTGTGTTAAAACGTATCATTTCCTCCAAAATATTCGGTGTTAGGATACCCACATTGTTTGATCTTTCCTCCAGCCCTACCATTTTTCTGAATTAAAACCACATCTTTGCTCTTTGACCTTAACCATGCCCTTTATCTTTAACCATGTCTTTAATACATAAAAAGTCCCTGATCCTGAATCAAGACATCTGATGCACATGCATGTGGTCTAGTTTTCATATATGCCTGTACATTTCTGAAGTGATTTGAGTGGATGTTGATGAACCAGCATAACCTGCATAATTTTATCCAATATATAACAAGGTGTACAATTTAATCTTTCCATCTTGATTATGCAAATATTCATAAACCATAAATAATAATAAAAATAATAATATATTGCAGGATATTTTCTGGTGATACATTAAGTTACAAAATATATTGTTTTTTTTTAAGTTGAAAATAGCCATTGAACTTGTAGGTTAACCTTGTTTATTATCCATTGAAATGCACTTACTTATTATTTCATTGGATTCCTTTGGCCCTTTGTTTTGAGGTGCATTTTAAGTTTTCTTTATCTTTAAATAAAATGTGTAATTTTATGTATTTAAATATTTTTATCATGATTTTTCAAAGGTCTATTTAATAACTTTTATTTAAATGTTTGACTTTTGTATTTACTGTTGTGTTCAAGTGTGCATGGTATTACAGCCTTAAAATTATTTTCATAGTATATAAGAATGTATAGTTGATATATCAGTAGGAGTTTTAATAATAGCTGCCGTATTTTTAGTTAGAGAGAGAGAGAGAGGAGGGAGGGAATATTGTTTGTCATGCCATGTCATGTCATGTTGGACCCAGTTTTCAAAAGACTCAGATTCTGACAAGGTGGAATTGTACATAAACTGAAGGACCTGGACTTGATCTAGGATGGCTTCCACTTGACCTGCACCTGGACCGCAGTAGTTTAGAGAGGCCACTACCACATTGATATGAACTATACTTATATGTTTCATACCTATTATTATTTACATACTATAAAGATAGTGTTGAGATTAAGTCATGCAAAATAAATGCATGTTTATTTACACTTAACTGCCTAAACTGTCTTTATTCTGAATAGAATGAATTGCTTTCTTTGTTTTAAATTGTAACTTGTTTTGATAAATCTCTGTATCAGTTTACTTAAATGCCAATAAATGAATATAGTAAATTATTCAAACAGTATCAGTCATTCACATATTACAAGTCCTTTTGGTATCTCATTTTTTTTTAATTTCCCATAATGTCTTTTCCCTGCAGTGCACCACTTTCTCCATGGATTTCTATTATAAAAGTCTTTAGTTTTCAGTGCCTGTTGTATTAAAATTCTAGTTTCACATCCCTGTGATATGAACAAGTCCAAAAGCTGCTGAATATTCTACTGAGATATTTCTGAAAAAAAATAAAATAAATTGACATTAGTTTCATCAGAATGACTTATTATATTCTCCCATTGCAGCCAACAGCTGATCCTATATGCTGCCTGTGTGCATCAGACAAAGTTCTCCTTGTGGTGAGTACTGCCTTGTTCAGATACCATACACTGATTATAGCTGATGTGCCATATGTCCCTGCAAAGCTTGGTAATTGTAGGCTGTGAAGGTTCTGGTGAGACAATATCTTAAACATAGATCAGGTTGGTCCTCTGTGTGGATTCATTAATGCTGATGCCATTTGAGAAAGATATTTTGAAAGATAATCTGATACAGACTTTATGCAGTCAGTTTTGACTGCTGACTGTATACAGTCATAGCAGTTGCTTGCATTCATGAGAGAATGTGTGTTTTGAATTTCAGATCTGTTACAAATACAATATGGCTGTCAGGCAGCAATCCTGGAATTCCTGTTACATGCATATCTCAAGAACTGTTCAAGGAATTGCCTTGACTATTTTACCAAAGATTGACTCCCATAAGAGGATCCAGGCAGCGATCATAGACTGCCTTTCATTTGCATTATCTCAAGAACTATAAAAAAAGTCATTTAAAGGAGTTTCCCCTATTTCAAGTCCGGGAAAAGTCAGGGAGTTTGAGAAAAAGTCCTTGAATCTGGGAAAATCATTGTTTTTTTTAGCAAAAAAAGAGAAATGGTCATAGGAAATGGTGATATTTTGCCATTCATCCTGGTATGGTGGCTTTTGATTGTTCGAATCCCTAAAATATGATGAAAGAAGTGCCCTGAATTTTCAAAACTCATAAGCGAAGACTCCGGGAATTTCCTTTTTAATGAAATGTTGGGAACCCTGATATATAATAAAGCAAGCTTCAATAAAGCCAAAATCTGCTGCTGCATCATGGATGGATTGACTCTACATGATTATATTTATCCTTACTTTCTTTAGTGAATTGATAAATGGATATTTCTGTTTCTGACATGATTGAGATTGCTACTAAGCAGATATAGATCAGATGGCTTACATTTTACTTGTTTACCATGTGACATCAGGTCCATGTTTTTTTACTTATAAAATGTTAAAGACCATTTTATGTATAACTTACTCATAGATCTTCTCCCTCAGGGTCGTGAGTCTGGGACTGTGAACAGATACTCCATGCCTCATGTATCACTGACACACAAACACGTCTTGAACTGCAGACCTCACCAGCTCGCTCTTAACTGCTCATCCTCGTGAGTTTGCTGACTGATGTACAATAAATTTGAATAAATCAGTGTAGTAGGGCTGTTCTTTGATACTACTGAATGAAAACTTATCATTTTATTTTGATATAAAGTGTCAATAATAGACCATACCTGTTAAAATTGTTCCTTGAATATTGCACTCCATACATATATAGGTATTTATATGTTAAATATAATAAAAAATAAGTAACCTGTGCTTTTACATTAACAAATCTGAGACCTTTCAAATGAGTTCATATATATGGAGGCTTCTGTTAATCTGAGCGAAAGAGTTCCATGCAGTTTCAGAGAAAACTTATAAAGAATTGAGGCCTGTCATTTAATATGATCCTGATCAGTTTCATAAGACATTTATGTCAAGATTGTACTTACAGCATGTTTTTTGAAGCGGGTTAAAAATATACTGACCACAAGACCTGTCAATTAACACAACTCAGGGTGTGCATTTCAGTGGCAACATTTAGGGATAAATTATCTTAGCATATCAATACAGTATTAAATGTAAGGCCTCCTTATCCCTCACATTTACCATTAGACATTTGTTAGTCAGATTCTGATTCTTTTCTTCGTCCAGGCGCATGTCCATCATTGATATTTCTGGAGTTTTGACCTTCTTTGACCTTGACACTCGGGTGACTGACCCCAGTGGACAGGAGATGATCGGAGAACACCTCAAGTTTGAGAGGAAGGATGTATGGGACATGAAGTGGGCCCAGGTCAGTCTCAGTCAGTCTCAGTAAGGCTTGTGCAGCGGTACATAGTTTATCTAGAATTGCCATGTCATAGGCTTTTAAATTATCTTTAGATAAAGGACGTTAAAAAAATAACACCACTTAAAGAAATTGATGCTGTAAATATCAGCTCCATAATCAAAATGAAAACAAATTATGTATATGGTCTACGGAAGAGTGACATTTTGGTAAAATGGGACACATGCACTTATGCAGCCATAACATTTTATTTGAGCTCCATTCAACCCATGTTTTTCACATATACCAACATTAACTAAACTTATTTCAGCACCATGCAACTGATTTCAAACTTATTCTTATAAAAATAAGGATGCTTTGTATTCAAATCAAATAAAGAGTGTATTAATACTTATGTTACATACAGGAAACATTTGTATGCCACATGGATCAGTTACATAAATCCTCCAAAGCTTTAATAAACAATTTCAGAATTTCTAAAGGATCTTAGGTAATTCATTTCAGAAAAAACTTATCAAACAAATGATCCTGGTTGTTTCTGGAGCTCCTGGGTGTTCTGAAGAAATTTTGTCAGTTTTCCGATGGTATATATTTTCACCTGAACAGTCGGGGCACTCTAATATTTTTCATCACATTATTGTTTTGAAATTACAGGATAATGCAGAGTTGTTTGCAATGATGGAAAAGACCAGAATGTACATATTCAGGGATCTCGAGACTGAGGTAAGAAACATTGGTCAATCTGTCCCCATGTATATGATACCAAGAATTCACACTGGTTTAACTACAGTTATTTCATACATAGGTGTTCCAACTAGAAAATGTTCATAGAAACCCTCAGGCAAAGACATTGCTAGAAAAAAGTCTCATATCAGGCAGTCGATGGTGGGAGGTCCTTGATAAGAAGTCATCTGCAGACATTCTGTCTGTATTAATATATGCTAAACAGCAGAAACTAGGTGGAAATAAAAAAAAATAATTATATTTCATATGTGACAGTGGAACCTTGCAGTTCCAGACAGGTTTTTTATCTTTAATCTAGAAGTTCCTGTACAAGTGGAGGTTATGCACCTACAAGTCTACATATCACTAGCCCACATAAAGTGTTTATACTAGAGAGATAGCCATATTGCTTTCATATTCATCTTTACACCTGCTACCTTTGTTACAATCAGGAGCCAGTCCTGAGCAGCGGCTACATCTGCTCGTTCAGTGACCTACAGATCAAGTCTGTGCTGCTGGATGAGATCATGAAGGACCCAGATAACCCCAACAAGGAGTTTATTGTTGACATGGAGGTCAAGGTAATTGTCACAGTACTAGGGTAACAGCAGTGAGTATCATCACTGAAGATGACAAATAGCATTGTGAAACCATGCTCACTTAGATTTCAGACTTAATTCTGTCAATTATATATTGATATGCAGAATAATATCTGGTTTTAATCATGTAATATTATCATTGATATGATATATATTCAGTAACGTACATATTTGCCTTTGCTTAACTATAAATTACTTTGCTTTAGCAGTAATATGTAACAGTCCATTATTATTTACTGTATCAGAAATGGAGAAATAATAATTGCTGCAATGGAGTTGTCAGCTTTTCTCTGCTTACAAGAACTCCCAGAATATAATGGACCTGTGATATCTAAAGGCATATAATGCAAAGAAGTAAATATAAATATCAATAAATGATATATTCCTTTTAAAAAAATAACCAATCCCAGGATTGGAAAACATGGCATTATAGTCTGATGTTATCTCCCATCATTTTACCTGTGTCAGGCTAAGTAAAATTTGAGCAATAAAACTAGTTTTTACTGTGTTATGATAAGATCCTGACTGCTTTGTCATGATGTAACACACACTAAGCATGATTTAATATTCCTGCAGTCACTCCGGGACACGAGGGAACTCCTTGACAAAGTTGGGATCCAGGATGCCCAGCAGTTTATAGAAGAAAATCCACATCCAAGACTTTGGTGTGTATTTTGTAATGCCCTAACAAGCTTAAATAAAACGAGGCTTAAATAAGGCCCTGAAAATGCTTGAATTAAGCAGATTTTAAAAAGTTTCCTTGAAAAACTTAAATTTTACTCTGTTGGCTGGCTGGCAGACCAAAAGGAGCAAGGCATATCTTTTACCGGTATCTGCCCACATAGATATAATGATGCAAAATTTATTACAAAAAAAAGGAAACTGCTGTGGAAAGTAACCCTTGAAAGTCCAAATCTGTGTCATTGAAAAGACCATTGGAACCCTACAATAATTATCACGATTCACTGTTCATTTGTTATTTGAGATTCATACAATGAACTTTATGAAAATAAAAATGACATAGTTCATAGCAATTTGAACCTGTTTTTAAGAGCATAAGCATTGTTTGCACAGAACAATTATTGCTTATATTATATCACAAAGCCTTATGTTGGGACCACAACAAACAGTGGGTCTTCAACATATTGCTGCACCATTGATAACCACTCTTTATCAGCCAATGGTGATATGATGGTGATATGATTTATATTAGTAGTCCAGTATATGATTAAAAGTGTAAATATGATATTACATGATAGGAGTGATAGGTATTCATAATAGAATTGTATTTAATACATTGTTATACAGTGGATTTTGTTTCAGTATTTGTTATCATGATTTTTATAGGCCGTTATGCATTGCCCTAATTGAAATTGCTAAATTGAAGAATGGGAGTCTCTAGCTGACTAAAAGGAATAACGCAAAAAAGTATATGTGTTTCAGTTCAAGTAATAAAATCAACACCATTCAGGTGATAGGCCTTTGCTGTGAATTGCATTTTTGATTCTGAATTTCAATTTGTTTTCTGTTACTCAGGCGTTTACTTGCTGAGTCAGCACTTAATCAGCTGGACCTGAAAGTGGCCGACCAGGCATTTGTTAGGTGCAGAGATTACCAGGGCATAGAGTTTGTAAAGAGACTGGGCAACCTACAGGTGTGTAAAGATATTTTTTTTCTTTTGTGTTGTTTTACCGGAAATGTTGATTGTGTAACTGTAAATGTATGTTTATAAGATGACATACTTTAAGGACATAATTATGTAATGTATGGTAACATAATGCTGCCAGATGCATAATTATCATGTAAGTAGAAAATTCATCTTATATATTTACTTTGAACAAACTTTGTAATTCAGTGCTACTCTGAAAATTGTTGAAATTTGATAAAGGTCACTTGGAATACTGCCATTCCAGCAGCCCATAATGGACATGGACAAACTTAATAAAAAAAAAATAGATAACATTATTGTTGGGAGTATATAACCTGAAACCAGTGATTTCTGTGTTAAAGACTACAGAAGAACAGGGTTCCAAAGATGTGAACAGACATGATCATTTTCCCCCTAAAACATTAACCTATTGTTCCTTTATGTCTTGGTCACATTTCTTTAACTTTATACTGGTGCAAGTACCAGTCCTATTGGCTGTAACCCCAATTGAAATAATATGAATTCACATCAAGGCATTGCAATATGAAGCACATGATGTGTGTCTCAGTTGTATATTTAATGTTCATTCAGAGTGAAAACATGAAGAGAGCAGAGGTAGCTGCCTACTTTCAGAAGTTTGAAGATGCAGAGAAGTTATACCTTGACATGGACAGAAGGTGGGTAGCAATATGTGACAAATACAGTCCAAGAATTTAACTCTGATAATTCATAAATGTTTTGATATACTAAGATATATAAACTTTTTTTTCTTTATTTTGGTGGAGGTAACCCCTTTATTTTTTTAATGCTAACTTAACTAAGTATATGTACATCTGCAGAGTTCCATTCTGATTTCGGACTACTTGACAGGGCAGTATCACACGCTTCCTCTCATTTAATATCCTCATGTTAATTAGGCCCGGTGATTACTGCACCTGCGGGTCCTTGGTGCGTAATCGAACCCATTGCTTGGTCATACCACCAAGGAACCCCAAAAGGCACACTCGTTTGTGAGTGATACACGGCTGTTGGACACGCCCTTCCCATTAAACCTGCAGAGCGCTCACCCATGGTGGGGGCCAACTGTGAAAAATCTCACTGCCTTGGTGAGATTAGAACTCACAATCTCCTGGCTGTGCTCTACCCCTGAGCCACAGAAGCCAGCAACTCAAGAGAACTTGGTGATTAGCAGAAATTCTGTGTGAGGTGTTTTTAATTCAGGTACAAATGTTTTCAGACAGGTTTTCAATTTTGCAGGAACCATAAAATAGCAACACTGGTGTAACCACAGGTCAAATTTTGCACCTTTTGATATAATTTTCATGAAATGACTACTTTAGAAATTACTAAAATTCTGTTTAATGATGGCAAAATAAGACCAGCTTAAATGTAATTGCAATACTAAGTAGCAAACACAAAAAAATCATACATCTGCAAATATTTGCTACTTTTCTACCTAAGGAATGTCAGGAATGGGTGTCATTTTTTTCTCTTTTTTTATCATGCCTACTTCCTTGTTACATCCATAATTTTTTTTACATAAGGGATACTATAATGATTCATGAAACAAATTTAATTAAATTTAATTCTTACATACTAAGTACTTGATCACATCTCATGATCTTACTGGTAACTTTCATCAGATATTTAATATTCTGTTACCATACCAGTGAGGACCAATCACTGATTATTAAGGAAATTTTTATGCCCCGGCCACTTTGTGGCCGGGGCATATAGTTTTACCCATGTCCGTCATTCCGTCCTTCCGTCATTCCGAAATCAAACAGTTGTACAGACTTTTTTCGCAATGCCTGCAGATATTGGCCTGATTTTTGGTGTGTTGGCAGATATAGACCAGTTACAGATCAAGTTCGCGTTTCGTCCTGGTTGACCAACTTTTGACCGTTTTACGGCTCCTAAACTTAGAAAATTTCATGAAAAATAGAAATTTTCATGACAAATACACATGTACAGACTTTTTTTCTCAATGCCTGCAGAAATTGGCCTGATTTTTGGTGTGTTGGCAGATATAGACCAGTTACAGATCGAGTTCGCGTTTCGTCCCGGTTGACCAACTTTTGATCGTTTTACGGCTCCTAAACTTAGAAAATTTCATGAAAAATAGAAATTTTCATGACAAATACACATGTACGGACTTTTTTTCTCAATGCCTGCAGATATTGGCCTGATTTTTGGTGTGTGGGCAGATATAGACCAGTTACAGATCGAGTTCGCGTTTCGTCCCGGTTGACCTACTTATGGGGGCATAAAAATAGAAATTTTCATGACAAATACACATGTACGGACTTTTTTTTGCAATGCCTGCAGATATTGGCCTGATTTATGGTGTGTGGGCAGATATAGACCAGTTACAGAGTTTGCGTTTCGTCCCAGTTGACCTACTTTTGACTGTTTAACAGCTCCTGAACATAGAAAATGTCATGTAAAATATAAATTTTCATGACAAATACACTTGTACAGACTTTTCTTCGCAATACCTGCAGATATTGGCCTGATTTTTGGTGTGTGGGCAGATAATGACCAGTTACAGATCGAGTTCATGTTTTGTCCCAGTTGACCTACTTTTGACCGTTTGACAGTGCTCTAACATAGAAAATTTCATAAAAAATTGCACATGTATGGACTTTTTTTCGCAATGCCTGCAGATACGGGCCTGATTTTTGGTGTGTAGGCAGATAATGACCAGTTACAGATCGAGTTCTTGTTTTGTCCCAGTTGACCTACTTTTGACCATTTGACTGCTCCTGAACATAGAAAGTTTCATGAAAAATAGACATTTTCATAACAAATGCATATGTACTGACTTTTTTTCCTCATTGCCTGCAGATACCACCCTGATTTTTTATGTGTGGGCAGATAATGACAGTTACAGATCGAGTTCGCGTTTCGTCCCGGTTGACCTACTTTTGATTGTTTAACGGCTCCTAAACATAGAAAATTTCATGAAAGACAGAAATTTTTATGGAAAATGCACATGTATGGACTTTTTTTCACAATGCCTGCATATACTGGCATGATTTTTGGTGTGTTGCTTGATAATGACCCGTTACAGATGGAGTTTGCATTTTGCCCTTGTTGACCTACTTTTTACCATACGACACCTCCTGAACTTAAAAAAATTTTCAAAATTTTACAAATGTTTCTAATTTGCCCCAGGCGGGGGCATTCGTGTCGTTCCGACACATCTAGTTTTCAAATATAATGATAAATCATAATAAAATATTTTCATTGAGCCAGTATTATTGTCAGGGCGTTGTGATATTGATGACAAATATCTTTATAATAGGGACCTGGCCGTAAGCCTGAGGAAGAAGCTGGGTGACTGGTTCCGTGTGGTTCAGCTGCTGAAGACTGGGTCAGGAGGGGATGACCAGCAGCTAGAGGAGGCCTGGAATGCTATAGGAGAGTACTACGCAGACAGACAGCAGTGGTGGGTAGAATATTTATCTGGTTGATGACCATATCAGTCAAAACATTACTCTTCTCACTGACTATGCAATGGAAACATGGTGATTCTTCCCTCAGTCAGAGTTGCTGATGGTTTAAATCGTAAAAAAACAGATTTATTATTTCATCAAATATGCATCAGTCATCAATATATCAAATATACACCGGAAAGTCCAAATTCAAAGTCAGTTCTTTGTTTTTTCTTATTCCATGTTCTCTGTTCCTGGAGATTAATGAATAGCTTCCAGAAATGTCTTAGGGCTGTTGAATAACGCTGATACATGTATGCATCCAGTCATACTGTCATGCTATTTTTTGCTAAATTTTCATTCCTACTTTTCTCACACTAAGGGTGTGTTTGACAGTTTATCCTCGTTCATTAATAACTAATTGATTATTTTACATTATTTGTAGGTCTCAGGCTGTAAGGTACTATGTCCAAGGTCGTAACCAGGAGAGATTGTCTGAGTGTTATTACATGCTGGAGGACTACGTAGGTCTACAGAAGATGGTGGAAACACTCCCTGAAAACAACAAACTCTTACCTGTAAGGTTCCAATGTTTAATTTCCTTCATTAGATCTTTATATCTCTTATTTAAATCATGTGGTAAAGGACAGAGATAACGGCTTCCATTGTCAGCTGTTAAACAATCCTGTGTCCAAGTATCCTTATAAATTTATTATTTTAGAGTAGACTTCATATCCAGAATTTTATTTTATTTATGATTTTCCTATTTCTTTTGGAAGAAGTAAAATACTTCAACCAAATTCTTCATTAATGTAAATATAACTCTCAACCCAGGGACTTATGAAAAAGAATATATATATATATATATATATATATATATATATATATATATATATATATATATATATATATATATATATATATATTATTCAGATTCCCTGTATTTCCCATTTATAAGCCAATCCCTAACCCATCCCAAATATATATTGGTATTTTATTACAATTTTACAAAATAATCTGCATAATTACTGTGGCAGTTTTTTTAAGAAATAAATAAGATTGGTATATAAGTGCAGATGATGTGTTTATTTTCTTTTGTAAGATATCAGCCAGATGTTTATGTCTGTTGGGATGTATTTATTTTATTTTTTAAAGGATATTGGCCAGATGTTTATGTCTGTGGGGGTGTGTTTATTTTCTTTTATCAGATATGGGCCAGATGTTTATGTCTGTGGGGGTGTGTTTATTTTCTTTTATCAGATATGGACCAGATGTTTATGTCTGTGGGGATATGTATATTTTATTTTATAGGATATGGGCAAGATGTTTATGTCTGTGGGGATGTGTATATTTTATTTTATAGGATATCAGCCAGATGTTTAAGTCTGTGGGATGTGTTTATTTTATTTTATAGGATATTGGCCAGATGTTTATGTCTGTGGGGATGTGTATATTTTATTTTATAGGATACTGGCCAGATGTTTATGTCTGTGGGGATGTGTTTATTTTCTTTTATAGGATATCGGCCAGATGTTTATGTCTGTTGGGATGTGTTTATTTTATTTTATAGGATATCGGCCAGATGTTTATGTCTGTTGGGATGTGTTTATTTTATTTTATAGGATATCGGCCAGATGTTTATGTCTGTTGGGATGTGTGACCAGGCAGTGGAAGCTTACACAAAGGTCAGGGTTCTTTACACAAATTGCAGAAGTACATTTTTAAAAATGTATGAGTTTGCTACCATGATAACCATCCTGTCTTTTCTAAGTTTCCTTTTACTTAGTGACAATAAGGGAAAAGATGCTCAAAATATTGTCAGAGGCTTATAAACACAATATGTAACATCATTTTGTTCTTTGTTTGTAACTGGGTAATGTGATTAATAACTCATCTTGTATGAACGTTTCAGTGTAACAATATTAAGGTGGCCATTGATTGTTGTGTACACCTGAATCAGTGGAACAGAGCAATAGAGCTGGCTAAATCTCACAACGTGCGGGAGATAGACGGCCTCCTGGCCAAGTATGCTCAGCATCTACTACAGAAGAAGAAGACCATTAATGCTATAGAACTTTATCGCAAGGCAAATCATTACCTAGAGGCAGCAAAGCTTCTGTACAAGGTAGGATCAGTGTCATAAATCCTTTTGATTTGATATGCATTTTGTCCAGTACTACATGTACTTAGAAGACCAAACATAACTCCCTCTTGGTAACCACCACAGATGCATAACCACCCCACTGTTATGACATTACATTTCATTAATGGTCAGACATGTTGGTTTAAGTAATTGTTTAATATATTCATCCCAGATAACAAGATTTTTTTCAATTGTTACCATATTTATTTTATTTTAGTTAGACATCATTGTAGGAATGTTTACCTCTGCCAAAACCAACATTTTATAAAACAACATTTTTATTTTAAAAAAAAACAATCATCATGTAGAGTTGAGAATAATTTATATAAGAATTAAAAAAAGATTATACTGTGGTCACTGGTAATCTCATTTTCATTAAAGTTATACCAAGCAAGCAAGCCATTTGTTCGTTGTTTATTCATGGGTCAGTCAGATATTTGCCTGGTACAGTGGACATGTACTGTTTTGTATCAGGTGGCTGATCAGGAGTCTAAGAACAAAGCCAAGCCACTGAGAGTCAAGAAGCTGTATGTGCTGGCAGCTCTCCTTGTAGAACAGTACCATGAACAGATGAGGATGACCTCCAGGTCAAAGAACAAGGCCAAGAGAGGAGCAGAGGTCAGTCAGAGGTCCTTCAATCAAGAATTTTTATAATATTGTGCACTTCCAAATGTTGTTACAGCTTCATGTATTTTTTTAATATTTTTTTTCAGTTATTTTTACCATGTTAATTTTTACAGTACTTCAAGTATGTATGTTCAATCTTAATATTGGTAATATTTGTGAAATATCAGATTACAATAGTGGCACAGTTAAAATTCAAAATTGGGTTTGTATGCGAGTATATAGGATCAAGGATTTGCTTTTCATGAAACGCTAGCTTTAGGGAACCTGATTTATCAATAGACATCTGTAGTAGTTATGTATAAAATTGACCCAGGAACTAAGCCTGCAGACCCTGGGTGTGGAGAGTAAAGAGCTGAGTCCTCGTGCTGAGTCACGCAGAAAATCAATCAAGCAAAAGGTATAAACTAGACAAGGAGTGGTGCTACATCTTTATCAGTTACATTCTGTTACTGTGTACAGTGGTATCTCCTGAGTTGGACTTGGTTTGTTGATGGGTAAATAATAGGGCTGAAATGGGTAGTAATTATTGTATTCTACAATGGGACAGGTATTACCTGATTAGTAGTCCAATACTCATTATCAAATCTACAATGTTATTTAAAGAAAAAAAATTACAAAAGTTATTTTGATATTTTTAGCCCTCAGCATTAGAGGCTGAAGGGCTATTGTCGTCACCCAAGCTGTCCGTCCGTCCAGTGTGTGTCAACATTTACCTTGTGAGTGGGATATCTCAAAAATGATTTACCGTAGGAATTTTATTTCTTCGGTGCTGATGTATATTAACAAAATCTCGGTCAAGTTCGAAGACGGGTGACCTTGACTTATTTTTTGACAATTCAGAGCGAATTATAGGAAAAAAACTGGCATGTGTTAACATTTACCTTGTGCGCTGGATATCTCAAAAATGATTTACCGTAGGAATTTTATTTCTTTGGTGCTGATGTATATTAACAAAATCTCAGTCAAGTTCAAAGATGGGAGACCTTAACTTATTTTTCAACTTATAGAAAAAAGAAACTGGCATGTGTTAACATTTACCTTGTGAGCTGGATATCTCAAAAAGGATTTACTGTTGGAATTTTATTTCTTCGGTGCTGATGTATATTAACAAAATCTCGGTAAAGTTCAAAGATGGGTGACCTTGACTTATTTTTCGACAATTTAGAGCCAATCACAGGAAAAAAACTTAAGCTTATTTCTCAAGAACCACTGGGTGGATTGTTATAAAACATGCTATGAATATTGGCACAGATGGTCTGTAACTGCTGCATGAGTTTGGGGTGCCACCTCCAATTTCTGATTTTAAAAGAATTTTTATAAGATTTTTCAATTTTTGCCTTGGGAGCAGGGTATCTCCAAAAGTATTCAACACAGGAATTTCATTTCTTTGGTGCTGATACATATCAACAAAATCTCGGTCAAGTTTGAAGATGGATGACCTTGACCTAATTCTCAAGGTCACAGAGCTTATAATAGAAAAAACTTAGGAGCTTATTTCTCAGGAACCACTGGATGGATTGTTATGAAATGTGGAATGGTCATTGGCCTTGATGATCTCTTTAAGTGCTGCATGACTTACAAAAACTTGGCCAGACTTGCAAAGTTACTATATACCTCTCTAGTTCCAATTAAACAAGAGACATGTACAGATATACATCCATGTGAGAACAAATATTACATGAATACTTGTTACTGTAACCACCCATAAATACTGCTCTTTTGGCTGAGGGCTTTTGTCAGCTTTTGCTAATATTCTAGTTTAGTATTTATTATGCATGGCAGCTCAAAAATAATGTCGTATATAATAGCATTATATGTAATATATAAATGCATTTGAATTTAGGGGTGCTATGAAACTTTTATATTCAAGAAACCATATTAATTTTTGTCAGAAACAAATAAGATTTACAGACATTATAAGTGACTACATGAATAACTGCTCAAATGTCTCAAAATGTAAACCTGCACAATAACTCAAGTCTGAATTCAGAGCACTAATAGTCTGTTTGAATAATTTAGAATTAAGTACTCAAGTACTTTTTTTATGACTAATGCTTGGTAATTGTATTTTCGTCTGATCTATACATTTCTTATGTATGAGAATCATTGCTTAAGATCAAGGTTAAATCCACCAAAATAATTTTTTATCACCTTTCAAAATTTATTTGAACAACTGGCAGGACTGTTTTCTTCTATTAAACCTCTGTTTTTTGTTTTCTTTATATTAAATGTATTTTATTATGTTACAGAAATATGATTATCATAACAGTTATTGTAGTTATATAATGTCAAGTCCATCACAGTCCTCTGTGGGAAGATACCACTGTATTGTTTTATGTTATTGTTCAATTGTATATCTTCAAATGTTGCAGATTATATTTGTTAATGTTTTCAGTTTGTTATTTTATCAAATACCCCTTTATCCTATTGTACCAGAGAGAAAATAAAGTCACAATAGTATCATTTTCTACCTAATAGATGTGTAAGTGCTTGTCATAAATTCAACATTATACATTGCTGATTTTCTTCCAGGAAGAGGAGTTTAAAGGTTTGACCAGAATATCATCAAATAATTTCTGCACTGCTGCTATATTTAGATACCTTTTTCAGATGTAAATAATTGTTGTACATTTTTTCTCCAAATGATCTTCAATTTGGCAGCATAACTCTTTTAACACAATAATAAATGTCTCATTATTGGGGTCCACCAAAACACCAGTGTTTTAATTAATTGGAAAGAAACCAAATCTTGCACCAATTTTCACATGTTTAATATATCTATGCAGTATTGTGGCAAAATTTTGAAAAAAATGACAATAAAACGGAGTGTTTTGAACACCCAATGCATTTAAGTGTTAACCTTTTGGATCCACCAGGTGGCAGCCTGTGACCATCATTCATGGCTGTTGTGTTTGCCAGTGAACCAACTGTAACACTAAACACTCTTGGTCAAGTTTTATTTCATTTAATTTTAACATAGAATTGCATGGATATATTCAACAGATAATTATTCATCCAATGACATCAGCTTTTCTTCAGGATTAAGGTCATTTAAGTCTTTTGTGGTGTTTCATTGCAGGTACCCAAAACATAAGTGTTTGGGGTATTTCAGTGTGTATATGTTAAAGACACATGTTACAAGGAGAGAATACTTTAGATATAGTACATGTATTGTAACACAATACTTTTCAGGCCTCCTCAGCACTTGCTGGCCTGTTAGAAGAAGACTCGGCCTCCATGTCAGATACCAAGTTGATTGACAGTGCCTGGAGGGGAGCGGAGGCTTACCACTTCTTCCTTCTTGCTCAGAGACAGCTGTTTGGAGGTAATTTTAGTTAAACTACTAAACTGGCTCATTTCAGATTTTTTAATTTTAATGTTCAGATTTTCTGCTGTCCCAAAAATTTCATTCACTGACTCTTGTTTGCATAATTTTTCATTTTTTGTATTCTGTAATATCAGAAATTATGTTCAGTCCTAATCAGACTTGCTTGATTCACTTAGTTATTCAATGTTTCATTTAATTAATTGTTAATGTTATTGTAACAGATGGTTGTAGTTTACTGGAAATAGTCAGTGTTTATTGTGTACTAGTATGATATAATGTTTAATTGTTAAATTGTTATGAAACAATTACTTGATTATTGAATGATTTAACCTAAATATTTCATAGGAAACACTGTGGAGGAATGTAATATTTTATATACTGGTACTTGCCATTTAGCCTTGATGAACAAAAATATAAATGACACGAGTGGCAATGAAGCAAGGGTACAGGAACAGGGAATAACAAGTATAAACAGCTGGGGAACTAAACTGATTGGAAAGGGGAAGAGAAACATTTGAGGGACTGTTAGGTGTATAACTGTCATCCTTGAGGTGGTCATGTAATTTCCTGTCATTTCCAGGTTATGTAGATGTGGCCATGAAGACTGCCCTACACCTGAGGGAATATGAAGACATCATTGATCCCGCTGATATATACTCCATACTAGGTAGGCAAGCCAGGAATTATATTCAGATATCACTCATTTAATACTGAAATATTTTTACCCATTATTTACATATGTCATCTGTTATCAGTCTTGACATGGACTCTGGGATTGCCTTATAACCTGTTGTTCATGTTGTCATATCAGCAGATCTTAAAAAAATGGATCTGCACACACAAACAAGGCAGTCCTAGACAGTTTGAGGGCCTTTGCAAGAGACAAATTATCCTGGAAGAAGAATGTCATCTTTTCCTTAGAAACCCTAAACCCTACAGACTCACATAAGCATTAGCAGAAAATAGGAAACATTGATTGTTCCACTTTGTATATTTTATTGAACAGTTTACAGGTTGTGGAAACCCAGTTGCACTGGGCATAGGACATTACATAAATTGAATGGTTTAATTGTTGTTTTGTTATAGATGTTCTTATTGGTTTCTTTATCTGTGGCTACCTTTTTCATAATATGACATGTTTGTGGTGTATTTGCAGGACTAGCAAGTTGTGCAAACCGAGCCTTTGGTATATGTTCAAAGGCCTTCATCAAACTAGAATCTCTAGAAAGCATTCCTGAGGACCAGAGACTTCAGTATGAGGAACTGGCTCTTGATATATTTACTAAGTAAGTCTTCACAAATTAAATATCTTCATTTAGTCTCTGTTACGGGGTGACATGAAAGCAGACCGAACTGTCTCGCTATTGAAGCTTGCTTTGCTAGCGAAGTGGTTGGTTCGCCGGACTTGTGCGCCACCAACCTGGGTTTGACTCCCGGATCAGCCCATGATTTTTCCCCTCAACAATTTGTCTTCGTAACAAAATGGGGGCTCATCTGGGATGCTTAATAGTTTTCAAATTTTAATAGGCCTTGACCTGGACATTGTTTTATCATACATTGTTTACAAGATTACATATTGTTTACAGTACATTGTTTACAGGATTTATCTCAGTGGTTTTTTGTTATTGTTTTGACATCTTAACATGGCAGATTTTAAACCTGAGACATTTGTTGATGATCCGGACCCTGATCAACTTGAACAGTTGTCAAAAGACCAGTTGTTTAAAGGCAAAAGATTGATATTATAAATAATAAAATATATTTTATGTTACTTGTATATCAAGTACCTGCTCAAGTAAAACTGTACCCAGTGTGACAGAAACATGACAGTGTGCATGTTTTTCTATGTGCATTTCAGACACAGCCCCAAAGACACCCGCAGTAACAAGTCTGAATGTACAAACTGTGAGACCATGATACCAGACTGGTAGGTGACTGTTTGTTATCTTTGTCTGTTCAGTAGTTCTTCTTAACCAGACTAATGGTTTCTGATAGACTTAACTATTAAGGTAAAAATACACAAAAGTACATGCACAAGTAAGTACACCTTCACAAAGTGAGGTCAGGTACACTTTATAATACAAGATCATAACCGTAATTAGTAATAATAAGCACATTTGAGCATTTTTTAAAAATATAAATGTATTTTCTGTTGTCAGGTGTGTTCTTTATCCTAATGTTGTGTTCACGTCACATCATAGTGCATGCTTTGTATCACTGCATTTATATATATTTCTGTAAAATAATAAGAAGACATATATATTTTTTATTATTTTATCTTATTGCGCATTCTGTTGTAACATCCTTAACATGTAACCAGTTATGTAAACAGTTAATATGTAGATAAGCAAAACTTATTTGTTCTAAGAATATATATATATATATATATATATATATATATATATATATATATATATATGTATGTATGTTTGTATGTATGTATTTATGTATGTATATAAAATGAAACCTGTCTTGGTAATGGATAGAAGTCTCAATATTATCATTAATGGAAAAAGTTCCACCTGTATAAACTAGTGTATTTTTTACATGGATATTATACCATGATTTATCTTGGCAATGCAAATTTGTTGAACAGAAGCAGACTTTTCCATCATATGTATTACAGAAACATTATTTATTTCATTTGGTGAGAAAGAAATTTAACACATTGAATCTTCAAAGAAACTGGCTCAGCCTTTGTTACACTAGTTTAGAAATTAATATTTATGTAAGAACTATGTATCATGTAAATATTTCACAAAGACAAGTGTCCAATTTATTGATAAGGTTTCAATATATATATATATATATATATATATATATATATATATATATATATATATATACATACATACATACAATGTTCAGTTTTGCTCAAGTTGATTCTGCTTACAACTTTCAGGATAAGATTTCTGTTGTGCAGTCTGTCTCTGCTTGTGTTGCTAACACCTACTGCAATACTGGCCTGGAAATAGTCCCATGCTAGCTCTAAAAAACAGAACACTCCATCTCCAAGACTAATTTTTTTACATCTTTAAATTGACACTTGAAAGAAAAATTTCCTTGTTTTGATCTGAATAGAAGCAAAAATTGCTGGTACTTCTGCTTTTTGTTAAGCACAACAGTTTCACCATAGTAGTCACTGTAGTGTACAGCATTGGTAGAACACGAGAATTTATTATTTTAGTCATAAATCAGTTGAGATAAAGCACACTGTGTCCAGGCCAGTTGGTAAGAAGCAGAGAACAGAGACTGAAACAAACACAGGCTTAACTTTATTTTGTAAAATTTTGGCTGAATAACAAATAACCTAAATCATCATCATTATAAACACCCCTGTCCTATTTAGAAAAAAACAGTATTTTTAGTCTTGAAAAAAAAAAGAATTGAAGAATAATTCAAAATATAAAATTTAGAATATTATTTTGCCCATTGTAATTGATCAAATGAATAGTATGATTTATGTTATTATTAATGCCAAGATATCTCAGGATGCATGCTGGAAGTGAAGCTGATTTTATATTGATCTGTTTAAAATTTGTCCTTTACAAATTGGAAATAGGAGAAGCTAAAAGAAATGTACAAACTTTATGCTTTGGTGAGCTGTGTTGTTTCAGTTTCATGTTGTGTGTAATATGTCTGCCTGCCGCGGCTGAACTGTGACCCTTGACCCCTGACCCCCTATGCTGCTGCAGGTTGCCAGTCTGCCCGAGCTGTGACACAGTGTTTCCTAGGTGCATTGTGAGCGGTCGACCTATCATGGACTATCAGTTCTGGATGTGTAGTGTGTGCAAGCGGCGTGCTTATGAGACTGAAATCTCTCAGAGGCAGACCTGTCCTCTTTGTCACACGGTCATCTAGATGTAGGCCTTCTTCTTCAGACCTCTCCTTGTCTGGTTTAGTTGAAAGACTTGCAACTTTCCGCTACTGGATCAGTTGATGGGGCTAAAACTGTCATTTTTACATCTTTTTAAAGAATAAATTTCAGCAAAATAAAGAAATAAGCTGAAAGGTCTTCATATCAAACTTTATCAGAACATTTTTATTAACTTTTACAGATTTTTACATTAGTGCCAGAGTTGTCATAACACCAGAATTTATTTCCTAGAAATGTGGTAAAATATGTTCAGACCAAATAGAACTGGTGTTAAAGGAATTTTTAGAACAGTTTAAGAGAACAAATATACAAGCATACCTGGGGGGGGGGATTACTACACACATTTTTCTCATTTTTTCCATGTATATTGTACCTTTTTTCATATAGAGGATACTTGGTTAGAAACAAAAAAAATATGAAAATCATTCACAGCTTTGAATACTAGAGAGGAATGTTGCAGGTCTTTTCCTTAAAACTTCACTATGTTTATATGTACTACTTATATAATTATTTCTTTAAGTCACCTATAATGAATAAACTGTTTATAACTTGGAATAGGCCAGTAACTTTAATCGAAACCAAAGGAATTAAATCAATTGCTGATAATGCAGCCTACAAATTTTTCATTTCTGTCTTATCTTAAATGTGATACTGATCACAATCTGATTATACAAGTAAGTATTATTTTTACATATTTAATATAACACAATTCAGGGATATCTTTCAATCACTTGCACAAATGAAACTAAAAATAATTGGGTTTTTTTTCACACATTTTTGATAGACTTTATCTTAAGAGTAACTTGTCAGATCACATGAGTTTCATTGGTCCGTCTGATTTGCTGGAACTTCTTGTCCATGGCCACAAATATATGCATGCAATCAACATTTATCCATCTTGGCACCAATGTTTAACAATGTTCTAGATGACACTTGAAAGAAAAAAAAGTCCTGTATGTCAACATTAACCGAGCTGAAATAAAACTTTATTTGTTTGGGTGAATATTATACTTTTTGTGGGTGAATTACAGTAATTTCTGTGACAATTGTGATTTTACAGAAAAAGATTTCTTGAAATTTATAATAATTATTAAAAACTGCATTTGTTTCTTGCTGTCAACAAGTTACTGTTATTTAAGTCATCAATGAAGTTATGTAAGTTATTGAAAATAGTTAGAGTTACTTTGTAACAAACCATCAGGATATGATAATACCTTTCAAATAAGTAGACCTTAATGATTATTCTGTGACATGATTTTGTCTACTTTAATTTCCATCTGTATTTGCTTGTCTACTTTCTTTAACATTTTGTTAAATAAATGAACAATTATTTATATTGTAATTTACTTTTAGTTCATATGTTGACTGCTATATATAAGTTTTACATTTTATTTGTTATTAATCTATTCCTATCTATTTATCTAGTGAAGGGATCTGTGTAGATAATTATTATGAGATTCTGAACCAGTACTTCCTTTTGTCCTGAACAGATGCTGATAATTATATGCTGCAAGCTATCACAAAGCACTACTGTAAGTGTAGGAATATGAACTTCAACTTACATGTATCAATAATCCAGCAGATTCTTTTATCATAGTAGTTCTAAGTTAGCGTCCACACTAATATTGCATACAACAAAAAAATTTGTTGGTGGATTTGAAATGATTTTTGCCAAAATGGTCCATTTGAAATGTATATCTTTGACTTTATCAGGTGTTTGGCTCAAGAACAGTAGTATGGCAACTAATTTTATTACCAGAAAGCACAACTTCAATAAGAATTTAGTTTAGCCATCTACATAAAACCTGTGCAGACTCACCCACTACCCAAGATTTTTTGTTGTTGTATGTAATATGTAACTATACCTGTAATCCAAATTAATTGTAAAGATGGATTGCTACATCATAAATATTTGACCTTGACCTTTCAGCTGTGCTGTCTGCCCAAGCTGTGATTCCAAGTTCCCAGTGTGCACTGCAACAGGCCATCCCATCATGGATCCGAGTCAGGAGTGGCAGTGTTCAACGTGCAAACATCACGCACACATCGATGAAATCAAGAACAAGGAGGTCTGCCCCCTCTGTCACTCCATGGTCAAGTTTGTGTAAGGCTCTGTCATGGTGTCACCAAGACTCCCTCTCACTCGATGGTCAAGTTTGTATAAGGCTATGTCATGGTGTCACCCAACCTCCCTCTGTCATTAAATGGTCAAGTTTGTGTAAGGGTCTGTCATGGTGTCACCCAAACACCCTTTGTCACTCAATGGTCAAGTTTGTGTAAGGCGCTGTCATGATGTCACCAAACCTCCCTGTCACTCGATGGTCAAGTTTATATAAGGCTCTGTCAGAATGTCTCCTCTCTCAGTCACACTAAGATCAAGTTTGTATATAAGACTCTGTCATGGTGTCACCCAACCTCCCTCTGTCACTCCATGGTATCCATGTCATACTGCTGCCCGACTTTAATATAAAGGCTCAGTCACAATGGTAACAGTTTTCTGCTCTGCTCTCACATGGGGACACAGAGATGATACCAAAGCAATGTTTTGATGTTGTCTTTGTTAACAAAGTGAAAATTTGTTTCAAGCCCTGCAGCATGAGGAATATGTTTATAAGGCTCTGTCTCAGTTATGTAAGATTTCTATAAAACTTGTCATTTTTATGAGTGATGAGTTATTATCCAGGCCAGGCATGTGTATACATGTATAAAGGCTCTGTCACTCTGTGATTCAGGGTAGCACAAATATTGTCACAGCAATGTTAGTTATCTATATTAAACCTCTCTCATTGCTAAAAAGAAGGTCTTTGGAAAGCTCAACACAGCAATGCAGAGTTTGTAAACCATCACAGGATGTTGAAGTTCAGAGGCTCTGACTTAGCAGAGTTGAGGTTGTATAAAGCTGTGTTGTGATAGACAGTTTTTTTTTATGAAGAATCATTCTGTTGATAAACTAGTTTGTACAAAGCCTCTGTCACAATGGGTTAAAGTTTGTGTATTTAGGTTCTCTCATCATAACGTCACATATGCACAAAAGCTCTGTTACAGCAGCATGATGTTTGTACATATTAGAAGTAGAGCTGTAAAGGTACACCTTTGCAGCTGAACATTGCAGTACAAGTCATGTATTGTTAGTGTCAGTGTCATAAGACGTCCTTGTATGGTTATGTTGACAATATTTTGTCTGACATATTTTCAGTCCAATATATAAGACAAGTAGGATAAAACATCATTGATCCAAAAAAATGGCATCTAATTAGGCATTTGCAAAATGATTAAATCAGTAGAAGAGGTGGTTCCAGTATATTGTTCATTTCTGAAGAATACAGAAAAACCTTCAGATATTGAATTGATGTATGGTTTAGAAATAAAGGTTTTGATAGGAACTTGTGTGATATTTTTTATGAACAGGGACAAATATAGTCCAAGAATCTGGCATACATGTATTGTACCACAGTAAATGTCATGTTGTGGATATATAAACACAGCAAAATTAGAAGCCCCATCTCTATGATAATATGTAGGGGCACTTATTATATGTACATATACAAACTATGGATGACAATGCAAAGACTGACTTATGAAAAAACTGTTATATATATTGTTTGTTATATGCAGTGGTCTATTTAGGAATAAAATTCAGCTGAATTGATGTTCTTCTAGGCCATCTATACCTTTATGTTTTGCAGTTAATCATCTTATTGTCCCAAATGAAAAAGGACGTGCCATGGGCAGGGGACATGGAAATGGTGTCCATCCCTCCCTGTAACAAAGATTTAGAATCTGGCCAGCCATGTGTAAATCTGAAATGGTGCAATCCCAAAATGGTGTTAACTCAATAACTTTAAAGAATTGGAGGCACAGTCACCATATTCACACCAATGATGTGCCATATAGAGGGCTAGGTCTAGTTCAAATATGGATGACCTTGATGAATTAACAAGGTCACAGAGGCATTCTTCCTAAAATGATGTGAACACAATAACTTGAACCATTGACATACAGTCATCATGTGCACACCAATAATGATCCCCTGAAGGGCCAGGTCAGGAAGTATACCCTTTCCCTCTACCCATATTCCATAAACAACGCTAATTTTCCCAGTGTTACAGTATTAACTGTTACTGTTTGTTTTAATGATATTACAAACATCAGTCTTTTAAGAGTTGTCTCGAGAATTAAAATCTTGTGTGTAGCTTTTTCCATGAAAGGTGGGGGCAACCAGATCTGTTCCACAGATCACCTTGTCCAGTTTTCAATTTAATTTTTTTACACTTTTTGTGTGATATTATGTTGTAATCTGATCATATACTGTTTGTTCACAAAGTAACATAAAGTTTGGTTGTTGTATTGTTGTTGCCGTTTCTAATGTCACAATGTGCCTCTTATGGTTCAGTACAATTTACATAATTAAATTGTTAACATTTTTCTGAGGGACCAAGTCAAGTGTTGTATAGTGATATTTCATTGTGTATTTGTTTCATGAAAGAAGGACATATCAGACATTTAACTGTGTTGAACTGACCAATGACCTCTGCTCTCAGTGAGTTTATTGTGCCTATACTTGAAAGAACGAGGTGTCTTGTTTATGTAATTGATGATAATGCCAACCATTCATCACTACTTACTTTTTCTGTATGTGCACATCTTGTCCAGTTTGTTGTTATTCCGTCCAGTTTAATACATTTCTTTACTTTTCACAACAGCTTTCACACAGAAACATAATTTTCATCTTTTCACCCAAGCATATATATATTACAAACAGACACTGGTGGGAACTGATACTCTGCAAGTTATTAGGCAGTGTTATAACATGTATCAACTGAATGATTCAGTTCAGCAAAGGGATAGTGTTACGGGGTGACATAAAAGCGGACCGAACTGTCTCATTAGTGAAGCTTGCTTTGCTAGCGAAGCGGTTGGTTCACCGGACTTGTGCGCCACCGACCTGGGTTCGACTCCCGGATTGGCCCAGGACTTTTCCCCTCTTATTTGTCTTCGTAACAAAATGGGGCTCGTCTAACGTGACAGTTAACTTTGTGGCCCAGGGAATAAGCTCACCAAAGTGTGACTCCTGGGATAAATGGTCTTGTTCTGATAGCAGAACGCTCTTAAGAGGGGGTGTGTTGCAGGGTGACATAAAAGCGGACCGAACTGTCTGGCTAGTGAAGCTTGCTTTGCTAGCGAAGTGGTTGGTTCGCCGGACTTGTGCGCCACTGACCTGGGTTTGACTCCCGGATCGGCCCAGGATTTTTCCCCTCTTAATTGTAACAATAGTCTGTGCTTCATGTTTGGGTTCAACAGGATCCTCCATTTATACCTAATTTAATGCACACACTGCTTTATATGCATTTGTTCTTTTTTACAAGAGGCAATGTATTTAAGAGAGTCAAAGGAACCTTTATGAATACAAAGACAGGTGGTCATATTAGAAGGCAGTCAATAGGTTCAACTGTATGTACAAATCTACATACTTCCATAAAAGTTGATAGGACAAAGCCAAATCAGCAGACTTTGTGGATCAACCATTATGGATTCATAACATTGATAGTGACATAGTCTCAGCAGACAATTAACAGCTAGTATAAAAAATAAATGGTGTATGGACCAATTTTATGATAGAAGTAACACAGCCAGCCCATTAGGAATTATGGTTAATAATATATTACAGTGTGACAGACAATTCTGTGTATTTAGGCAATGCATGGAGGAGTTCACTAACTTATATCACACATGTACAGAGCCTTGCATTTTGTATAATATTGAAACATGCAATTAAATATGTTGTTCTTGTACTCTGTTATATTTTTGTTATTATGATATTATGCATTGTTACATGTTATATAATTCAGAATATCAAAATATCATTAGATTAAGAATATAAATGTGAAAACCTGTTATAAGAAACGCATTGATATTTGAATACCCCCATGTTTATCAGTATCATAGTAATATCATGATATTCAAAGTTCTCATTCTTTTATCAGAAGGGGTTTCAATCTATTTTTCTCCTCATCTAAATAATTTTCGTACTACAGCCACTTGGAAAGATTTGATAATATTTCGACTGGAACAAACTATTTACCAGCTTTAAGGGGTCTTCCGTAATTACTGTTTTAACTAAATTTGAAAGAGTCTCGTGATTTAATTTTTTGAAGCTAAAGAATTTTCTTGTGACTCTAGTTTTCATCATCTATATGACAGAACACATTGCATGCAGTGTGCATATACATATATATTTTTAAGTGAACTATCATGTAATTCTATACCACTATCAATGAAACTCATGAGGAAGGCCACTGGGAGGGCACCATTTGCATCTTTAGCTGTGATATCATGATGGGATTTGAACCAGGCACCTTCATTTTTAGCTCAGCTGACTGAGCTAAAGGGATCACTCTTTGTCTGTCGTCTGGCCGGTCGTCCGTCCGTTAACAGGTCACAAATCGTAACCGCTGGACCTGGAATTTTCTAACTTGGCATCTTGGGAGGGCCATAATAAATCTCCTTGGAAACCTGAAATAAGTTCTCTGTTACCCATATTCTTCAAGCTATGGGTCTCGAAAATACCCCCAAGAATAATAAAAAATTTGATACAAAAGCTCAAGTATCTGAATTACTACTGCATTGATCACCATGATTCTTTGCATAAATATTGATCATGGAGTGTTCCATCAGTTCCTGCAAACTGGTGGCGCCACCTGTATTTTTCTTATTTTTACGAATTTTTTACTCTTATTTTTGAGACCTTTAAAGAAGTTGTCAATAGTTAACAAGGCACAAATCGTAACCGCTGGACCTGGAATCTAATCTAACGACATCCAGGGAGGTAAATGAAAAGTCTCTGTGTAAATATGAATTTAGGTCTCTGTTACGCATATTCTTGGAGCTATGGGGCTCATAAGTATCCCTCAGAATAATTAAAATTTGGTACAAACGCTCCAGTATCATAGTAACTAATGCATTGATCACGATGATTTTTTGCATGCAAACTGATCATGGACTGTTTCTTAAGTTCCTGCAGACTGGTGATGCCACCTGTATTTTTTCGAATTTTTAGCATTTTTTTTTTAGACCTTCAAATAAAGCCTCATCTGAGATAAGGCACAAATCTTAACTGCTGGACCTTGAATCTTCATACTTGACATCTAGTGAAGTCATTGAAAAATATCCTTGGAAACCTGAAATTAGGTCTCTGTTACCTGTATCCTCCAAGCTATGGAGCTTGAAAGTACCCCATAGAATAATTAAAAATTTGATACAAACACTCCAGTATCTGAATAACTACTGCATGGATCATCATGATTCTTTGCATGCTTACTGATCATGGACTGTTTCTTCAGTTCCTGCAGACTGGTGGCGCTGCCTGTATTTTTTCAAATTTTCACACATTTTTTTCTATTTTTGAGACCATTCAAATAAAACATCATCTGTTAACAGGGCACATATCATCACTGTTTGACCTAGAATCTTCTGACTTATCATCTAAAGAGGTCTATGAAAAGTCTTCATGGATACCTGAAATTAGGTCTCTGTTATTCATATCCTCCGAGCTGTTGGGCTTGTAAGTACACCAGAATAGTAATTAAAAATGTGATACAGAAGCTTCTGTATTTGAATAACTAATGCATAAATTGCTATGATTCTTTGCATGGTTTTTGATCATGGAGTGCTTCATCAGTTCCTGTAGACTAGTGGTGCCACCTGTATTTTTTCAATTTTTCACACATTTTTTCTCTATTTTTGAGACCTTCAAATGAAGCAGTCATCTGTTAACAAGGCACAAATCGTCACTGTTTGACCTAGAATCTTCTAACTTGACAACCTGGGAGGTCCATGAAAAGTCTTCATGGAAACCTGAAATTAGGTCTCTGTTACCCATATCCTCTGAGCAATGGGGCTTGACGTACCCCCAGAATAATTAAAAATGTGATACAAAAGAAGCTGTACTTGAATAATTATAATGCATTGATTGCTATGATTCTTTGCATGCTTTTTGATCATGGAGTGCTTCATCAGTTCCTGTTGACTGGTGGATACCCCCCCCCCCCCCCCCCCCATGAGGCATGTTGTTTTCAGTGCCATCGTCTGTCATCGTCGTCCTCATCTGTAGGATATCATGTGAACGCGATAACATTTGAAGGGCTGCATATTTATCGCCAAAATTTGAAAAACTCAATTGTTCATACTAAAATCTAGGAGGAGTTTGAAAACTAGTGACCTTGGCCTTCATCTTCAAGGTAAAATCTGCCGAAATGTGAAATTTTTGTGAAACCCGTAACTTTTGAAGTATTCCACATTTTGTCTTCAAATTTGGTACAGCAATTGTTCCTACTAAAATCAAGGACAAGTTAAAAAAACAGTGACCTTGACATTCATCTTCAAGGTCAAATCTGCAGAAATATGACATTTTTGTGAACCCCGGCCATAACTTTTGTGTTCCTTGACCATTTTCTCCTCAAGTTTGGTACACTAATCGTTCCCACCATGTTTTTGGACAAGTTCAAAACCTGGTGACCTTGACCTTTCTCTTCAACGTAAAATTGGGGAAATGTAACATTTTTATGAACCCCATAACTTTTGTAGTATTTCCAATTTTGTCCTCAACTTTGGTACACCAATTGTTACTACCAAGCTCTCAGACATGTTTGAAACCTGGTGACCTTGACCAGGATCTTCAAGGTCAAATTAGTTGAATTATAGTTATTGTCTTGTGGACGAGATAACTTTGAAGGGCTGCAAATTTTCCTCCAAATTTGATCTTCAAGGCCAAATTTATGCAATTCTAGGCTTATTGTGACCCCAGTAACTTTGTAAGTACTGAAGATTTTTCTTCAAATTTGACACACCAGTTCTTTCTGCCAAAATTTCATCAGATCTAGAGTTCGAAAAGCGGTGACCTTGACCTTCAAGGTCTAAACTGCTGTGATTTAGATTCATTGTTTTGAGATATTGCATATTTTACCCCTAATGTTTTAGGATGACCGATTGGGGGGAGACATGTATCTGTTTTGCAGAAACAGAGCCGTTCTAGTTCCAGTTTTTTTAAACAAATTTTTATGTCTATTTTTGAGAACTTCAAATAAAGCAGTTGCATATTAACAAGGCACAAATCATGAGTGTTGGACCTAGAATCTTCTAACTTGACATCCTTAGAGTTCCATGAAAAATATCCTTGGAAAATTGAAATTAGGTCATGGTTAACTATATTTTGCAAATTAGGGGAGAAAACATGATTTGTAAGCATCAAGTGAGTCAGGTGGGGCACAATTTGTATCCATTTGGCCTAAAATCCTCATACATGACTTTCAGGGAGGTCCCTAAAAATCTTCTTGGAAACCTGAAGTCTTACAATGTCTTACTTTTCATTTTGCAAAAATAAGGCCTTAAAAGTCTTACTTATCTAACATTTTAGAGGCTAGGTCTTACAAAAGTCTTACATTTTGTTTCACAGAAACTTAAATAAAATTTTGAATCTTGAAGGAGGCAAATAAATGGATACCATAAACCTGAAAGTAGCTAATTTTTCAGCTTGTTCCCGTATTTAACTGCATTTCACACATCATCTGCATGTTCAGACTACCATGGGTCTCATGATCAATGGGGGGGGGGGGGGTACCTGCGGAGTATTTTCAATGCGGACAACAGAATAAATACGAATAAGAAGACCCGCGTTCACAAGTTTCGGCGGTGTGAAAGGGGACTCATAAGTTGCTCGCCAGTTCATCACCAATTTTTATGGTATTTTCCTCTGCTGTACACTTTCACTAAATCATGTAATCTCTGCAGTTTCTGCATGTCGGTGGATGTTGTTGGAAACTGAAAGTAACGACGCGCTGTGTGCTTGGCGACAATGCAAGTAAAGTAGAAGAAATTCCGGAAACTATGACTTAATCATGAAAGAGTATGGTCCTAAAATATCACTCGAGCATCTATTTTTTAGTTTCATGTTTGCTATGCAGTTTCATGTATATTTATGATAGAATATTGACAGCATTTAAAAAGATCATTATTTTGCTTGACTCAGTCTCAGGCACACAAGGATTGCAGGGCTCGTACCAATAAAAGGTGTTTGAAAGTGTGATAGGTATATATAGACACGTGCTTGAAACTGGAAGTTGAAATAAATATTTGTGTGTGAGTTGGTGTATAGAAGATGCTTCAGTGATTTCTTAACCAGCCAGCATTAATATGACCCTGTTTACCAGAACACGGCATGAACTGACGTGCGTTTTCTGTAACTCTGCATGATTTAGGCTCGTCCTGCTCTTCGACATACCTGTGAGCTGAATTTTTCCAGGAACGATATCGATGGGTTTTGAAAGTTTGTCCCTATAGAAGTTAATACATTTGAATATTTATGTCGATAGTCTTGTGAAATATTACGTTGACAAATTTACCTCCTTTGTGGTCACGGACATCTTTTCGGGCACATATGCATTATGACCAATGTATCATACATAATTAATTTAATTTATGGATGGCTGTTAAAATCATTTACAATGAAAAATATTTTGTCAAATTTACGGCATTAAATTATGAGCTAGTTCAGGCTGCTTCGAAAAAGTGGAGCGCGGGAAAGTTCAAATATGTTACCATTTTGTGTGTAGGTCTAGATCGGTGAGCTTACAATGCATAAATCTAGCAAGTTATAAGTCTGCGCTGTAAAATATATTTGAAATATTTCAGCATTGAAATAACGGGCTATAATTGCTCCGCAGGCGCTCATCTAATTTTTGTATGCCAATAAATGCATTCAAACAAGAACATTTTTAATTACGTATTGTGCCCGCGTATGCAACGCAGAAGAAGCATATAGGCCTATCGGTGTCAGCAATGACTGGCCTATAGGCTATATCACCAAATACTGCATGTATCATAAACTCGCTATTTCCAAAATATGCATGACCATCAAGAAATCTATATTTTATCGTAAATTATTTTTTTTATCATATTGCTCTCGCATATCAGAACTCATTTTGCCCACTGATTATACGGTCTGCCCGATGTAAACGATGTCAGTGACACATTATCCCACGGCAATAAATAAAACTCGGAAGTCGGAAGTCGGAAGCCTTCGGAAGTCGGAAGCCGTTTTATTTTTTAATATAATTTTTAAAATAACGAACAAATCAACAACTTTTTGTATTACAACGGAAGATATATACCCCCTGTATCATACAATAAAGTTTCAAACATATATATTAACATATATGAAAATTAAAGCATAATTAATCAGTCGGAAGCCTTTCGGAAGTCATCCGAGAGTGACAGATGATGCTCAAAATGCATAAAACTCGGAAGTCAAGCCCATAGCACCAACCAACAATGACACAGATAGGGTCTTGCATGCATGAACCCAAATTTCAATAAAGGTAATATTAGTGTATTTGAATAAAAGTCATAATGTATATAACTAAAAAAATAATATATAAATTAATATTAAAATATAAAACATATGATATGAATGTAAAATACTATAATAACAAATAACATACAAGAAAAATACAAAACAGATATATTTTCGTATTTTCTATTTTTTTGTTGATTGAACAGATATAAACATGATGCAAAATATAATTACATAATAACAGGTATAACAAAATTTATACACAATGTGTTTAATATCATTATGTGACGATATAAATATATCCATTCAACACCAATATAATTATATCATATATAATCATATATTATAAAATTATATTATAATCAATATTCCTTAAATATTATATAAACCATTAAAAGTGATTAAATATAGAATATAACATTGTTCAGCATATTTTGTAGTATATGTTACGTATGACAAAGTGATATATGTTAATATAAAATAATAATTGAAATTATTAAATGTATATAATATGATTATTTATATATCCATTCATGTATGTGATTATTTATCTCATCCATCGAGAGAGTAATTCTTACAAATAAAATGGGTAACAGCTCGCAAAACAGATTTTAGGTGGCGATTACTCCCTTAACCACTTGTTATTTAATTAGTTGTAACTGATTACAATCTAAAGATATTTTATGTCGTTACCTTAAAAGCACACGCGTTTCTAAGCCTGATCCCCATTTAGCACTACATTTTAAAGAAACTGTTCTTAAAATGTTGACCAAAAACAGTATGTGGCTTTGAATTGTTTAAAAAAATAAAAATTGTTCTCTGGAATCTTTTCATATGTTATCCTGCTATAAATGTCAGAAATATATTATGATATATCTATTTCATTTAACTTTACATTTTTTAAAACATTTTCTCCTTATAATGTAATAGAAATATTTAATTCAACATAACTTATTTTGATTGAGCTAATTATTAAGATATAAAGATCCTGTTTTAATTTATTGAAATGATTTTGCATATGCCTTTTTTTAATCTTTCACAGTTTTGCAGTTTTACATTTATTTTTAAATTTACGAAATATAATGGAAGTGTTTTTTAATGTTTTAGAAAAAATTGTCTGTGCAATGTTCTAAAATTGTTTCCTGATACGTTGGGTGATCAGTATTTAGCAAGCTTTAGAGAGTTATGCGTGCCATGTATACCACCCTATTTCATGGATTAAAAACTACTACTTTCAGTAATACTGTATATATAGCATCCTAATGGATAAAAAATAGTTTTATTAATTCAAAAACTGAATGGAATTTCTTACGGTTTTACCAGTTCCTGCAAGAATGCGACAGTTTGATACTTTGTGTTTACATTAATATACAAATTTATGTATTTCATAAAATATTTGAATAGTATTAATTAAAATTATCATAATACACATGAATGTTATTTTATTAAGTTATAATTAATTTTTTATATGATATAATATTCATTTTTTTGTTAAATAAGGAAAAACGTTATTACATTATTTGGATAAAATTACGAAATTTTAAACGCTTTTATATTTTATTTCTACAATAACATTCCTTTTTAAAATATTACATTGCGATATGATATATAATGTATTACATTTGGATATGTATTTCAACATTTTTTTAGTTTGTTTTATTATTTTATATTTTATTATATTAGTTATATACATTCTGATTTTATTTAAATACATAAAATTACTAAAATTAAAATAAGGAATGATGCGAGACCTTTTCTGTGTCATTGTTGGTTGGTGCTATGGGCTTGACTTCCGAGTTTTATGCATTTTGAGCATCATCTGTCACTCTCGGATGACTTCCGAGAGGCTTCCGATGGATTAATTATGCTTTTATTTCCATATATGTTGATACATATGTTTGAAAATTTCTTGTATGATAGAGGGGGTATATATCTTCCGTTTTAACACAAAAAGTTGTCGATTTGTTCGTTATTTTAAAAATTATATTAAAAAATAAAACGGCTTCCGACTTCCGAAGGCTTCCGACTTCCGAGTTTTATCTATTGCCTTATCCCACACGTATCCGGCTGAGCCTATACGCACGATATCGTGCACACACGATGTTATACGCACGATATCGTGTATATAGTGCACAATATACACGATATCGTGCATATAGTCATGTAATGCACACGAATTATCGTGTATATTGCTCGTTATACACACGAATATCGTGCATGTAAAACGCTGTACGCACGATTTTTTTTGTTATTGTGTGCATTGTGTATATAGTGATTAATATGCACGAATTTGACTTTCCGGAGATTACATATGCACGCAGCGAAATTTAGCAGTGGTGGTCCCGGGGGGGGGGGGGGGTTGATGTGGGAGTCACAACAATCCCTTTTTAATAAGGGGTTCAAAACATTATATGTATCGATCAGCAGCATTTATTGAGTGAGCACTTGGGCTAGGTGTGCGTGTTCAGGGGTGTGCCATAAGGCCTGGGTTAAGGACGCAATTAACCAAGATCCATATATATATTTAATTTTTTTTCATAATATAACTGCACCCAGGTCCCAGATGGCAATGGTGAAGCAACATAGTTCACGTTTTTTTCGGGGGGGGGGGGGGGGATTTGGCCTTCTTTATTTCCTATATTGGTTATAAGTAGGCCTACAGGTTTTCATAGGGTAGGGGCTTAGCTGCGTACGCACTTTTAGTGGTTTAGTTGGATTGGTAAATAAAAGTATTGCATAAAGAATTATGTATGCGTCAGATATGGGGACGCAAAACCTGCGCGGATGATATAGTGATCTGCATTTTTTTTTTATTTCATCTGTTATTTTGGGGATTTTTTTAACTGAATATTTTCAAAAATACCCTGGACATCATGGTATTGCTGTACTTGACTATAAACATAACGAACAACAACCATGCGCAACAATCAACCATCGTCACCATTTAATTGCTCCCTAATTCAGTCAAACTGCCTCGTATCACATGCTTGCATTTCATCGTACACTATACGTCATGACTACATCTGAAGAATTCGAAAGATTGAAGGATGAAGGTTATTACAAAAGAAACTCATTTCATTATTCAGGTGACATTGCTCACTTCACAAAGATAGCCGTTACCCGTTAGTATGCTCAAACGTTCTGAAAAGATCATACATGGATTATAGTATTTCTGCGGCCAATTAATATGTAGGCCCTAATATCACTCCACAGAATTGTGATTTATGTAACAAGGTTCCACCTACAGATAAAGTATATACTACAAATTATCAACCATGTGGAACATTTAATTTTTAATTTCTCTCTTTGGAGCAATAAGGACATATCACAATATCTACCTTACCAAGAAATCTAATGTTGCAATAAAACTTAAGTTCACCTTTGCTCACTATGATGAATACAACAATGGATCCTGACTCCTCGGATTAAATATTTTTGTTTGTTAATACATCACCTAAAATGTTACTTTTACTATACTGACAACTGCGTTCTTGCATATTAACATATTCCCTTTTGTATTCTTAAATAGCAATTCACACAGTCAACATAAAATGTTGTAATCTAACTGTGTTATAAGCTGGTATATTTCAACACATCTGTTTATTATAAAATTACGTTCAAGATAGGCTGTGGCGGATTCAGAGGGGTTGAGCTATTACATCTCTCATTTTATCTATTCTTTTTCCCAGTTATTCGTTATTAATTTTTCTTGTTTAGATATCTTTGTTTATTCCCCAGCAATTAAATTATTAATATATCCAAAGTTTATTACATCCTATTCATATGTTGAGGATATGAATGAAGGGCTCTGTGATAAAGATTTAATAAGATAGCATCTAAATGTTTCTATACCCAGGGAGGGAGTCTTACCGTTATATATATCCACTCTGCTGGGTCATAACACCAAGGACTGGGTCATGTCCCCTTTAAAATTAAAAAAAATTCTCAATACGGGAGGGGTCCCCCCCCCCAATACATTTCCCCGTGTATACTTTAACTTTCAAATGAACAATATCTATACATTTAATTCATATAGATGAGAAAAAAAATCATACGCTGAATATATATTACGTATATAGTTATATATATATATATATATATATATATATATATATATATATATATATAAATTATATATATATTTGTATATATATGTATTTATAAAATATATATATTGCTTACAACCCATCGACCGCTAACCCAGTATATCAGCTCCCCCGTTCACGAATTTCTGGACCCGCCACTGATAGGCCTATTCGTTGTGGCTTGTATCAGTGTAATATATGTAAGATATTCCAGTGTATAAGAATAAACATGGTAAGGCATATTAAAATTATAATTCGTATGGATCACAAGATTTTGGAAATAATTCTAAATATATTTAATAAAAGGTTTTAAGCTGAAGACTAAATTTAAGTAGGCTAAACTTGACTCTATGTGACGGGGAACCAGACTAGCTGTTACAGCGCCGCACACACGATGTTTTTGAACCAATAGCGGCGTGGTTGTAA
This sequence comes from Sipunculus nudus, assembly GCA_026874595.1. NCBI lineage: Eukaryota > Metazoa > Annelida > Sipuncula > Golfingiida > Sipunculidae > Sipunculus > Sipunculus nudus. Next base: position 95,099 of record JAPPUL010000155.1, read on the forward strand.
CTAAATAAAAAGAATGGTTATAATATAATGTATACGGAATTTTAACTGAATATAAATGGAACTGTGATTTTGTGTACATAGCATACAATGTGCACGATAATCTCGTGCAGGTAACACAACAATATACACGATATATTGTCGTGCATGCAATCCTCTATGTGCACGACAATATCGTGCATATTGCAATACACTACGCACGACCAGTCGTGCGCCTGCGCACGAGAAAATCGTGCGTATAGCCGGTCCCCACGTATCCCGTGAATTTTGGAACGTCCAAGCTCGCTTGCTCTCTTTACAAATGCCTCACTCTTTGGCGGGAATACCTGCGGTTTTGCAGTTGATTGCGCTATTACAGCAGGATATCCAAGGGTTTCAAAGTGGAAGCTGGTCACTCTCGCGGCTTACACCTCACGGTAATGCGTCAGCGAGTATGTCATCGTATCAAATTTACCGCTGCATTTTTAGCGAACCTGTGAGCTTATGCGATGGTGCGGTGTCGTCCGTCTGTACGTTAACCATAGCTAACTCAAAAACGGCAGGAGATAGCATCACCAAATTTTTTTGCAAATAATCAGTCATCTGAAAAACTCTATCGGATTTTGTTAATGCGAACCTGTGCAATGAGATTACACCAGGTAATATGCTTCAATGCTGGACCATTACTTTTAAAGAACATGTGTAACATGTATATGAACAATGCAAGTAATAAACACTTAGAACAAGAAACAATTTAACAAACATCACTGCTGCAATTCTGGCATTGGTGCACACAACGCAAAAACTAGAATATGGGTCGTCAACAAGCGACTACGTGTATCCGCCAAAATCAGAGTAGGAAAGGTGAAGTGAGGCATGGATTGAGTGGCAAAGGGAAATAGAGTGAGGTGTGTTGCATAATAGCCTGGATGTCTGCAGCCGAAATGTCTATGTAGGTTGCGTCGCCTACCCAAAAAAACAGAAAGCTGTCCAAGATGTATAAACATGCAAAATGTTAGGCAGATAAGTCAAACCACTACTGAGATATGAGTGAAATACAGACGGACGCTGTGCAAAAATGGTGGCAGGTGGCGCCACCAGTTTTGTGTATGATAAAGAGCCATGTGAGATCTATACACATGCAAAATTTCAGGGGAATATGTCGAACCAGTCCTGAGATATAAGCCTGAATGTCTGCAGCGTATGCATATATGTAGGTGGCGCACCTGCCACAAAATCCATAAAGCTATCCAAGATGTATAAACATGCAACAATTTAGGCAGATATGTCAAACCACTGCCGAGATATGAGTGATTTTATGCCACGGCAAACAAACAGACGGATGCTATGCAAAAATGATTGCAGGTGGCACCACCAGTTTTGCGTATGATAAAGAGCTATGTGAGATCTATAAACATGTAAAACCTTTGCCAAATCGGTCAAATGGTTCCTGAGATATGAGCTTGGATGTCTGCAGCGTAAAATTGAATGTAGGTGGCGCCACCTGTCATAAAACAAGAAAACTGTCAAGGATGTATAAACCTGCAAAATTTCAGGTGGATAAGTCAAACCACTGCCGAGATATGAGTGATTTTATCCCAAGGCAGATGAACAGGTGGACGCTGTGCAAATATGGTTGCAGGTGGCGCCACCAGTTTTGCGTATGATAAAGAGTTATGGGAGATCTATACACATACAAAATTTTGGCCCAACTGGTCAAACGGTTCCCGAGATATAAGCTTGGATGTCTGCAGCTTAAATGTGAATGTAGGTGGCGCCACCTATCATAAAATCAAGAAAGCTGTCCAGGATGTATACACATGCAAAATTTCAGGTGGATAATTCCAACCAATGCAGAGATATGAGTGTTTATATCCCAAGGCAGATGAACAGATGAAAGCTGTGCAAAAATGGTTGCAGATGGCGCCACCAATTTTAGTGTATGTTATAAAGCTTTTCGAGGGCTACATTTGTGCAAATTTTTTAGCCTTATCGGTCTAACGGTTCCCGAGATATGTGGGTTTATGTTTGGAAACAGATGGACGCTGGGCAGAGAGGAAAGGTCAGAGGTCAACCAAAATGAGGGCGCAGCAAATCACACGTGACCGATCATAATTTCGAATTTTAAAAAATTCTGCCCAGTGGTTATGGAGGAGTTCTCCAGAAACCTATGCAGCGATGGCGGCAGCGTCGGTGTCCGACTAAAAACATAGTATCCGCAAATCTCTGTTTTGGCGGATACAATGACTGTATCTGGCACCACCAGTCTTATATACAACAAAGAGATATATACATATGCCCAATGTCAGACTGATATGTCAAACCCCTCATGTGAAATAAGCAGGGACATACACTGTGCAAAAATTATTGTAGGTGGCGCCACCAGTCTTTTTACACAAAAGCTACCCAATATGTATAAACATACCCAATTTTAGGATGATGTATCAAATTCCTCTGTAGAAATAAGCAGGCACATACACTGCAAAAGTCAATGTAGGTGGCACCACCTGTCTTGTAAATGAGAATACCATCAAAGACGCATAGACAGGTATCAGTCCAATACATCAAACTTCCCCAGAGTTTGATGCACTGGGCTGACAAGGCTTAGGTGAGTAAGGCAGTAGCCCCCGAGTGACCTGTGACAAATTGCTGCCTCAAGCTACTGCACTGAGTGAACTCTTGATCTGCACCTGGCTAGACTGAATGAACTTTTGACCTCTAACTGGCTGCACTGAGTGAACTCTTGACCTGTTGCATAATCTGACACAGTTGGCAGTCTGCCAAAGCTATAAATAGAATGCAGCTACTGCACTGAGTGAACTCTTGACCAATACCTGGCAGCACTTCTTCCAATCCTGGCACTGTGCCAAAACTATTTATAGAGCTGACATCATCTTGGCTAATGGCCAACATCGAGGCACTGGCAATCTGCCAATGGTGAACCAAGTGCTGCCATCTGTACACAAAAGTGGTCCCTACTTGAAATAACTTAATTTATTTTCCCAATACAAAATGCTTTCAGCTGACTTTTTATAAAAAAAAGAAATCAGGAATATATGTAAAATTATTACGGATGCATACTAAATGCAAAATTTAAATACAGATATATATCATTGATGGCAAATTCTTGAATTAAGTTGGGTTGGGATACCAATAATTTATAATCCACGTACAGTGTCTTTATATAACCACAGAGAGCTGAATACCCATGATTGTAACATTGCCTGGTATGATGAAAAACTTAAGTCATAAATCTAAATTTTTTTTAAAAGCTTTTAAAAAAACTTTCTTTTCAATATTAACCAAATATAACTTGAAATCTAAATGTCTAGTGGCATAATGTAATAGATGCTTATAAACGACTAGATGTAACAGCATCACGCAGCTAACATATATGGTAAAATGATTCAATTCAATCTCCATAATTCAGCCAAAAATCATTCATGTAGAACCATTAATGACAATTATTATAAGAATTATTGTAGGGATTATTCTTGTAAAATATTTAACAAACTGGCTTCAGTGGCATCAGTCGAAAAACGTTTCGCAAGTTTATAAAGTCATATAGGAAGATACAGCAAAATGGCTAAGTTCAGCTTCCTGTAACTCAGCCAAAATGCTCTGAACCAAAACCATTTGAACAAACTTGAATTATCAACATCTGAGAATAATTAATGTGTGAGATTTAAGAATTTGGCCCAGTGGTTTTTGAGAAGAAGATCTTTGTAGCCACTGAGCTAAAATGGGCTGTTATGGCATATGACTAAATTCAGCTTCCTATAACTTAGCCAAAAGTCACTGAAAAGAGACCATTTGAACAAACATCAGTAAGCACTACCCTAGGATCATTTCTGTGCGATATTAAACATTTTGGCCATATGGTTTCAGAGAAGAAGTTTTTTTTTGTAGCCCTCAGTGTGATACAGGCACTAATGACCCCGTACAAATAAGGCCGATGCAGGTGGCGCCACCAATACCTCAATTTCAGATATGACCTATGTGACCAACATTGGCATAAAATTTGGTGATGATAGCTCCAGCCGTTTCTGAGATTTAAATTTCAATATGCTTTTTTGCACAGATAACAAAGTTCAACCTCCTGTAACTCGGCCAAAAATCTCCAAACTGGAACCATTCGAACAAACTTGAGAAAGAAGGTTCCAGGATCATTTCTTTGAAATATTGGACAATTTGGCTGGACAGTTTCGGAGAAGATTTTTAAAACTTTTTTTAGCTTTTTCCCTATAAAATCTAAGAAAATGCAGTTAGAAAAAAATAAACAAAATCTGATATAGTTTTTTGGATGACTGATCATTTGCAAAAAAAATGGTGATGCTAGCTCCTGCCGTTTTTGAGATAGCTATGGTTAACGTACAGACGACGCACGACAGACGACGCACGACGGACGACGCCGCACCATCGCATAAGCTCACAGGTTCGCTAAAAATGTAATTTTAGACTGTTCTAGCTTATACACTGTTTTATGATGAAACTGTTAAGCTGATTGGTTTAAACTTTACAAGAATTATTCTATTGTAGGGTTCTGCCAGTTTTATAAGAATAGATTGGGTAAATGCAGCTTTAAAAAAGTAGTGTAGCCATTTGAAAAAGGCTTTCTGTGTTTGAAAACAGATTTGACAACATGCTGAGTTTCAGCAGCCAAGTCAACAGGTCACTCAGTACAATCAGGTGGGGTCCAGACATCACCATGGCAACCGACCTGGCTCTGTTTGGTGTCTAGACAATGTTCCTAGACGTCAGTGTCTAGACGTCTTGACGTCAGTGTCTAGACGTCTAGACATATCGTCTAGACGCAGAATGCCCAAATTAGAACTATTAGACTATATATTTTAACTGTTTGAAAAAAACTTGGTTTGCACTTTTAGCGAATCTGTGAGCTTATGCAATGGTGTGGCGTCGTCCGTCTTCCGTCGTCCATCGTGCGTCGTGCATCATAGCCATCTCAAAAAGGGCAGGAGCTAGCATCATATCTCTGCATTGGTTTGACTTATCCACCTGAAATTTTGCATGTGTATACATCCTGGAAAGCTTTCTTGATTGTATGACAGGTGGTGCCACCTACATTCACGTTAACACTGCAGACATCCAAGCTCATACCTCGGGAACCATCTTGGGCCAATATTTTGCATGTGTATAGATCTCACATAGCTCTTCATCATACGCAAAACTGGTGGCGCCACCTGCAACCATTATTGCACAGCATCCATCTGTTCATCAGTTTTGGGATATAATCACTCATATCTCAGCAGTGGTTTGACTTATCCACCTGAAATTTTGCAGGTTTATACATCCTGGACAGCTTTCTTGATTTTGTGGCAGGTAGCGCCACCTACATTTATGTTTACGCTGCAGAAATGTAGGCTTATATCTCAGTACTGGTTTGATATATCCCCCTGAAATTTCGCATGTGTATAGATCTCACATAGCTCTTAATCATACACAAGATTGGTGGCGCCTCCTGCCACCATTTTTGCACAGCATCCTTTTGTTTGTCTGCTTTGGGATAAAATCACTCATATACAAGTAGTGGTTTGACTTATCTGCCTAAAATTAGCATATGTATACAACTTGGACACTTTCTGGATTTTGTGGTAGGTGGCGCAACCTACATACACATATCGGCTTCACACATCCATGCTAATATGCAACACACCTCACTCTATTTCCCCTTGCCACTCAATCCATGCCTCACTTCACCCGTCCCACTCTGATTTCGGCGGCTACACGTAGTCGCTTGTCGACTTCCCGATTCTAGTTTTAAAATGTCCTAGTCTGAAACTTGCAGGTCCAAAACAACCATTTAGCTGAAATCATAATGACTAAGGAAGATATGCAGGACATAAGAGGATCAATATTAAATTTTAAAAATAAACCTCCATTCATACTCCCAAACTTTACACAGGTTCGCATTAGGCATGTAGGCCTTGTTTTTCTTTTTCGCGGATATTCTGTGAACTCGAGTAAAGGAAGTTATCCGAACATTGCCATGAAAATGTTTGTATACCTGAGGATTGGATTGCACGTGTTCTTTGATTTGGCGGGAAAATGAAGTTGTTCAGGGAGAGTTGGGGCCTGGCGATCATGGAGCTGGAGCAATCATGTTACAACATTACCGTTCTACGCTAAACGCTGTTTTTAGATTTGATAAACGTAACAGGTTTATGGATAAAGAGATGCATGCTTTGCCATGTGTAATATAAGCTTACGGGAATGAACTCTGATCGTAACGAAATATCTGTACAAGTATACGGAAACAGTCGGCAAAGGAGTAGAGAATATACGGGCATGTAAATGAGGCCTGTTCATTTATTTATGTGTCATTTGTAATTTGGATGGGTATAAAAACGAATATATTTAAGACCTATATTTATATATATGGTTTCAAATAACCATGCGAAAATGGTCTAATTTTTCACGAAAAAAGTCTTACAAAGTCTTAAAAAAGGTCTTACTTTTTTAAATTGAAAAGGCGCAAGAACCCTGTGTGTGAAAGAACTTGATTTTAACACTAAATTAGTCAGGAGGGCATAAATGGTAGCAGATGCATGTAGGTCACTGTAACCTGTATCTAAGGGCTATTGGGAAAATGCATTTTGCCCATTGTTCAAGGCTCCTTGAATTCAGCTGAGCGTCATGGCCCATTTGTTATGGTTCAGGGCTTAAAAGACCCAGGTTACTGGTTTACCCCCCCCCCCCCCTCCCCCCTTACACACACACCTGCTCGTGTTATTGTTCTGTCAAGGGATAACACAAACGATCAAGTTTGAGACATTTATTCATCAGATCAATGGCCAACAGTAAAATATATTTTCTTTCTTTTACACATACATTCTATATGATATACACAATATACATATATTAACATTTAAATATTTAAATCAAACACATTTTATATAATAACATATATATAATATATAGCATTTTCATTTGAATATTCAACCTAGTTCATAAAGTCATTTGAGCTCATAGTAACACAAACCTACAGACCCATGCTGAATAAATAACTTTGGTGTAAGGCCACCTTCCTCACTGACAAACTTAATGTTCAGACTTCTAAGGATGGTGACCCTATAGCTGTACTGTCAGCAGTTAAATACTAATACAATGTATCTGAATCTGGGGTCTGTATCAAACTTTATGTTAATCCAGTACTAAGAATTATGTTTTAATGGCAGTTCCCATGCATTAGCCAAAATTTGCTACTTCACTTTAAAACTTAGAAGTCATTTTCACAAAAGAATATGGCAGAAAAAGACTTCAAGATTTTACCCATCTGCTGGCTTATATTTTTCTACAAAAAACAAAAAAAAACAAAAAAGAAAAACGGCCTAATAGATCACCTTTCTACAGCTAACACTTGCAGCAAGGATTTTTTTCTTGTAATCCAAGAAAGTGTAAAGGGACTACAAAATGCAAGACATGTTGACTTTTTTTTCTTTGGACACTAATGTGACAGCCTATATACGATAAGGATTACATATGGGATAATGTTGACAAGCAAGGTTATGACAATTGGCACTGGGATCTATGACCACACAAGACATATGTAATGAAGGCAGACATTTATTTGCAGAAAACACCTGCCCCAGAGTTTTTAATGAACAATCTGCAGGTAATTAGTCTTGTTTTCTCCTCAAACATGATATACTTTCAAGAACTGTATTCTTATTTTCTCTTCATATATTCTGTAATCTTAAGAAAATGTAGAACTGGTGTCATCTTCATATACAATGTATCCCCCTATCTGTAATAGCCTGGTTCTATGCACAATATTTCCTTTCCCATAGTCTTGTGCCTTTTCATATATAAAATCTATTCCTCATGCTATTAAGTGGAACAAGTCTGTAACGAAACAAGTATAACACTAACTTTCCACTAACAAAGCAGAACTATGAAACATCTCCCCACTTATTTGTTGAATGTTTAAAGGAAATAAAAGGTAAATTTGTCTTGGAAAGACTAAGTTTGTTGATGCGCTACATAGGCATTTAATATCATTCATTTAAAATTCATCTTTCAAAATTATATCAAAAGAAAAAGAGTATGTTCTAATTTTTTGCATGCAGGTGTTAAATTAAACATATAGTAAAATGAGGTACTGGTAAGTTTACTCTATCAGTCCTCGCATCCTGTGTCGGCAAGCAATTTTTCAAAACATATATCATCTCTTTATAAAATCAGTTACCAAATCTATGCAATAAGGTACTGTAAAGCAGGCATCCACAGAATGTGACCTAGAAAAAAGTGAAATCCACAACACGAGTTTGCATGCAGTTTCAGTAATGTTTATAGCCTTCTGTACTTCACAGAGATTTGATCGGCTTAAGGCCAACAAAGTACTGAGGTCATAGTGTGAGGACCTCTACTTGACAGAAAATGCTGACTCGCACATTATGGCAAACAGGACTGAGACTTTGCATGGTATCATATTATACAATGACACTCATATACTAAATCATGTTGAAGATTTCTGAGAGATGCAGACAAGAACCAGTATGATGAGCTATACATGACATTCACAGAGCAACATTTGAACCTGTCAAATGACTGCACTTGCAGCCGTTATTGTATTTATGCATGTCAAGTGATAATAAGGGGCTGAGAAAGGCTTCCTGTTGGGAAGAAATGACCAAAAATATTCAATCTTTTTCTTCTCCGTTTCAAGAGGCCCTATCCACAAAAAGCATCTACCTTACTGAGATATAATGTATAAAGACAAATAAATCAAAAGACATTCAAGTATCAGCCAGGTTTGACTTTTGTTATATGTGGCAGGACTGGTTCAACTGTGGGTTCATAAGTAAGACTAGCAAATAAATCACTTTGGCTGAAACATCTTCTGACTAAAAGTAATTAATATAATTATGCATAATCAGGTTATTAAGTGTTTTTTTAATATTCAACAGATTTAAATTAACCTAATAAACATACTGTAAAATATACACTCCAGGAGACTAAACCACTGTAGAATGAGGCAAAAATGAGACATGATGGAATAGAGATAACTAAAAAGATTGATAAATCAGATAACTGAACAAAAATATAACAGACTGGGAAATAAATAGAAGAATCAATCTATACATGTATATGGTCCCTCAGGTTAAAGCTGAAAGACACAAAAATATTACAACAAAGAAGGAATGTAGTCTGTCAAAATATACATAAATAGATATCATTAGGTCCTACATGGTATGAAACAATTTAACAAATGGCACAAAACTCAGTAACAACAAAATCCACTTTCTACCCCATTGCAATTGCATTCTTTCAGCACAATTTACCAACCTCCTAACTGGGGGCTATATTGTTATATATACCCTATATATAATGACTAGAATTACAGGAACATTTGATATAACCACTATGATTTTAGTGTAGTTTAAAGTGATGATTCTATTTAATTATTAATCAATTTAATTATCAATCATGAGCTGACATATGACTAAACACCAGGCTGAAAAATTTCAGTCCCAGAATATGTACAATTCCTGTAGGCTGTTTATCTAGAAGTATTTATGGTATCATAAGCTATGATTTGATGCATGAAATCACATTCTCTTAAAAGCTGATTTGTGAAGTACAATTTACTATTGGATAACAGAGGAATACAATAACATTGTCCAAATAATTATAAAAATAAAGCTATAATTTGTGCTGAAGAAAAACAATGACTGGTCCAGGAGATGCAGTTAATATGGAAATATGTTCATGGGCTCTACCCAGCACTTAATATATGTGCAAAGTGAAATATAAACATTAACATTAGCATGGAAAACTTGTGCACATATATATATATATATATATCTGTGAAAAGCTTTGTCCTCCATAACGGGCAGTACTCTAGATAAAGGACCCTGAGGGCAATATGAGGCCTGTACTATTACAGGACTAACATAAAAGTCTGACTGACGATCCTTCTTGAGCCAAGAATTTCAATAGTTCGATCATGCATACCGCATGTGTAAACAGACTAGTAATTTTCATGCTGTTAGGTATATATGCTTTTATGGTCCACAGAAAAATTCCATATAACATTTATAACATCATCATAACAAAATTATGCCAGCTATAAGAAACCAGCTATATACTGTGTACTGCACACCATGTGCATTAAAGAATTATTTTTTTCAGTGTGTCAATCCACAGAGTTCTCTGCAATGAATGAAACCAATTATCTAACAACAAATGGTATGGGACACTATGATTAATTATGGGACATGATTACAACAGAGAGTTTACCACAATATGTCAGATGTATAATACAATATGCAGTATAACCATGGTTAAATAATTTATTTCATATATTTCTATTGGTGCTTTACAATCTAACTATGGACTACAACTTTAAGATATAATAAAGTCTACACTTCAGACTACTATAAATCAACCAACCAATGTTATATACTGGAGTAGTAAAATATATCCAATATCTCTGATTGTAATGATTAAAGTGATGCAGACCAAAAACCATTAACAGTACATACCAGTATTAACTATCTAACATGAACCTTGATATGTCAGATAGGTAAAAATGAGCAGTGTTAGTTACTACAGGTGTGCCTTGTGAGGGCAATTTAAATTAGAAGTTTACCATGTGGGTATGGAAGCAAGTTTGCATAAACATGACAGAGGGGCACACATCAAAACGTTACTAACCTCAATGTCATACGAGATTCACAAGAGAATTATGAAGGCCCAATAACCAAAGACACCATGATGTAAGGCATCTGATATAATTAAATGAACTTGATACATGAGTACAGTCAGTCTGTGTATGTTTGTGTGTGTATATGCACTGTATTAAAATTGTGTTTAACTGGTAAAGATAAAGACTAGTCCCAACTGGTACTTTTTTAGACACTGTCATGCTTGGCTAAAGTCATGGAAATGTGATGGTAGCAAATGGTAAGGTTAGCCTCTAATACCCATGTACAAGAGTTGTGTGTTTTTGTGTTCATGGGCATTGTTTGATATTACTTCCTGTGTGTAAGTACAAATCCTCAATGTACAATTTTTAACCTTCTATTATACTGGGTTTTAAGTCACTGAGATGTGCTGTATAGGTGGTGAATTAACACAGTTTGTGTTTAATGCACATGTCAAATAAATTCAAACAATCAGCCATCTTTGTGTCCATTATATCCTTAAAAAGTGTATGCAACACTAACACATCTAACATCACATACATAAATTTCCTTGATTCAGCATGCCTGCACATTTACTAATTATCTAGATGTTGATAGCTCAGTCCTATATTAGTTTTTGTATTCCTTATCACTACAGAGTGTAATTGTGTATAATTTAGTGACACAATGGTTTTAAGCACCAATAATAATCTACAGGGCAAAATCATGGCTGACAGAATGGTGGAGAAAATGTTATAAACAGGTGTACCTAAAACACTACATATTACACAACATTATGTTATTCCTACGTGGTAACACGTCATTCTTCAACACTTGTTACACTTAAACCTGTGCGTATAAACCATAGATTGCCTTGAGAATCCCCACTTGTGATCTGTTAGAACAGATGATAATGCCCGAGTAGAAGCCTCCTGCTGACCAAAGTGTACCCTCAGAGCAGAATCCTTGCCAGTTTGTCTGAAATCTAGATGGTGTCCATATTGTCCCTGGCCAACCCCGTCAGCATCACTGATCCTGTTAAAACCAAACTGACATTGCATGAATCTGAATTGCACAACTTGGCAGTTACAACTTGCATTTAGTTAAGGAATTAATTATAATCATCAAAGTTTTCTCCCTGCACAACTTCAGACTGATGGTAGCGTCCCCTCTCAGCGAAGTCTTCATTATCTTCTGTTAGCTGGGCAGCCATGGTGTTCATAGCAGGGGTGTTTGGTGTCACAACAATCTGTTCTTGTGGAACTGGGCCCCTCCTGTAAAAACAAAAAAACTTTACATTAACATTCTTGAAATCTATACTGTGCTGCTGTTCCAGGGACTGGTCTTATTTATTACCTGTGCAACCTCAGGCACATGACAGCCAAATTTCTGGATTACCCATATATACACAAAAGTTTTCTTTTCAAGAATATAAATAAGCAATTATGAAACCTTTGACTGGTAAATTAAGTTCATAAGTGGACTTTTTAGTTGGACCATGATTATACTGGCGTGTATAAAAATCTGTAATACCCTTTATTGGCTAATAGTTAGTCGATCTATCCACCATGCGTTAAAATTATAAGTATAAACAGTTAAAGATGAGAAAGGTTTGCACATAAGGTTTGAGTGATACAAAGAAATCCTTTGCATACACATGGTCTAACACACTGTAATACCAGAATATAGTTTATACTAGAAAATGTATGCAGCCCACTTTGACTGATTCCATTTTTTTTATACAAACTTACTGTAAACATACGTTTTAAGGTTCAGCACAGTAGGTTAAGGGGGCGGGGGGGGGGGGGGGGGGGGGCCTTTCATTGACCAAAAAATTCATGGACACTGAAAAAATAAGAACTACATACTCACAAACCAAGCCAGATTCTGCCATAACAGCCTTAAGTTTAAAATGTTTCTACACAAGGTGCCTCTGCAACCCCCCCTCCCCCCCCCCACAACTTCAAATCCTGTATGCAACCCTGTTCAGTGTAATGTAAGTATCTTACCTGCAGCACCTCTTAAAGCCATCCCTTATCCATTCATACATGCTGAATTCAGCTATACCTAAAAACACACATGACAGTAAACAGTCAAAATGTGAATATGAAGAAATATGTCCCTTTGTGCAGTTTAACAAACAACAAATGCTGATAGATTCTACATTAACTGAATACTAGGTCTCTTTTAAGTTTAAAAATATAAAATAAATATTTAACATATGTTTAAGGCATATGTTAAACACAAAATATAAACAACTTATACTTATTTTGACCTTCAGAATAATATCATCATTTGAGCTACAAATTTGGCCAACCTTTGGAGCATATAATATATATTTTCCATTGGAACAATTCCTAATTGATTAATTTTTATGTCTATGTACTGTATAAAAAGACCTCCATCCATCACTTCTCCTTTGATACATCTAATGAGGGCACTATATTTCTCAAGAACATTACTACACTGTTGCATGATTAAGGATACCGTAGAGGAACTAACCTGGGAATACTCCTGGATTGGCTTGGCCTATGTATATATAAATGAGCAGCACCAGAACTAACATAGCCAAGGCATACACCCACTGGATGGCAAACATAATAACAAAGCAGGCCAGGACCTGTAACACACAGACACACAATGTGTACCGGTACTGTAACCATAATCGAGTGAGCATTCCCATCTAGAAAACCTTCAGCCTCTCTATTAAAAATATTAATAGCTAAAATGCATGATCCTGTGCAATTTTTTTTAAACTTTGACAAAGAGTCAACTTCCATTTCAAAACTACCAGTATCCACAGCCTTTTCAACTATATCTCACATTTTTTATATTATATAAGCCAATAATTACAAAAAAAATATGCAACTTATTATACAGTATACAGCAGCATTTAGGGAAAATTAGATTTCAAGTCTACACTTGAAGGTAATAGTAATTATTTGCAGTCATTAAGTCAAATAATTTTAGATGAAATATTTTAAAGGAGACTAGGCACGAGACATAAATGTGTCTTTGTTACTTACCCCTAACATAGATAACCACCTGTTACACATGAAGGAATAGAAGGACCTTGGTTGTCTTGTTATCTCTGTATTTGCCTGCTTAACTGGAAAAAAAATCACACACACATCAGACACAGATGAGAAAAGGTTTCTGGACAAAACAAGAGTTGAATTGATGGCCTTTAATTTCATCAGATGCCAAAAGGTGTCCTTAGGTTTCCAATCAATGGGTCATGAAGTTTGTTAGAAGAAGGAACATAAGCATTTAGGTCAGGTTAAAAAAGACCATAACCAAGAACTGATTTTATCTGAACTACTCTCTCATAAGTCATATTCAATTTTTACTAAAAGGTTAGTGGTATCATGTACTTCACTTACCCTTTTTGTTGCTAAGAAGTTCTGAGGTATCATCTAGTTTTTGTGGTTCTGTGTCAGTCTCTTTGGCTTGAGCCTTGGTCAGATCAAAAGTGGGGCTAGTTGGGCTTCCAACACTGTTTTGTCTGTAGAGCTGTCCTCGCTGGTCCTGTATCCTCTCTGGGAACAAGTTGTCCAGATCTCCAGTATCTTTGTGCTTTTTATCTAGAGAGCCATAACCAACAAGAATGCCACCATTCTGCAGCATTCCACCCTCTCCCGGTTTATCCAAATTAGATGCTAATAAATTACCACTGTCTTTAAAGCGGGCTTCTCTCGTCTGCTGCTTGTCAAAGCTCATGGCTAGTGAAAAGTAAGCATAACTGACTGCTGCATAGGTCAGCAGGAAGGGCATGGTCACTATAGGTCCAAGTGTGTTGACTTTGCCCACAAAAATGAAGATGAGAGAGATCAGAGTGACCACAATCAGGGCATACACTGGCACCTTGTTAGGTCCACGCTGCAATACAAAGCAACAACAGAAATGGTAAAAATATGTTAATAGTGGTAGTACAATATTATACTCACTGTCATCAAACTGTGTCAACCTGATTTTGAATGCATTTTATGAAAATGCCAATAATACTTCCACTGACAGGTCAATATGGCATGAATGAATCTTTAAAATAAAATCTGAAATTTACAGTTTACTATCTTATGAACTCATTCCTGTATTCTAACAATTTTAATTCCTTTCAACCAGCTTCTATTTATTTTTCTTTTAAATACTTTGTTTTTCACATATTCTTTGCCATATCTGTTGCTTAATGATATTGTTTTTGATGATTTCAAGCAATTTTTTCCTGAATATGTTGGGAGTTATGCTTTTTATCTCCTTTTTGTTTATGGAGGTTTTGTATGAGCTGATGTAGACCTCAAACATTCCTTTTGAAAGGTATATGAAAAGCAGGTGAACATGGGATGGTGGGAAACAAGTACACAGAATTTCACCAATAATATATTAAGTCTATATTTTACATTTCAATAAAAACAGTCATAATAAATCATGTAAAAAAACAAGCATTCTTGCTGTACTGGATAGACTGTGAGTGTGCACACTTATCTCATAGCTTTGAAGCTCAATTATATAATTAATATTATGTATCAGTTGAATTCTGTTCCATTCAAAATGAAAATGTTACAAGCTTTAGAGAATTTACCTACATACATCAATTAATGAAATGTTACAAAACACTGTTTCAGTTTACATTCAGTACTGTTTATCTGCTAAAATCTGTGTAATCACTATTTCAGAAACTTGTCAATGCGCTTGCACTTTCACATCTTTGTAAATGCTTACTGACATTCTAGCTACAGTTTGGGAACATACATTTTTGGAAACCCTTCTTTCAAAAGAATGATTAACTGATCCTCGAAGAATTTAAAGACAGTTCACTATTAAACAGAAAAGAGTCATGCTTCTAGAGAGCCACTGAAAACTGAAAAAGGCAACTAATGACAATGCTGAAATGTAAATATACCACTGATAATGATCAAAATGAACAGAAAATAAGGCCAGAGATTGGGTATCTCTCAATGAAATACTGGAAGGGATGTACCATAAATCAGTTAAAGGACTACAGGCTGATTATATCAAAATGACATTGGCAGCATGTGTTTTAACCATCTTCACCTTGATTCAAGATGTTTGTAACCCGCAAAGAGCAAATAAATGAAGCCATGTTAAGTGGAGAATCAACTGACACATGCAATATTCAATTTTCAGTTAAGCATGGAAAACTTGTTCAGCTACAGGCACATTTGATGCTGCAGACACAATGTTTGAATAAAGGCAACATGAATGAAATACACATTGCCAATATCATAATGACAATACTAATCTATCAAAACTTTAGGAATATCCTTCAGCCCTTCGAAGCTTACCCTGGAACCAGCCCGTTTAGGCCATACAAACACATTGCTGTCAATCATAGCAGACAGCAACACAGGGGCCTCGGTGGCTGATCCGAGGGCTGAGGACAGAGAAGCTACATACAAACCAATCAGCAGCATTCCTGCTATTGACACCTGAACGTAACAGTGGAGACACAACACACAAGTATAGTATACAGTATTTACAATTAAACAGAAAATCTGAACACTTCATATGATCCAGATGAACCATGTCTGGCCAAGACAGCAATCCTGTTTAAGCTGTGTACACAATTACCACTGAAGTACCACTCATATAAATATATATCCTGAACAAATATAACCTCAACTTACATTTTTTCATTTTTCCCATCTACCCCCAACCCCTGCAAAATATAACCAACCAGAGAATTTGTTCTTAAAGACATTCACCCCTTTGATGATGATGTCATACTCAAACATAACAGTCCATGCTGAGATTTCATATATGAGCCTGTACATGACTTTTTTGTAATTTATTTAAAATTACAAATAAAAAATTCATGATTAAGGCACATGTTATTGAAATCTGTGTTGCAGATGGTTTGCTATCAGATCAATAACACAAATGTGCGGTGGAGAGGACCACGTGGCCCTTACTGTAGCTGGCTCAATAAGTGATCCCTATCTGGGCCAGACAGATCAATAAAGGTTCAAACCTGGATCTCATGTCATATTCTGGATAAGTGTTGATCTTATCCATGATAGGACTGACTAGACACATGAAAGGAACCATCTAAAACTAGGCTATAAGCACTAGTAACTAAAGCACCAGTATTAAAAGGGGTTTGTCAAATTAATACTAACCAAGACCAGTACACTGAACTGAAGGAATCAATACAGCAATTTAGCACTTTGCACAAACAAAAGTATGCACAACAACAGAATTCCACACAAAACATTAAGAGATATCAGCTACCCTAACGATTGCTCATGCCTCCTAAACTTACCCCTTTTCCAAGGAATTTGATGACAGGAATAACATTTTCATTGGCTACACACTGCAGGATTCGCGGGGCACCATACAGGCCACCCATACAAGAGGATATAGAGGAGATGTAGAGGCCAGCCAACCATAAGACACCCACTACTGAAACCTGAAACAAAAACTTAACCGCTACACAGCCATGCAGAATATGTCAAGCATCACTACCACGGCTGGTATCAAAATAAAAACTCTACTTCCAATATTGCAGGAGAAGCAGTGTGTTACAACATCTTTATACTGTATTCTATCAACAATACAAATATACAGCAGATTAAATGAAAACTCAGTATTACATTACTAATATCAACAATATTAATAAAATAATAAATTGATAAAATAATTAACTTTTTTTAACTACATGTATATAGTTTCAATATTTACATATATAAATATTATATGCCATTTTTACAGACTATTTGAAAAAAAAATTTCCTTTAATGACCACTTATATTATTGTAAAGTGAACTTTGACCTCTGGACCAACACACTGGTTCAGCCATCTTATTAAGTATTTGTTGCAATGGAAATGAGGCATCATGGGTTTCACTGAGGAAATACAAGCACCTCTTTATTTGAATACATATCCTGTTTAACATTTTAGAAACAAACAAATTAGGCAGTCTCAGAATCAAAGTACTGGGTATATCACTCCATTGGTTTGTGATTATCACAGGTTTACAAAGATGTGAAACATAAATGTATTCTAATTTTTTCATACCTTTTCAGCTATCATATAATCTGTCCTAAGATCCTGTCGTATGCAGGTGGCCCCGAGCACAAGTGCAAAGGCTAAATACAAAGTAGTACTGAAATAGAAGTTGGAAAATTGTTAAGTCTTTATTAAGATTAAGCATTTCCCCCTACATACTTTGCATTCACTGCAACAAATGAACCATAAAATTTACTTTGAAGTATTAAAGGCACCATAAAATGAATGTGCCATAAAATTTACTTAAAATGTATTAAAGGTACAAATTCTGACGACTTTTTAAGTATAAAACACAAACTGCTGGATCCAAACAATCCACTTGATTTGATTTTTAGCTTTTCCTGTAAGCAACCCTCTTGTATTTATACAAGTATAATTAACAAACTTGTATTTACACCTGATATATATATATATATATATATATACATGGTAAATACAAAATGTCATGGTCTGTACTTTTACAGGCTCATGTGACTGAGGCACTGAGCTACTGCTCAGATTTTAGATTAGTTACAAAATAATGTAGTTCAGTGTAGCGTCCATTAACAGTGGTGGCCAATTGGAATAATTTTGTGCATCTGACATGAGAATTATATGTGACAACCACAAACAACTGAAAAACTAAATTTACACATAATAACACAATCACTCGGTTTCATGATCTTTGCATTAGTACCAACCTGACGCCAATGGCTGAGAGTGTACCAACTGGAATGTTGCGAGCAGGGTGTCTCAGGTCACCACTCATGTTGATGCCTGCCATCACACCTGTGGCTGTTGGGAAAAAGACACCAAACACAGTGAAGAATGACTCCCCTTCTGAGTATCCTGGCCCTGTGTTGTTCATCAGGTTTAGAGTACTGTAGCCAGTCACACCAGCATCTGGTATAGAAATGGTATCACATATAAAACTGTACAAGAATCTAAAGAATATCAAACATATACATTTATTTAATTTTCATGATACAAGGTTTAAAAATTTTACTGAACACTAATGCAAGGCTGACTTTAAAAATACCTGTCAACTCCAGTTGCAAAATATATGGTAACAGAGGTCTGATTACAGATTTTCATGGACCGTCACCTTTCTGGAAGTCAATTTAGGAGGTTCTAGCCGTTGTACAGTAGAACCCTAAATATCCAAATGGTTTGGTGGACATAAATTTTGTTCAATAAACTGAGGTTACGGATATGCAAGGTCAGACATTTTTCAAGAAGTATATTGCTAGTATGTTGATAGGTACATTGGGCATATCATTATCAACGGTCCATTAATATGTTAATCTTGGCATACAGTAACGTTGTCTCATCTGATCATTTTTAATCATTGTTAATCCTATTTTCCTTTTAAAAGCAGCAAAGCATTTAATAGACGTACATTTTGGTTCCTAACTTTAAATTTTAGAAAAACAAATTTTTAGAAGAAAGATACAGAGATGTTTGAGATTCTAATGTGGTAACAAAATATGCCCTACTAACACATGGACTACTGTTTGGCCATATAATGGAAAAGATCAAATGATGTAGCTCAGTATAACTGGAAGTCAGCTAAGCTATACTCTGGTTCAGGGTAACCAAGTCTGTTTCTTTCAGGACAATTCAAAATAATTCAGTACAAACTAAATTATGAGATTAAACTAAAAGAGAAGATAGAGAGCATGATGCAGGTATACCTGGCTGTGTGTGCACAAAGGAGCCAACTAAGAAATCTAAGATGGCCACAAACAGCACCATCAAGAGGACGAGTTGGAGACGTATCACCCACTTCACACCTGCCACATTAATACCTGAAAATAATTCATACATATTGTGAATGATAATACTTTCATATTACTTGCCTGAATCTTAATAAGTGAACAAATAAAGATTCATTGTTTCATATTATTTTCAGCAAAGATCAAATATAATTTAAATTGCCATGGAATAAATTCTACAGGAGACCAGTAACTTAGTCCCTGAAACAAACAAACCTTACCTAATAAGGTTCCTTCAGTGACTTGTGTTATAACATACTAAGACCTTTGCTTGCTTTACTGTAAAGTAAGGTTCCTTCACATATGTTAAAGGAAATTTCCATGATTTTTCAATGAATGCTGTGGGTCTTTCTCAGTAACATATACTGCAAATTTAAAATTCATATGATAAAAAGGGTAGGGGTAATTCAGGGTAGCCCAGTAAAGTTTTTTTCCATGAAGCCTGATTCTTTTTGAAACAAGGGACCTATGGGTCACTGTGCTCAGCTGACGTTAACCTTGAAGGTAAAAATTTAAAATAATATCAAATGGAGATAAAGTGTAAGAAGAAGAGGTAATAAAGGCCATGGTTGGTTTATATGATTGGTTTCTATTGATGAGCAAGAAATTGTTGCAAAAAATATTTTGTGACCTGACCATGTGTTTCCTAATGTTGAAACTAAAGCATGTGAGCAGTTTGTGAACAAATGATCTGTACTATTACCATGATCATTAGTTAGTTTTTCGATTAACTGTTGACATTTCAGTAGTTTACACATTTGTTCAATTGAATCTATTTTTTGGTATAATGTATATTATTAAATATATATGTATTTTTTAATGAAATGTATACAGTTGAAATATAACTAATTAACAACATAAAACAGGGCAAACAAAGCCTGATCTAAAATTCTGCTGAGGCAGGACAATAATGAACAAACGTTTGTATTAAATCCTCATTTTTTATCACATCAATTTTTTTTTTATTTAAGTTTATATTTCTATACATTTCCAATATAACATATAAATCTGAATATAAAAGTTGATTCATAATTCTCAATTGCATCATCATAAATCTCAATTTTGTCAGATAACACCACATCATGCATACAAATATTTATTTATTTTTAACCACAAAAATATATCTTTTAAATCTGCAAAACAATAAATATCTAAAAATAATACTTGATTTAGATTTCACAATTTTTAATTATGTCTTTATTTATCCATAATGTGCTTCATATTTTATAAATTTAAGCATACTGATTGGTTCAATTATATTTGTTAAAATCATTTAAAAGAAAATTGAATTCTTTCAAAATGCTACATTACACAACTTTACATCTTCTGGATTACACCTTGAATTACTTTTTCAAGGAAAGTTTTTGCATATCGGAGTGGAAACAGCATTACAATTAAGGAGATACAGTGAAAACAATAACAATTACTGCATAACACTCTTGGTGGGTTGGGTTTTCGGGGGGGGGGGGGGGGGTGATTGGGGTGGTGATATGAGAATAACTGTACACCTGTCACAGCAGGGGATCTCCCCCAGTGACTGTAACAAATCAGAAACCCTGGCATATCTGACTTCCAGTGACCTGGAGTGGGACAGGCCTGCATCTGTAATCAAAGCAAGTGACTACAGAAAAAAAATCAATAACTAGCTTAATTTTCAAGCTTTTATTTTCAAATTTCAGATTTAGACAAATTAAATATTTATGTTTACATGCTGTGAAAATTAAATCAATGGTGCTTACAGGAAAAAAACGTGCCATGGTCAAAGTTGGGCAAAATTTAAGGAACTGATTTTTTTTATGCTAATAACTTAAAAAATTTACAAAATTCAGATCTAATTTTGGGTAAACAATTGAATCTTAATTAAACATAGTTATATACTTGAGAAAATAGACTCTAGTTTCAAAATTTTTCATGTTAAGTGAGTTATTATTTTTCCTGATTTTTTACAAAGTCCATTATGTTTGGGCCCAAAACTTAAAGAATTTATACTTTACAGACTTAATTTCTGGCATGTACATAGGAACTATATAGAGGAATATTTATGGTTAATATGAGGAAAAACAGATGGGTGGTTTTGATATTAGGCAGTCCTGAAGTGTGAAAATAGGATTTTAATAAAAAATTGAGGTTTTTCCTTGATTTCTCAAAGGGACGAAGTCGCAAAGACCCAGTTTTCGGCTTGGTAGGAGATCTTGGGGACATCTAACATTATGCTGAATTTTGGATTCCTAGGTCTTACGGTTTCAAAACGTGCCACATCTACGGACAGACGGACAGACAGACGGACGACGGACAATGGACCACGACTATAGCTCAGATGACTTATAGTCAGCTGAGCTAAAAATTACATACTGCACCAGAACTTTTTCTTGATAAATTAATTTTCTATGACACACCGACTTTTCAATTAATTTCTGAGATAACTTAATTGTTTTTATCTTTTTATCCACTCAAAGCTCATCCACTCATCCACTTCTGTGCTGGTATGAAACCCATGGCCAGCAATTCAGTTCATCATTGTAAGGCAAAAATATAAGCTGCTATGAAACTGCCCTCACTACACTATAAATCTTGATAATACTTACCAATAAGAAGTAGGAGCACTCCTATAGCTATTCCTCTGGCCACCCACTGTGCCTGTATGCTCATGTCTGCAGCCTTCTCTTCAAATATCAAGGTGGCAATGGACTCTCCAAAACCAACCATGTACAAAGAACATGCCACAGCCTGAAACAAGAGTTAAACGTGTTTAAAATAATACTGGTGTTGATATATACGAAGTAAATTTAGTAGAGTGTGGTGGCATAATGGTGCTGAACAGTTGAATGCAAGCTTGTTGGGTTCCTTCCTGCTCAGAGTCCTGGCCAAAGGGTGAACCTCCTCCAGGCCAAGGAATAAAGGGTATCAGTCATGAGCAGCAGGCAGTATAGAATGAATAACCCTGTAGCACCTAATATGGCTCCATGTTATATGCCCCCACCAGGCACCAATAGAAGCAAAAAGACTGAAATACTCGAAGGAAAAGAAAGGTGAGTCAGATGAGACTGACACTGGTGGTGGTATCAGACTATAACATGCTTCTTTTATTTCTTGCACAAATTAAAAGAATAAAGCAGGTGGCTGATCAATCAAGGAATCTATCACATGGATTTCAAGAGTTAAATAGAATCCAGTGTTTAGGTTGATTTATTCCATATTCTGTCCTGTTTATATCAGGAATATAATCTTTAAACAAGTGACCCATGGGTCATGACGCTCAGCTGCCAAGCATGACCTGTGACATCATGGAGATTCACAACTTCCAGTCAAATTTTGAAGAACCAATTTGTTGAAAATTTTCTATGACAACAGAAATATATATCACCTATGTCTGGTTAAAACACAGTGAATTGATGGTCTGAGGAAAATGCATGATTGTTAAGCTATCAGGAACTATTCCAACAGCTTGCTTGAAACCTGTTAGTCTCAAAAGAACACCACAAAGGGCAAATATAAGATCAAAATTAAAGCAAAAATCAAGGAAATACATGCAAGAATTATTGAGAAACAGGTGCTTCTGCATGAATTTTTATTCAATACAAGCCAACTGTACTGCACTTTTATAAATGATGGTAATATTTATTCAGAAATATTTGACCCAATCCTTTACAAGATTACATAAATATACATCCAACTGCATTCACTTTAACTGTTCTTGAGATGATATGATCAAAAGGAATTAAAAGATGGTTGCCTGGTGGCCATATGGGTCTTCTGACAAGTCTGAAATCAGACAACAAACATTCTCTAAATCGGACCAAACATTAAAGAAAAATTACTGAAACTGCACTGAAGAAAGAATTTCTAAGGTGGCTAACTGGCAGACATAATGGATTTCTGACAAGTATGACATTTGATATCCCACATTCTCCAATAAGAGACCAAACTTGGGGCAAATTATCCAGTAATGAATGCCCAAAATAATTCAAAAGGCATGTCCAGGCCCTCATATCAGATTTATAGATATGCAATTGTAAAAAGTGTAAGTCCAATATTTTTTATTATCACTCTGCTTTTCAATGGGGTCAGCAGGGTAGGTAAACTGCCAAACCTGAAAGAAAAGAAATGCAGAAAGCATGACTAAGAGTCTTAATAAAACAAAAAGCCATCCTAAATCAAGGTACACATCCACATATTATGAGAACAAACACTTGCTTTTATATGTGGTGATATATATTAAAATATTCAGATATCTAGGAAACTAAGTTTATTGCTAGGATTCCATAAAATAAACTGCAAAATGTTCCCATCATCTTATAAATCAGTAGCTAAACCTTAACACTTAACTCTCATAGTCTTAATGCCTGGCTGAAGTATTCCAACAACAGTGTTTTTGTTATGAAGTAACGAGGTACTTTATCACTGAGCCTTATCACTTAATAGGCTGATACAAAAGGGAGTCATATGTCACCAGTGTCACTCACAATTACAGCCACACAGGGAGATGTACCAGCTGGAGTGGGATGGTTATATATACAAGAAAAATAGAGATGGTCTATAAAATAAGTAATTGTGAACATCCCTGACCTATGACCTTGGCCTTTTGCCCATATATCAACTGGATTCTTTCTAAATGATGGGTAACTACTAACCACTTAAATCTGGTGTAATTACTTGGCAACCAATGGGTGAATAACTTTGACCTGCAACCTTTAACCTGCTGACCAGCTGACCCCAAAATCAATAAGTTATTTATTCAAGCAAAAAGACTCATAAATATGAAGTTTGAGTCAAACTGAGTGATGCATAGATGTGGCATATGTGAAAGACTGAAGGTTTGGGTTGAACAGTTACACTTGAAATATGCTCACAAGCATTAAGAACAATTGAATATTGTGACCTTGACCTTTGACTTTCCTCAACATCAATAGGCTTCTTCCCTTATTGGTAGGTAAGCCATATAAGACAGATGGAAGGTACAGATTGAAAAGTTTGCCTGAAAATGACTCCACGCAAGAATTGGGTGCTGTGAACTTGACCTTTGACCTCAAAAATCAACAGGTCTTTTCCCCTGTTGGCAGAGACGCGATATCAGTGCTAAAAGGTTTGGAATGAAAAGTCTAGCTTGAAATGTGTCCACAACCTTTTCAAAGAAGTGCATCCTGTGACCCTGACCTTTGACCTTGTGACCTCAAAATCTATAGGATTCTTCTCCAACTTAGTAGGTGAGCTATATGTGAAAAATTAAAGAATTTGGATGAAAGGGTTGGCTTAAAATGCATCATCAGGCTTTTCAAAGAAGAGGCTCCTGTGACCTTGACCTTTGACCTTTTGACCTCAAAAAAATTATGGTTCTTCCCCTGTTGGTAGGTGAGCTGTATGTGAAAGATGGAAGGTTTGGGATGAAAATTTTGTCTCAAAGAGTTATTTCTGGGGGGTGCAAACACACCCCATAACTTCGAGAATATAGGTCGCAGTGACCTAATTTCAGGTTTGCAAGGAGATCTTTTTATAACCTCTAAGACTGCATAGGGTTCATGGCCCTAGCCCCTACGGTTACGATTTGTGCCCTGCTAACGGACGGACGGCCGGCCGGCCGGCCGGACAGACGGAAGGACGACGGACAAAGACCCATCGCTATAGCCCAGCATGACTGAAAGTCAGCTGAGCTAAAAAGTAATGAGAGCAACCCTTGATTTCATTGTTCTCCTTATAGATTTTATTACTGATATACAGATTGGAACCAATATGAAATTACAGTAGTTTATTCATAATGAAGTATGTAGAACATGAAACAACAAATATGGAATATGAAATTTACATGAGAATAATGAAGACCATGGTGCAGTTCAAGCAAGGTCTGCTTTTCAGTAATTTTTTTGTGACCTTCCACAGTTGCTTCTTCGTGAATTAACACAATTTTAGTCTTGCAGTGACTGGAAGGTAAGCTGTCTTGTGATCCAACTATCCAGCAGTATTACTGATTTTGTAAAGATTTATCACAGGAGAGTACCTTGAGGAAACTAAATTTGAGCCAGTAGTGTGCTCCTTTGAATACAAAGTAATAGGTTTGCAGCTTTGCTGTTCATTAAATTTTAGATCCTTAATGTTTGCTGACTTGATGCTTACCTTCTCTCAACAGGTGAGAGGTATATTTCACAGGGATTATAACCAGGACAAATTGACTGTCCTGTAATTATGACAGTGAGTTAATTATTTGAGCAATTTATATTACACTGGTATATTACGAACAATACATGGTGAACAATACACTATATTTACCTGGCCAAAGCAATATGCCATTCCTATAGAGGCTCCTATCCTGGCCCCTAGTACATGCGACAGTAAGAAGTACACGCCCCCGCTCTCCATACGACACCGCTCACACACACCTATACAGCTGGTCACGGTGATCAGGGCCACTGTGATGGTCAGCATAATGATCAAGATGGCAAACCCTATACCAGCATTACCCTGAAACACACAAACAGACATAACACAATGTATACTGTGTGAGGTGTCCAAATGAACAAATCTAAGGCAGTAATGTGTCAGAACAAGAGCATTAAAATGGTCTGGTTTAAATCTCATAAGCTTAGACACCCACTGTTTATAACTGAATCCAAATATCTGGCAAATATAGGTAAATCCACTATTAAATCCCAGATATTACCACTACCAGTAAGTATTACAACAATCCTCATTCCTGAAGATGTATCTCAATCAACATATTATTACATATTTGTCATCACAGTCATATAATTACATACAACACATTCCTCACTGTCTACATTGTGAAGATTTAAGTCTTTTTAATAATCAAATATTAATGCAGTGTTTTCATAATAATGCAAAAAGTAAACAAAGAATTCAGCAAAAAGTGTTGGTTATTTAAGAATATGTATTACAGGCAAAAAGTTCATCCCTATACATATGATCACTATTTTAAATAAAAATTTTAATGTATTGAATCCTAAAATAATGATACTGATTGTACCAGAAACAGTATCTACCAGGGCACAGAGTTTTTATAGCGAGGCAGAAAAGTCTGGTCATTCAGGAATATTAAGGTTTTTTTTTTATATAATCATCTTTCCATCTTATTATCACAAAACACAGAAAATAAATATGAATATAATTAAATTTTCTTGTGAACTTTTTCATTATTAAACTAGAAAATGGATAGTCGACAAGCAACTATGTGTATCTGCCATATCACAGAGGCATGGGTAAAGTAAGGCATGGAATGTTCCCAACATGAGATGACAACAAATTTGTGGCAACAGTGATGCAAATTAAACTTCTGATGTAGGTGCAATTTTCACCAAAAACAGATCTACAGATGGATACACCATGCAAGACTTCAGACCGAGACACCAATCCACTACTGAGAAAAAGTGCATCAATGTATTCTATAAAAACAGAACAGCAGGTGGCACCAACTGTCTGGTCTACAACAAAGCTATCCAAGACAGATAAACATGCCAATATTTCAGGCTGATACATCCATCAACTCCTCAGTTATGAGCAATTTTTAACAAAGGCAAACAGATGGATGGACACCACACAAAAACAATTGCAGATGGTGCCACCATTCTTGAATACATGATCAAGGTATCCAGGATCTATGGACATGCACAATTTCAGGCCAATACGGCAAGTCACTCCTGAGAAAAGGGCATTAAATTATTCTATGAAAACTGGGAGGTAGGTGGTGCCATCTGTCTGGTCTACAGTAAAACTCTCCAAGATTTATGTACATGCCAAATTTTATTTCTAGTAAGCTATAACTTACCACCATCCATCCTGTTCTCAAGAAGATAATGACACCAAAGATGTTGATCATACATGACGTGAAGACACCATCCCAGGTACCGAACAACACAGGCTCTGAGACGAAGAAGTTGGCCTTCCACCATGGTCTACTCTTGGAGGACTGCAAAGACAGAAACATCACTTTGTTTCAAATGTGAGGCAAGTTATTCTGTAAAATCCCTGACCACAATCAAAGGTGAAACCATTTTTAAGCATGTATATTCTTAATGATAGTTTGTGGATTGAATTTGTGGTAAGCTTAATATTTTACTCATTTAAGTAGGTTGTGGATAATATACCAAATTTGTTCGAAGTTAAATATTTTCCACATAAAGCATGTCTTGCAATATACTGATTATTAATCATCAAATTAAGCATACTGGCCAGGTAAGATATTTAATTCTATTAATAATTCTTTAATTTAAATCATGGCACCTGTAGTCCAATCATTATGGATTTACTCTTTAAGACAATTAATTAAGTTGAACCAGTCAACAATATAATACTTGAAAATCTAGCTCTTTTGAAACTTTTTACAAACTAAAAGCATCTAATCATGTCTACCACAACAGCTGTGCCCAGATTTAATCACCAAGCTGAAAGTCAGTTGTTAATATTTTTTATCATTCTCCTGGTTTTAGGTTTCAGGGTCCACCTACACATTCATTGGAATTTCATGATTTTCAGTATAATGATTCCATGACCTCAAAACTCATTTCTCTGGAATTCCTCATAATTAAGACATGTTTTCATATGAAATTAGTATTCAGACTGCCATAAATCACAATTAGACACCTTGTTACACCCACTCAGGTTAAGTTTGTATAAAATGTCTAAACTAGGAATTCCTTATTAATCCTGCATGAAGCGAAAGCCTGAGGTTTCTGTTGTGTCCTCAGGATGTCAGAAGAGAACAGTTTTTGTGGTTTTTGGGTCTGCAAGGTGAACATTTATTTATGAAAATGCTTATATTTTGTGTAAATTCATGCCCAATTGTCACTTGGATCAGCACCCAATATTGAGGATCATGCGCAAACTCAGACAGAAAATAAAAAGATTGTCGATTGTTTTTTGTACTTGAGAAGACCTTTGATAGTTCACCAAAAAAATGCTAACCCAAATTTGGATATAGAAATAAACTCATAAAACCAGGCTGTTAAATTCCCTTCCCTAATAATGTTAAATCTTAAACACAAATTAAAAATGAAGCTGTTCCATGAATTCAGTACATAGTATGCAAAACATATTAAGAATAGACAGAATTAAAATATAAAGTGATGACTTTCTTAGTTGTCAGGTATACAATATAAAATGCAACTATATTATCTATACATGCTATATACATAGTTATCCAGCAAAACCTCCATTAAGGTTCCTAATTTGTGTTTTATATATGTTGCTTAACTGCGAGGAATTACATTCATTGACTTTGATTAGCAATGTTGATCGATTGCTTTGTACGGTTAAGAATAAATATGCAATGAGTATGTTTATCAACACAATTCTGGGCTTCAGTTTTTAAACTGAAAAAAAGATTCAGTCAGTCTTGAACATCCAATGTGAATGGAAAAGGACACTATGAGCTCTACATGTAGTCACTCGTACAACTGAACATGTATTTAAACAACCTAACTATACGAAAGGTGTGTAAACATTAGTAACGACCGAAATGGGAAACCAAGCATGGTGAATATATATATATATGACACTACAGAGAAAACCCCCAATTGCTCACTGAATATTACACATACACTTGGTAATCAAAATGTAATCAGACTGTCATGTGAAAAACAACTGAACCGCAGACTCAAAGAAATTTGCTCTCAGTTAAACATCCTATTCGGCGTAGTCATGTATAATTTATTTACTAGATGTGAAACATGACAGTGATGTGAATATTTTAATATTACAGAGGTGCTATTAGCCCTGCCTGTACTGTGTGCAGGAAACAAACAATAATATTTTCAGGAGTCTGTTTGTGTTCCAAGTTCTGCCACTTGGCTGATGTTCACCCAAATTACCAATTTCTGGGCATTATTTATATGATCAATATTATGATGTTAACTACAAGGTGTTTAATACCAAGTTTGTTGTCTGCACAGTGAAAATATGGTGAGTCATAAGAATTTAAAGGAACCTACTCAAAAGTGGAGTACTTTTCTGAAGCAATATCAACATAAATAGGCTTTATTTTGAATAAATATTTTATGAGATATAAATATATTATTCAGTTCAATACTAGAACATAATGCACAAGGTGAAAAAACTTCCTTTAACGATCAGATAACAAACTTTCTCTATTGATACATACATTCTAAGTATAGTGATTTTGGTCATACAAAGGATGGTTCATTTTTATCTATTTAGATGCTGCATAATATGCAAGTATGGGGACTTGAAAACAGCTGTCATAGATACAGGAGATGAATTCTGGATAAAGGACATATAGCATGAAAGATGAGGTGTACATTATAGGCTAAGAATAGGTGCTAAACAGATTCAGTATTTGCTTTTTTCAGCTGCTTATACACAGAAATTATATACTTTCAATATTCATATACCACTGATGTTTGTATCAGAAACATTGCATTGGATCAGCTATAATATCCAATCATAAAAAAACACCATGCAGTCCCAGATCAAGAATCAACAGAGTAATTTATAAAGCTACAATTCAACAGTCTGAGACAAGAATGAATAAAGAA
>JAPPUL010000028.1:0-56169 GCA_026874595.1 Sipunculus nudus
TTCTAAGTCATTCAATTGCAAGTCTCGTCAAATTTCGCTCGGTTTATCGTCAAACGAGAAAAAACGAGATTTCACGGAAATGCTTATAACTCGGCGACTTTTACAGCTACACAGGTCTAGTTTTCGGCATTTCATAACATATGACCAGCTTGACACGCCAGAAAAGAAATCAGGCCAAATCTCGCACCATATCTCGTCAAGCGAGAAAAAAAACGAGATATCATGGAAATGCTTATAACTAGGCGACTTTTACAGCTACTCAGGTCTAGTTTTTGGCATTTGGTAATATTTGGCCAACTTGACATAGTAAAACTGCGATACTTGGCGAAATCTCGCACTATATCTGGTCAAATGTGGAAAAAACGAGATTTCACAGAAATGCATATAAGTCGGCGACTTTCACGGCTAGACAGGTCTAGTTTTTGGCATTCATTAACATTTGGACGGCTTGACATGACAAACCTGCAAGACTGGCCAAATCTCGCACCATATCTCGTCAAACGATAAAAAAGGAGATTTCACAGAAATGCTAATAACTCGGCGACTTTTACAGCTAGACAGATGTAGTTTTCGCCATTTCATAACATTTAGAGAGTTTGATATGACAAATCTACAAGACTGGCCAAATCCTGCACCATATCTCGTCAAACGAGAAAACACGAGATTTCATGCAAATGCTTATAACTCAGCGGCTTTTATAGCTAGACAGGTCTAGTTTTCGGCATTTCATATCATTTGGCCAGCTTGACATGACAAACCTGAAAACGTCTCACTGCTTCTTGTCAAACGAGATTAACGGGATTTCATGAAAAAATTTTGAACTTGGTCCCTTTTACACTAGAAAGATATGCAGCTGTTAAAGGTCAGCATGCATAAATAAACATATTATCCGTGTCTGCTGCCCCCACAATGTTGCTCATTCATATGACTCTTTCTACATGCACTCTCTGTCTATCTGTCTGTATCATTTCCATTTCCGGCAAGCGCGTGACCTCTGGTCATCTTGTCTGTTTGTCTGTCTGTCTGTCTGTCTGTCTGTGTACTCTCTACAGGCCACAATTTTCCAGCAATTGCTTTCAAACTTATACAGCTGGTAGAAAAGCAAAAGTCCTGGAGGCCTATTGTTTTTGGGCAATATAGGTCAAAGGTCAAGGTCAAGGTCATCAAAAGTATACAAAACGGTTTTTTCTTCATATCTTTGTTACTTTTAGGGATATCTTCTTCAAACATAGCTCATTTTAAAGGTCATTCCCAGGCATTTCTTCTGGTGTGTAGCTCTTTCAAATTGGCCGTTACCATGGTTACGAATTTTTGGGAAAAAATCATGATATTCGAAAATCTGGGGTCTTATTTTTCTAACTTTGTCATTTTTAAAGCTAGAGAGGTCTAGTTTTTTGCATCAGGTAGCATTTAACAAGTACTGCAAGATTTTATTAAAAGTCTCGCGATATCTCGTATAATATCTCGTCAAACGAGATATTTCGAGATTTCAGTAATCTTGCCCTGGAGGTTACAGTTTTGCAGGAATCTTTTTGAAACTGACATATCGTAAGTCCTACACTATTATCTCGAAATCAATTTTTCATTTTTTTAATTCGGCCGCTAGGGGGCGCTGGGTGCAAACCTCTCCAACAAATCATGTTTTGGCAATATCTCCAAAACTGTGAGCCTCAATTACATAAACTATAGCTTATTTTCATCCTCTGAGTCTTTCTGAATCCTGGAGTAGTCATTTCGACTCAATCTTGAGTCACTTTGTCAGTGTGTCCGTCTGTTTCTCAGTTGTCCTCAAATCCGCTTGCTTGCCGGTTCTTGCGTCTCACATATAGCGTTCTACAGGACACAGTTTTGAAAGAATCCTTTTCAAACTATTAAATCTTATGTCTTACACTATTATCTCGAAACAGATTTTTCATTTTCCAGAATTGGCCGCTAGGGGGCGGTGCACTCAAACTTGCACAACATATCATTTTTTGGCCATATCTCCAAAACTATAAACCTAATTTACATAAACTATAGCTTATTTTCTTCCTCTGGGTCTTTCAAAAAACCTGGTGTATTCATTTGGTCTCAATCTTGAGTCACTTTGTCTGTGTGTCCGTCTGTTTCTCAGTTGTCCTCAAATCCGCTTCCTTGCCGGTTCTTGCGTCTCACATATAGCATTCTACAGGCCACAGTTTTGAAAGAATCCTTTTAAAACTATTACATCTTATGTCTTACACTAATATTTCGAAACCGATTTTTCCTTTTCCAGAATTGGCCGCTAGGGGGCGCTGCACCTGACCCTCACACACATATCATTATATTGGCCTTATCTCTAAAACCTAAAGACTCAATTACATAAACCATATCTTATGTTCTTCGTCTGAGTCTTTTCCATAACCTGGTTAAGTCATCTGGTCTCGGTCTTGTGTCACTTTGTCAGTATGTCCATATAAACTTTATAAACGGAGGGAAACCTGAATGCACAGAGTCATGCAGGAATGCACGATGACACGCGTTTTAGTAAGACAAAGACTCGTGTAGGTATGAGCGACAATCAGCGCAGTTTGCTCGTTTTGTGTAGGGTCCATCGGGCCAAATGCCAATTCAGGCCCGCAGCCGACGGGATGAATTAATTGGCGTAGCGGGGACCACGGCCATTTCCTGGTAAAAACTTGTGAATAAATATACCGGACGGGCTGACCATTTTCTCAGGGCCATAGGAATGTCACCATTCCAGTGTGCCCTCAGACCTGGTCAGACCTGGTCAGACCTGGTCAGACCTAAAACGCGTGCCTGCACATCTGTGCGCATGCAGGTGATTGCTGTCCAAAGTTTCAGTCGGTGTGTCCTTCAGGAAAGGACCCGAACCGTTTTTTTTTAATTGCTTGCCGGAAATCTTCCATTTCTGCAGGCAGGTTGGCCAGTCGCAAATGTCCGTTTATTGCTTGCCGGAAATATTCGATTTCTGCAAGCAGGTTGGTCAGTCGCGGATGTCTGTTTGTCCGTTTGTTGCTTGCCGGAAATCTTCGATTTCGGCAAGTTGGTTGGTCAGTTGCGTATAACTGTTTCTTGCTTGCCGGAAATCTTCGATTTAGGCAAGTTGGTTGGTCAGTTGCGTATGTCTGTTTGTTTGTTGCTTGCCGGAAATCTTCGATTTCGGCAAGTTGGTTGGTCAGTTGCGTATGTCTGTTTGTTTGTTGCTTGCCGGAAATCTTTGATTTCGGCAAGTTGGTTGGTCAGTTGCGTATGTCTGTTTGTTTGTTTGTTGCTTGCCGGAAATCTTCGATTTCGGCAAGCATGTTCGTCAGTTGCGTATGTCTGTTTGTCTGTTTCCCGTTTGTTTGTCACGACTCTCCAGGTCACACTTTTGCATCAATCAACTTGAAACTTACAGGCTTGATTGACAAACCGATTTCTAGGTGCCCTATTGTTTTTGGTCAACATTGCTCCAAGGTCAAGGGTCAAGGTCACGACAGGTATGGTTAACGGTTTTTGCACTATAACTTCGCCATAAATAGGCTTATCCACTTCTGCAATAGCTCATTTTTTTCGTCATCACCTGCCCTTTCTTTTGACATGTAGCTTACTTAAATTTGCCGTTACCATGGTTACATTTTTTGGGGAGGAATCATGGGATTTCGTGATATTTTTCAAATTTGCAGCAATCGTACTGATTCTGAGATATTTTATGTAACACAAGAATATCTCGAAATTGTTTTTTCAGATTTTGGAAATGGCCGCCAGGGGGCGTGGCAGATGAAAAAACATGAAAATTTTTTTTGGTGCTATACCTCCAGAACTATTAAACATTGGGCCATTTCCATCACAGCACCTTCAACTGGGGTCCAAGGGGTTAATTTTTGCGCATAGGTGCCAAAGTGCGCTATTGCCAGATTTCTCTATTTTTGGGGTAAAACTTTTGAATTTTGAAAATATGCAGTTTTCAGCTTCTAAATCTGTCAGTTTTTATGCTGGAGAGGTCAATTTTTTTTGCATCTTGTAGCCCTTGGTGAGTTCTCGGTGATCCAATCAAAAATCTTGCAAAATCTCGCACCGTTTCTCGTCAAACGAGAGTCTTCGAGATTTCATTAAATATGACCTACAGGTTGCATTTTTTTAACAATGGCTTTGAAATTGATATATTTTGTGTTATTTATAAATATCTCGAAATCAGTTTTTCATTTTTTGGAAATAGCCACCAGGGGGCGTGGTACCTGAAACACTGTAACATATCATTTTTCTGCAATATCTAAAATAATTTTAAACGTGGCACAATTTTTATCATTGTATCTTAAACTAGGAACATTGGCATATTCCTCCGCACATGTAGCTTTGTGCTGCCGTTACCATGGTTACCAAATTTGTGGGTTAAACCTGACGACCTGAAAATTACAGTTTTTGGCTTCTATCTCGGTTAATATTTATGTTTCAAGGGTCTAGTTTTTTGCATAAGGCTGCTTCCCCTTGGTTCTAAGTCATTCAATTGCAAGTCTCGTCAAATTTCGCTCGGTTTATCGTCAAACGAGAAAAAACGAGATTTCACGGAAATGCTTATAACTCGGCGACTTTTACAGCTACACAGGTCTAGTTTTCGGCATTTCATAACATATGACCAGCTTGACACGCCAGAAAAGAAATCAGGCCAAATCTCGCACCATATCTCGTCAAGCGAGAAAAAAACGAGATATCATGGAAATGCTTATAACTAGGCGACTTTTACAGCTACTCAGGTCTAGTTTTTGGCATTTGGTAATATTTGGCCAACTTGACATAGTAAAACTGCGATACTTGGCGAAATCTCGCACTATATCTGGTCAAATGTGGAAAAACGAGATTTCACAGAAATGCATATAAGTCGGCGACTTTCACGGCTAGACAGGTCTAGTTTTTGGCATTCATTAACATTTGGACGGCTTGACATGACAAACCTGCAAGACTGGCCAAATCTCGCACCATATCTCGTCAAACGATAAAAAAGGAGATTTCACAGAAATGCTAATAACTCGGCGACTTTTACAGCTAGACAGATGTAGTTTTCGCCATTTCATAACATTTAGAGAGTTTGATATGACAAATCTACAAGACTGGCCAAATCCTGCACCATATCTCGTCAAACGAGAAAACACGAGATTTCATGCAAATGCTTATAACTCAGCGGCTTTTATAGCTAGACAGGTCTAGTTTTCGGCATTTCATATCATTTGGCCAGCTTGACATGACAAACCTGAAAACGTCTCACTGCTTCTTGTCAAACGAGATTAACGGGATTTCATGAAAAAATTTTGAACTTGGTCCCTTTTACACTAGAAAGATATGCAGCTGTTAAAGGTCAGCATGCATAAATAAACATATTATCCGTGTCTGCTGCCCCCACAATGTTGCTCATTCATATGACTCTTTCTACATGCACTCTCTGTCTATCTGTCTGTATCATTTCCATTTCCGGCAAGCGCGTGACCTCTGGTCATCTTGTCTGTTTGTCTGTCTGTCTGTCTGTCTGTCTGTGTACTCTCTACAGGCCACAATTTTCCAGCAATTGCTTTCAAACTTATACAGCTGGTAGAAAAGCAAAAGTCCTGGAGGCCTATTGTTTTTGGGCAATATAGGTCAAAGGTCAAGGTCAAGGTCATCAAAAGTATACAAAACGGTTTTTTCTTCATATCTTTGTTACTTTTAGGGATATCTTCTTCAAACATAGCTCATTTTAAAGGTCATTCCCAGGCATTTCTTCTGGTGTGTAGCTCTTTCAAATTGGCCGTTACCATGGTTACGAATTTTTGGGAAAAAATCATGATATTCGAAAATCTGGGGTCTTATTTTTCTAACTTTGTCATTTTTAAAGCTAGAGAGGTCTAGTTTTTTGCATCAGGTAGCATTTAACAAGTACTGCAAGATTTTATTAAAAGTCTCGCGATATCTCGTATAATATCTCGTCAAACGAGATATTTCGAGATTTCAGTAATCTTGCCCTGGAGGTTACAGTTTTGCAGGAATCTTTTTGAAACTGACATATCGTAAGTCCTACACTATTATCTCGAAATCAATTTTTCATTTTTTTAATTCGGCCGCTAGGGGGCGCTGGGTGCAAACCTCTCCAACAAATCATGTTTTGGCAATATCTCCAAAACTGTGAGCCTCAATTACATAAACTATAGCTTATTTTCATCCTCTGAGTCTTTCTGAATCCTGGAGTAGTCATTTCGACTCAATCTTGAGTCACTTTGTCAGTGTGTCCGTCTGTTTCTCAGTTGTCCTCAAATCCGCTTGCTTGCCGGTTCTTGCGTCTCACATATAGCGTTCTACAGGACACAGTTTTGAAAGAATCCTTTTCAAACTATTAAATCTTATGTCTTACACTATTATCTCGAAACAGATTTTTCATTTTCCAGAATTGGCCGCTAGGGGGCGGTGCACTCAAACTTGCACAACATATCATTTTTTGGCCATATCTCCAAAACTATAAACCTAATTTACATAAACTATAGCTTATTTTCTTCCTCTGGGTCTTTCAAAAAACCTGGTGTATTCATTTGGTCTCAATCTTGAGTCACTTTGTCTGTGTGTCCGTCTGTTTCTCAGTTGTCCTCAAATCCGCTTCCTTGCCGGTTCTTGCGTCTCACATATAGCATTCTACAGGCCACAGTTTTGAAAGAATCCTTTTAAAACTATTACATCTTATGTCTTACACTAATATTTCGAAACCGATTTTTCCTTTTCCAGAATTGGCCGCTAGGGGGCGCTGCACCTGACCCTCACACACATATCATTATATTGGCCTTATCTCTAAAACCTAAAGACTCAATTACATAAACCATATCTTATGTTCTTCGTCTGAGTCTTTTCCATAACCTGGTTAAG
Organism: Sipunculus nudus; assembly: GCA_026874595.1. NCBI lineage: Eukaryota > Metazoa > Annelida > Sipuncula > Golfingiida > Sipunculidae > Sipunculus > Sipunculus nudus. The sequence continues at coordinate 6,844 of JAPPUL010000028.1, forward strand.
TCATCTGGTCTCGGTCTTGTGTCACTTTGTCAGTATGTCCATATAAACTTTATAAACGGAGGGAAACCTGAATGCACAGAGTCATGCAGGAATGCACGATGACACGCGTTTTAGTAAGACAAAGACTCGTGTAGGTATGAGCGACAATCAGCGCAGTTTGCTCGTTTTGTGTAGGGTCCATCGGGCCAAATGCCAATTCAGGCCCGCAGCCGACGGGATGAATTAATTGGCGTAGCGGGGACCACGGCCATTTCCTGGTAAAAACTTGTGAATAAATATACCGGACGGGCTGACCATTTTCTCAGGGCCATAGGAATGTCACCATTCCAGTGTGCCCTCAGACCTGGTCAGACCTGGTCAGACCTGGTCAGACCTAAAACGCGTGCCTGCACATCTGTGCGCATGCAGGTGATTGCTGTCCAAAGTTTCAGTCGGTGTGTCCTTCAGGAAAGGACCCGAACCGTTTTTTTTTAATTGCTTGCCGGAAATCTTCCATTTCTGCAGGCAGGTTGGCCAGTCGCAAATGTCCGGTTATTGCTTGCCGGAAATATTCGATTTCTGCAAGCAGGTTGGTCAGTCGCGGATGTCTGTTTGTCCGTTTGTTGCTTGCCGGAAATCTTCGATTTCGGCAAGTTGGTTGGTCAGTTGCGTATAACTGTTTCTTGCTTGCCGGAAATCTTCGATTTAGGCAAGTTGGTTGGTCAGTTGCGTATGTCTGTTTGTTTGTTGCTTGCCGGAAATCTTCGATTTCGGCAAGTTGGTTGGTCAGTTGCGTATGTCTGTTTGTTTGTTGCTTGCCGGAAATCTTTGATTTCGGCAAGTTGGTTGGTCAGTTGCGTATGTCTGTTTGTTTGTTTGTTGCTTGCCGGAAATCTTCGATTTCGGCAAGCATGTTCGTCAGTTGCGTATGTCTGTTTGTCTGTTTCCCGTTTGTTTGTCACGACTCTCCAGGTCACACTTTTGCATCAATCAACTTGAAACTTACAGGCTTGATTGACAAACCGATTTCTAGGTGCCCTATTGTTTTTGGTCAACATTGCTCCAAGGTCAAGGGTCAAGGTCACGACAGGTATGGTTAACGGTTTTTGCACTATAACTTCGCCATAAATAGGCTTATCCACTTCTGCAATAGCTCATTTTTTTCGTCATCACCTGCCCTTTCTTTTGACATGTAGCTTACTTAAATTTGCCGTTACCATGGTTACATTTTTTGGGGAGGAATCATGGGATTTCGTGATATTTTTCAAATTTGCAGCAATCGTACTGATTCTGAGATATTTTATGTAACACAAGAATATCTCGAAATTGTTTTTTCAGATTTTGGAAATGGCCGCCAGGGGGCGTGGCAGATGAAAAAACATGAAAATTTTTTTTGGTGCTATACCTCCAGAACTATTAAACATTGGGCCATTTCCATCACAGCACCTTCAACTGGGGTCCAAGGGGTTAATTTTTGCGCATAGGTGCCAAAGTGCGCTATTGCCAGATTTCTCTATTTTTGGGGTAAAACTTTTGAATTTTGAAAATATGCAGTTTTCAGCTTCTAAATCTGTCAGTTTTTATGCTGGAGAGGTCAATTTTTTTTGCATCTTGTAGCCCTTGGTGAGTTCTCGGTGATCCAATCAAAAATCTTGCAAAATCTCGCACCGTTTCTCGTCAAACGAGAGTCTTCGAGATTTCATTAAATATGACCTACAGGTTGCATTTTTTTAACAATGGCTTTGAAATTGATATATTTTGTGTTATTTATAAATATCTCGAAATCAGTTTTTCATTTTTTGGAAATAGCCACCAGGGGGCGTGGTACCTGAAACACTGTAACATATCATTTTTCTGCAATATCTAAAATAATTTTAAACGTGGCACAATTTTTATCATTGTATCTTAAACTAGGAACATTGGCATATTCCTCCGCACATGTAGCTTTGTGCTGCCGTTACCATGGTTACCAAATTTGTGGGTTAAACCTGACGACCTGAAAATTACAGTTTTTGGCTTCTATCTCGGTTAATATTTATGTTTCAAGGGTCTAGTTTTTTGCATAAGGCTGCTTCCCCTTGGTTCTAAGTCATTCAATTGCAAGTCTCGTCAAATTTCGCTCGGTTTATCGTCAAACGAGAAAAAACGAGATTTCACGGAAATGCTTATAACTCGGCGACTTTTACAGCTACACAGGTCTAGTTTTCGGCATTTCATAACATATGACCAGCTTGACACGCCAGAAAAGAAATCAGGCCAAATCTCGCACCATATCTCGTCAAGCGAGAAAAAAACGAGATATCATGGAAATGCTTATAACTAGGCGACTTTTACAGCTACTCAGGTCTAGTTTTTGGCATTTGGTAATATTTGGCCAACTTGACATAGTAAAACTGCGATACTTGGCGAAATCTCGCACTATATCTGGTCAAATGTGGAAAAACGAGATTTCACAGAAATGCATATAAGTCGGCGACTTTCACGGCTAGACAGGTCTAGTTTTTGGCATTCATTAACATTTGGACGGCTTGACATGACAAACCTGCAAGACTGGCCAAATCTCGCACCATATCTCGTCAAACGATAAAAAAGGAGATTTCACAGAAATGCTAATAACTCGGCGACTTTTACAGCTAGACAGATGTAGTTTTCGCCATTTCATAACATTTAGAGAGTTTGATATGACAAATCTACAAGACTGGCCAAATCCTGCACCATATCTCGTCAAACGAGAAAACACGAGATTTCATGCAAATGCTTATAACTCAGCGGCTTTTATAGCTAGACAGGTCTAGTTTTCGGCATTTCATATCATTTGGCCAGCTTGACATGACAAACCTGAAAACGTCTCACTGCTTCTTGTCAAACGAGATTAACGGGATTTCATGAAAAAATTTTGAACTTGGTCCCTTTTACACTAGAAAGATATGCAGCTGTTAAAGGTCAGCATGCATAAATAAACATATTATCCGTGTCTGCTGCCCCCACAATGTTGCTCATTCATATGACTCTTTCTACATGCACTCTCTGTCTATCTGTCTGTATCATTTCCATTTCCGGCAAGCGCGTGACCTCTGGTCATCTTGTCTGTTTGTCTGTCTGTCTGTCTGTCTGTCTGTGTACTCTCTACAGGCCACAATTTTCCAGCAATTGCTTTCAAACTTATACAGCTGGTAGAAAAGCAAAAGTCCTGGAGGCCTATTGTTTTTGGGCAATATAGGTCAAAGGTCAAGGTCAAGGTCATCAAAAGTATACAAAACGGTTTTTTCTTCATATCTTTGTTACTTTTAGGGATATCTTCTTCAAACATAGCTCATTTTAAAGGTCATTCCCAGGCATTTCTTCTGGTGTGTAGCTCTTTCAAATTGGCCGTTACCATGGTTACGAATTTTTGGGAAAAAATCATGATATTCGAAAATCTGGGGTCTTATTTTTCTAACTTTGTCATTTTTAAAGCTAGAGAGGTCTAGTTTTTTGCATCAGGTAGCATTTAACAAGTACTGCAAGATTTTATTAAAAGTCTCGCGATATCTCGTATAATATCTCGTCAAACGAGATATTTCGAGATTTCAGTAATCTTGCCCTGGAGGTTACAGTTTTGCAGGAATCTTTTTGAAACTGACATATCGTAAGTCCTACACTATTATCTCGAAATCAATTTTTCATTTTTTTAATTCGGCCGCTAGGGGGCGCTGGGTGCAAACCTCTCCAACAAATCATGTTTTGGCAATATCTCCAAAACTGTGAGCCTCAATTACATAAACTATAGCTTATTTTCATCCTCTGAGTCTTTCTGAATCCTGGAGTAGTCATTTCGACTCAATCTTGAGTCACTTTGTCAGTGTGTCCGTCTGTTTCTCAGTTGTCCTCAAATCCGCTTGCTTGCCGGTTCTTGCGTCTCACATATAGCGTTCTACAGGACACAGTTTTGAAAGAATCCTTTTCAAACTATTAAATCTTATGTCTTACACTATTATCTCGAAACAGATTTTTCATTTTCCAGAATTGGCCGCTAGGGGGCGGTGCACTCAAACTTGCACAACATATCATTTTTTGGCCATATCTCCAAAACTATAAACCTAATTTACATAAACTATAGCTTATTTTCTTCCTCTGGGTCTTTCAAAAAACCTGGTGTATTCATTTGGTCTCAATCTTGAGTCACTTTGTCTGTGTGTCCGTCTGTTTCTCAGTTGTCCTCAAATCCGCTTCCTTGCCGGTTCTTGCGTCTCACATATAGCATTCTACAGGCCACAGTTTTGAAAGAATCCTTTTAAAACTATTACATCTTATGTCTTACACTAATATTTCGAAACCGATTTTTCCTTTTCCAGAATTGGCCGCTAGGGGGCGCTGCACCTGACCCTCACACACATATCATTATATTGGCCTTATCTCTAAAACCTAAAGACTCAATTACATAAACCATATCTTATGTTCTTCGTCTGAGTCTTTTCCATAACCTGGTTAAGTCATCTGGTCTCGGTCTTGTGTCACTTTGTCAGTATGTCCATATAAACTTTATAAACGGAGGGAAACCTGAATGCACAGAGTCATGCAGGAATGCACGATGACACGCGTTTTAGTAAGACAAAGACTCGTGTAGGTATGAGCGACAATCAGCGCAGTTTGCTCGTTTTGTGTAGGGTCCATCGGGCCAAATGCCAATTCAGGCCCGCAGCCGACGGGATGAATTAATTGGCGTAGCGGGGACCACGGCCATTTCCTGGTAAAAACTTGTGAATAAATATACCGGACGGGCTGACCATTTTCTCAGGGCCATAGGAATGTCACCATTCCAGTGTGCCCTCAGACCTGGTCAGACCTGGTCAGACCTGGTCAGACCTAAAACGCGTGCCTGCACATCTGTGCGCATGCAGGTGATTGCTGTCCAAAGTTTCAGTCGGTGTGTCCTTCAGGAAAGGACCCGAACCGTTTTTTTTTAATTGCTTGCCGGAAATCTTCCATTTCTGCAGGCAGGTTGGCCAGTCGCAAATGTCCGGTTATTGCTTGCCGGAAATATTCGATTTCTGCAAGCAGGTTGGTCAGTCGCGGATGTCTGTTTGTCCGTTTGTTGCTTGCCGGAAATCTTCGATTTCGGCAAGTTGGTTGGTCAGTTGCGTATAACTGTTTGTTGCTTGCCGGAAATCTTCGATTTCGGCAAGTTGGTTGGTCAGTTGCGTATGTCTGTTTGTTTGTTGCTTGCCGGAAATCTTTGATTTCGGCAAGTTGGTTGGTCAGTTGCGTATGTCTGTTTGTTTGTTTGTTGCTTGCCGGAAATCTTCGATTTCGGCAAGCATGTTCGTCAGTTGCGTATGTCTGTTTGTCTGTTTCCCGTTTGTTTGTCACGACTCTCCAGGTCACACTTTTGCATCAATCAACTTGAAACTTACAGGCTTGATTGACAAACCGATTTCTAGGTGCCCTATTGTTTTTGGTCAACATTGCTCCAAGGTCAAGGGTCAAGGTCACGACAGGTATGGTTAACGGTTTTTGCACTATAACTTCGCCATAAATAGGCTTATCCACTTCTGCAATAGCTCATTTTTTTCGTCATCACCTGCCCTTTCTTTTGACATGTAGCTTACTTAAATTTGCCGTTACCATGGTTACATTTTTTGGGGAGGAATCATGGGATTTCGTGATATTTTTCAAATTTGCAGCAATCGTACTGATTCTGAGATATTTTATGTAACACAAGAATATCTCGAAATTGTTTTTTCAGATTTTGGAAATGGCCGCCAGGGGGCGTGGCAGATGAAAAAACATGAAAATTTTTTTTGGTGCTATACCTCCAGAACTATTAAACATTGGGCCATTTCCATCACAGCACCTTCAACTGGGGTCCAAGGGGTTAATTTTTGCGCATAGGTGCCAAAGTGCGCTATTGCCAGATTTCTCTATTTTTGGGGTAAAACTTTTGAATTTTGAAAATATGCAGTTTTCAGCTTCTAAATCTGTCAGTTTTTATGCTGGAGAGGTCAATTTTTTTTGCATCTTGTAGCCCTTGGTGAGTTCTCGGTGATCCAATCAAAAATCTTGCAAAATCTCGCACCGTTTCTCGTCAAACGAGAGTCTTCGAGATTTCATTAAATATGACCTACAGGTTGCATTTTTTTAACAATGGCTTTGAAATTGATATATTTTGTGTTATTTATAAATATCTCGAAATCAGTTTTTCATTTTTTGGAAATAGCCACCAGGGGGCGTGGTACCTGAAACACTGTAACATATCATTTTTCTGCAATATCTAAAATAATTTTAAACGTGGCACAATTTTTATCATTGTATCTTAAACTAGGAACATTGGCATATTCCTCCGCACATGTAGCTTTGTGCTGCCGTTACCATGGTTACCAAATTTGTGGGTTAAACCTGACGACCTGAAAATTACAGTTTTTGGCTTCTATCTCGGTTAATATTTATGTTTCAAGGGTCTAGTTTTTTGCATAAGGCTGCTTCCCCTTGGTTCTAAGTCATTCAATTGCAAGTCTCGTCAAATTTCGCTCGGTTTATCGTCAAACGAGAAAAAACGAGATTTCACGGAAATGCTTATAACTCGGCGACTTTTACAGCTACACAGGTCTAGTTTTCGGCATTTCATAACATATGACCAGCTTGACACGCCAGAAAAGAAATCAGGCCAAATCTCGCACCATATCTCGTCAAGCGAGAAAAAAACGAGATATCATGGAAATGCTTATAACTAGGCGACTTTTACAGCTACTCAGGTCTAGTTTTTGGCATTTGGTAATATTTGGCCAACTTGACATAGTAAAACTGCGATACTTGGCGAAATCTCGCACTATATCTGGTCAAATGTGGAAAAACGAGATTTCACAGAAATGCATATAAGTCGGCGACTTTCACGGCTAGACAGGTCTAGTTTTTGGCATTCATTAACATTTGGACGGCTTGACATGACAAACCTGCAAGACTGGCCAAATCTCGCACCATATCTCGTCAAACGATAAAAAAGGAGATTTCACAGAAATGCTAATAACTCGGCGACTTTTACAGCTAGACAGATGTAGTTTTCGCCATTTCATAACATTTAGAGAGTTTGATATGACAAATCTACAAGACTGGCCAAATCCTGCACCATATCTCGTCAAACGAGAAAACACGAGATTTCATGCAAATGCTTATAACTCAGCGGCTTTTATAGCTAGACAGGTCTAGTTTTCGGCATTTCATATCATTTGGCCAGCTTGACATGACAAACCTGAAAACGTCTCACTGCTTCTTGTCAAACGAGATTAACGGGATTTCATGAAAAAATTTTGAACTTGGTCCCTTTTACACTAGAAAGATATGCAGCTGTTAAAGGTCAGCATGCATAAATAAACATATTATCCGTGTCTGCTGCCCCCACAATGTTGCTCATTCATATGACTCTTTCTACATGCACTCTCTGTCTATCTGTCTGTATCATTTCCATTTCCGGCAAGCGCGTGACCTCTGGTCATCTTGTCTGTTTGTCTGTCTGTCTGTCTGTCTGTCTGTGTACTCTCTACAGGCCACAATTTTCCAGCAATTGCTTTCAAACTTATACAGCTGGTAGAAAAGCAAAAGTCCTGGAGGCCTATTGTTTTTGGGCAATATAGGTCAAAGGTCAAGGTCAAGGTCATCAAAAGTATACAAAACGGTTTTTTCTTCATATCTTTGTTACTTTTAGGGATATCTTCTTCAAACATAGCTCATTTTAAAGGTCATTCCCAGGCATTTCTTCTGGTGTGTAGCTCTTTCAAATTGGCCGTTACCATGGTTACGAATTTTTGGGAAAAAATCATGATATTCGAAAATCTGGGGTCTTATTTTTCTAACTTTGTCATTTTTAAAGCTAGAGAGGTCTAGTTTTTTGCATCAGGTAGCATTTAACAAGTACTGCAAGATTTTATTAAAAGTCTCGCGATATCTCGTATAATATCTCGTCAAACGAGATATTTCGAGATTTCAGTAATCTTGCCCTGGAGGTTACAGTTTTGCAGGAATCTTTTTGAAACTGACATATCGTAAGTCCTACACTATTATCTCGAAATCAATTTTTCATTTTTTTAATTCGGCCGCTAGGGGGCGCTGGGTGCAAACCTCTCCAACAAATCATGTTTTGGCAATATCTCCAAAACTGTGAGCCTCAATTACATAAACTATAGCTTATTTTCATCCTCTGAGTCTTTCTGAATCCTGGAGTAGTCATTTCGACTCAATCTTGAGTCACTTTGTCAGTGTGTCCGTCTGTTTCTCAGTTGTCCTCAAATCCGCTTGCTTGCCGGTTCTTGCGTCTCACATATAGCGTTCTACAGGACACAGTTTTGAAAGAATCCTTTTCAAACTATTAAATCTTATGTCTTACACTATTATCTCGAAACAGATTTTTCATTTTCCAGAATTGGCCGCTAGGGGGCGGTGCACTCAAACTTGCACAACATATCATTTTTTGGCCATATCTCCAAAACTATAAACCTAATTTACATAAACTATAGCTTATTTTCTTCCTCTGGGTCTTTCAAAAAACCTGGTGTATTCATTTGGTCTCAATCTTGAGTCACTTTGTCTGTGTGTCCGTCTGTTTCTCAGTTGTCCTCAAATCCGCTTCCTTGCCGGTTCTTGCGTCTCACATATAGCATTCTACAGGCCACAGTTTTGAAAGAATCCTTTTAAAACTATTACATCTTATGTCTTACACTAATATTTCGAAACCGATTTTTCCTTTTCCAGAATTGGCCGCTAGGGGGCGCTGCACCTGACCCTCACACACATATCATTATATTGGCCTTATCTCTAAAACCTAAAGACTCAATTACATAAACCATATCTTATGTTCTTCGTCTGAGTCTTTTCCATAACCTGGTTAAGTCATCTGGTCTCGGTCTTGTGTCACTTTGTCAGTATGTCCATATAAACTTTATAAACGGAGGGAAACCTGAATGCACAGAGTCATGCAGGAATGCACGATGACACGCGTTTTAGTAAGACAAAGACTCGTGTAGGTATGAGCGACAATCAGCGCAGTTTGCTCGTTTTGTGTAGGGTCCATCGGGCCAAATGCCAATTCAGGCCCGCAGCCGACGGGATGAATTAATTGGCGTAGCGGGGACCACGGCCATTTCCTGGTAAAAACTTGTGAATAAATATACCGGACGGGCTGACCATTTTCTCAGGGCCATAGGAATGTCACCATTCCAGTGTGCCCTCAGACCTGGTCAGACCTGGTCAGACCTGGTCAGACCTAAAACGCGTGCCTGCACATCTGTGCGCATGCAGGTGATTGCTGTCCAAAGTTTCAGTCGGTGTGTCCTTCAGGAAAGGACCCGAACCGTTTTTTTTTAATTGCTTGCCGGAAATCTTCCATTTCTGCAGGCAGGTTGGCCAGTCGCAAATGTCCGTTTATTGCTTGCCGGAAATATTCGATTTCTGCAAGCAGGTTGGTCAGTCGCGGATGTCTGTTTGTCCGTTTGTTGCTTGCCGGAAATCTTCGATTTCGGCAAGTTGGTTGGTCAGTTGCGTATAACTGTTTCTTGCTTGCCGGAAATCTTCGATTTAGGCAAGTTGGTTGGTCAGTTGCGTATGTCTGTTTGTTTGTTGCTTGCCGGAAATCTTCGATTTCGGCAAGTTGGTTGGTCAGTTGCGTATGTCTGTTTGTTTGTTGCTTGCCGGAAATCTTTGATTTCGGCAAGTTGGTTGGTCAGTTGCGTATGTCTGTTTGTTTGTTTGTTGCTTGCCGGAAATCTTCGATTTCGGCAAGCATGTTCGTCAGTTGCGTATGTCTGTTTGTCTGTTTCCCGTTTGTTTGTCACGACTCTCCAGGTCACACTTTTGCATCAATCAACTTGAAACTTACAGGCTTGATTGACAAACCGATTTCTAGGTGCCCTATTGTTTTTGGTCAACATTGCTCCAAGGTCAAGGGTCAAGGTCACGACAGGTATGGTTAACGGTTTTTGCACTATAACTTCGCCATAAATAGGCTTATCCACTTCTGCAATAGCTCATTTTTTTCGTCATCACCTGCCCTTTCTTTTGACATGTAGCTTACTTAAATTTGCCGTTACCATGGTTACATTTTTTGGGGAGGAATCATGGGATTTCGTGATATTTTTCAAATTTGCAGCAATCGTACTGATTCTGAGATATTTTATGTAACACAAGAATATCTCGAAATTGTTTTTTCAGATTTTGGAAATGGCCGCCAGGGGGCGTGGCAGATGAAAAAACATGAAAATTTTTTTTGGTGCTATACCTCCAGAACTATTAAACATTGGGCCATTTCCATCACAGCACCTTCAACTGGGGTCCAAGGGGTTAATTTTTGCGCATAGGTGCCAAAGTGCGCTATTGCCAGATTTCTCTATTTTTGGGGTAAAACTTTTGAATTTTGAAAATATGCAGTTTTCAGCTTCTAAATCTGTCAGTTTTTATGCTGGAGAGGTCAATTTTTTTTGCATCTTGTAGCCCTTGGTGAGTTCTCGGTGATCCAATCAAAAATCTTGCAAAATCTCGCACCGTTTCTCGTCAAACGAGAGTCTTCGAGATTTCATTAAATATGACCTACAGGTTGCATTTTTTTAACAATGGCTTTGAAATTGATATATTTTGTGTTATTTATAAATATCTCGAAATCAGTTTTTCATTTTTTGGAAATAGCCACCAGGGGGCGTGGTACCTGAAACACTGTAACATATCATTTTTCTGCAATATCTAAAATAATTTTAAACGTGGCACAATTTTTATCATTGTATCTTAAACTAGGAACATTGGCATATTCCTCCGCACATGTAGCTTTGTGCTGCCGTTACCATGGTTACCAAATTTGTGGGTTAAACCTGACGACCTGAAAATTACAGTTTTTGGCTTCTATCTCGGTTAATATTTATGTTTCAAGGGTCTAGTTTTTTGCATAAGGCTGCTTCCCCTTGGTTCTAAGTCATTCAATTGCAAGTCTCGTCAAATTTCGCTCGGTTTATCGTCAAACGAGAAAAAACGAGATTTCACGGAAATGCTTATAACTCGGCGACTTTTACAGCTACACAGGTCTAGTTTTCGGCATTTCATAACATATGACCAGCTTGACACGCCAGAAAAGAAATCAGGCCAAATCTCGCACCATATCTCGTCAAGCGAGAAAAAAACGAGATATCATGGAAATGCTTATAACTAGGCGACTTTTACAGCTACTCAGGTCTAGTTTTTGGCATTTGGTAATATTTGGCCAACTTGACATAGTAAAACTGCGATACTTGGCGAAATCTCGCACTATATCTGGTCAAATGTGGAAAAACGAGATTTCACAGAAATGCATATAAGTCGGCGACTTTCACGGCTAGACAGGTCTAGTTTTTGGCATTCATTAACATTTGGACGGCTTGACATGACAAACCTGCAAGACTGGCCAAATCTCGCACCATATCTCGTCAAACGATAAAAAAGGAGATTTCACAGAAATGCTAATAACTCGGCGACTTTTACAGCTAGACAGATGTAGTTTTCGCCATTTCATAACATTTAGAGAGTTTGATATGACAAATCTACAAGACTGGCCAAATCCTGCACCATATCTCGTCAAACGAGAAAACACGAGATTTCATGCAAATGCTTATAACTCAGCGGCTTTTATAGCTAGACAGGTCTAGTTTTCGGCATTTCATATCATTTGGCCAGCTTGACATGACAAACCTGAAAACGTCTCACTGCTTCTTGTCAAACGAGATTAACGGGATTTCATGAAAAAATTTTGAACTTGGTCCCTTTTACACTAGAAAGATATGCAGCTGTTAAAGGTCAGCATGCATAAATAAACATATTATCCGTGTCTGCTGCCCCCACAATGTTGCTCATTCATATGACTCTTTCTACATGCACTCTCTGTCTATCTGTCTGTATCATTTCCATTTCCGGCAAGCGCGTGACCTCTGGTCATCTTGTCTGTTTGTCTGTCTGTCTGTCTGTCTGTCTGTGTACTCTCTACAGGCCACAATTTTCCAGCAATTGCTTTCAAACTTATACAGCTGGTAGAAAAGCAAAAGTCCTGGAGGCCTATTGTTTTTGGGCAATATAGGTCAAAGGTCAAGGTCAAGGTCATCAAAAGTATACAAAACGGTTTTTTCTTCATATCTTTGTTACTTTTAGGGATATCTTCTTCAAACATAGCTCATTTTAAAGGTCATTCCCAGGCATTTCTTCTGGTGTGTAGCTCTTTCAAATTGGCCGTTACCATGGTTACGAATTTTTGGGAAAAAATCATGATATTCGAAAATCTGGGGTCTTATTTTTCTAACTTTGTCATTTTTAAAGCTAGAGAGGTCTAGTTTTTTGCATCAGGTAGCATTTAACAAGTACTGCAAGATTTTATTAAAAGTCTCGCGATATCTCGTATAATATCTCGTCAAACGAGATATTTCGAGATTTCAGTAATCTTGCCCTGGAGGTTACAGTTTTGCAGGAATCTTTTTGAAACTGACATATCGTAAGTCCTACACTATTATCTCGAAATCAATTTTTCATTTTTTTAATTCGGCCGCTAGGGGGCGCTGGGTGCAAACCTCTCCAACAAATCATGTTTTGGCAATATCTCCAAAACTGTGAGCCTCAATTACATAAACTATAGCTTATTTTCATCCTCTGAGTCTTTCTGAATCCTGGAGTAGTCATTTCGACTCAATCTTGAGTCACTTTGTCAGTGTGTCCGTCTGTTTCTCAGTTGTCCTCAAATCCGCTTGCTTGCCGGTTCTTGCGTCTCACATATAGCGTTCTACAGGACACAGTTTTGAAAGAATCCTTTTCAAACTATTAAATCTTATGTCTTACACTATTATCTCGAAACAGATTTTTCATTTTCCAGAATTGGCCGCTAGGGGGCGGTGCACTCAAACTTGCACAACATATCATTTTTTGGCCATATCTCCAAAACTATAAACCTAATTTACATAAACTATAGCTTATTTTCTTCCTCTGGGTCTTTCAAAAAACCTGGTGTATTCATTTGGTCTCAATCTTGAGTCACTTTGTCTGTGTGTCCGTCTGTTTCTCAGTTGTCCTCAAATCCGCTTCCTTGCCGGTTCTTGCGTCTCACATATAGCATTCTACAGGCCACAGTTTTGAAAGAATCCTTTTAAAACTATTACATCTTATGTCTTACACTAATATTTCGAAACCGATTTTTCCTTTTCCAGAATTGGCCGCTAGGGGGCGCTGCACCTGACCCTCACACACATATCATTATATTGGCCTTATCTCTAAAACCTAAAGACTCAATTACATAAACCATATCTTATGTTCTTCGTCTGAGTCTTTTCCATAACCTGGTTAAGTCATCTGGTCTCGGTCTTGTGTCACTTTGTCAGTATGTCCATATAAACTTTATAAACGGAGGGAAACCTGAATGCACAGAGTCATGCAGGAATGCACGATGACACGCGTTTTAGTAAGACAAAGACTCGTGTAGGTATGAGCGACAATCAGCGCAGTTTGCTCGTTTTGTGTAGGGTCCATCGGGCCAAATGCCAATTCAGGCCCGCAGCCGACGGGATGAATTAATTGGCGTAGCGGGGACCACGGCCATTTCCTGGTAAAAACTTGTGAATAAATATACCGGACGGGCTGACCATTTTCTCAGGGCCATAGGAATGTCACCATTCCAGTGTGCCCTCAGACCTGGTCAGACCTGGTCAGACCTGGTCAGACCTAAAACGCGTGCCTGCACATCTGTGCGCATGCAGGTGATTGCTGTCCAAAGTTTCAGTCGGTGTGTCCTTCAGGAAAGGACCCGAACCGTTTTTTTTTAATTGCTTGCCGGAAATCTTCCATTTCTGCAGGCAGGTTGGCCAGTCGCAAATGTCCGTTTATTGCTTGCCGGAAATATTCGATTTCTGCAAGCAGGTTGGTCAGTCGCGGATGTCTGTTTGTCCGTTTGTTGCTTGCCGGAAATCTTCGATTTCGGCAAGTTGGTTGGTCAGTTGCGTATAACTGTTTCTTGCTTGCCGGAAATCTTCGATTTAGGCAAGTTGGTTGGTCAGTTGCGTATGTCTGTTTGTTTGTTGCTTGCCGGAAATCTTCGATTTCGGCAAGTTGGTTGGTCAGTTGCGTATGTCTGTTTGTTTGTTGCTTGCCGGAAATCTTTGATTTCGGCAAGTTGGTTGGTCAGTTGCGTATGTCTGTTTGTTTGTTTGTTGCTTGCCGGAAATCTTCGATTTCGGCAAGCATGTTCGTCAGTTGCGTATGTCTGTTTGTCTGTTTCCCGTTTGTTTGTCACGACTCTCCAGGTCACACTTTTGCATCAATCAACTTGAAACTTACAGGCTTGATTGACAAACCGATTTCTAGGTGCCCTATTGTTTTTGGTCAACATTGCTCCAAGGTCAAGGGTCAAGGTCACGACAGGTATGGTTAACGGTTTTTGCACTATAACTTCGCCATAAATAGGCTTATCCACTTCTGCAATAGCTCATTTTTTTCGTCATCACCTGCCCTTTCTTTTGACATGTAGCTTACTTAAATTTGCCGTTACCATGGTTACATTTTTTGGGGAGGAATCATGGGATTTCGTGATATTTTTCAAATTTGCAGCAATCGTACTGATTCTGAGATATTTTATGTAACACAAGAATATCTCGAAATTGTTTTTTCAGATTTTGGAAATGGCCGCCAGGGGGCGTGGCAGATGAAAAAACATGAAAATTTTTTTTGGTGCTATACCTCCAGAACTATTAAACATTGGGCCATTTCCATCACAGCACCTTCAACTGGGGTCCAAGGGGTTAATTTTTGCGCATAGGTGCCAAAGTGCGCTATTGCCAGATTTCTCTATTTTTGGGGTAAAACTTTTGAATTTTGAAAATATGCAGTTTTCAGCTTCTAAATCTGTCAGTTTTTATGCTGGAGAGGTCAATTTTTTTTGCATCTTGTAGCCCTTGGTGAGTTCTCGGTGATCCAATCAAAAATCTTGCAAAATCTCGCACCGTTTCTCGTCAAACGAGAGTCTTCGAGATTTCATTAAATATGACCTACAGGTTGCATTTTTTTAACAATGGCTTTGAAATTGATATATTTTGTGTTATTTATAAATATCTCGAAATCAGTTTTTCATTTTTTGGAAATAGCCACCAGGGGGCGTGGTACCTGAAACACTGTAACATATCATTTTTCTGCAATATCTAAAATAATTTTAAACGTGGCACAATTTTTATCATTGTATCTTAAACTAGGAACATTGGCATATTCCTCCGCACATGTAGCTTTGTGCTGCCGTTACCATGGTTACCAAATTTGTGGGTTAAACCTGACGACCTGAAAATTACAGTTTTTGGCTTCTATCTCGGTTAATATTTATGTTTCAAGGGTCTAGTTTTTTGCATAAGGCTGCTTCCCCTTGGTTCTAAGTCATTCAATTGCAAGTCTCGTCAAATTTCGCTCGGTTTATCGTCAAACGAGAAAAAAAGAGATTTCACGGAAATGCTTATAACTCGGCGACTTTTACAGCTACACAGGTCTAGTTTTCGGCATTTCATAACATATGACCAGCTTGACACGCCAGAAAAGAAATCAGGCCAAATCTCGCACCATATCTCGTCAAGCGAGAAAAAAACGAGATATCATGGAAATGCTTATAACTAGGCGACTTTTACAGCTACTCAGGTCTAGTTTTTGGCATTTGGTAATATTTGGCCAACTTGACATAGTAAAACTGCGATACTTGGCGAAATCTCGCACTATATCTGGTCAAATGTGGAAAAACGAGATTTCACAGAAATGCATATAAGTCGGCGACTTTCACGGCTAGACAGGTCTAGTTTTTGGCATTCATTAACATTTGGACGGCTTGACATGACAAACCTGCAAGACTGGCCAAATCTCGCACCATATCTCGTCAAACGATAAAAAAGGAGATTTCACAGAAATGCTAATAACTCGGCGACTTTTACAGCTAGACAGATGTAGTTTTCGCCATTTCATAACATTTAGAGAGTTTGATATGACAAATCTACAAGACTGGCCAAATCCTGCACCATATCTCGTCAAACGAGAAAACACGAGATTTCATGCAAATGCTTATAACTCAGCGGCTTTTATAGCTAGACAGGTCTAGTTTTCGGCATTTCATATCATTTGGCCAGCTTGACATGACAAACCTGAAAACGTCTCACTGCTTCTTGTCAAACGAGATTAACGGGATTTCATGAAAAAATTTTGAACTTGGTCCCTTTTACACTAGAAAGATATGCAGCTGTTAAAGGTCAGCATGCATAAATAAACATATTATCCGTGTCTGCTGCCCCCACAATGTTGCTCATTCATATGACTCTTTCTACATGCACTCTCTGTCTATCTGTCTGTATCATTTCCATTTCCGGCAAGCGCGTGACCTCTGGTCATCTTGTCTGTTTGTCTGTCTGTCTGTCTGTCTGTCTGTGTACTCTCTACAGGCCACAATTTTCCAGCAATTGCTTTCAAACTTATACAGCTGGTAGAAAAGCAAAAGTCCTGGAGGCCTATTGTTTTTGGGCAATATAGGTCAAAGGTCAAGGTCAAGGTCATCAAAAGTATACAAAACGGTTTTTTCTTCATATCTTTGTTACTTTTAGGGATATCTTCTTCAAACATAGCTCATTTTAAAGGTCATTCCCAGGCATTTCTTCTGGTGTGTAGCTCTTTCAAATTGGCCGTTACCATGGTTACGAATTTTTGGGAAAAAATCATGATATTCGAAAATCTGGGGTCTTATTTTTCTAACTTTGTCATTTTTAAAGCTAGAGAGGTCTAGTTTTTTGCATCAGGTAGCATTTAACAAGTACTGCAAGATTTTATTAAAAGTCTCGCGATATCTCGTATAATATCTCGTCAAACGAGATATTTCGAGATTTCAGTAATCTTGCCCTGGAGGTTACAGTTTTGCAGGAATCTTTTTGAAACTGACATATCGTAAGTCCTACACTATTATCTCGAAATCAATTTTTCATTTTTTTAATTCGGCCGCTAGGGGGCGCTGGGTGCAAACCTCTCCAACAAATCATGTTTTGGCAATATCTCCAAAACTGTGAGCCTCAATTACATAAACTATAGCTTATTTTCATCCTCTGAGTCTTTCTGAATCCTGGAGTAGTCATTTCGACTCAATCTTGAGTCACTTTGTCAGTGTGTCCGTCTGTTTCTCAGTTGTCCTCAAATCCGCTTGCTTGCCGGTTCTTGCGTCTCACATATAGCGTTCTACAGGACACAGTTTTGAAAGAATCCTTTTCAAACTATTAAATCTTATGTCTTACACTATTATCTCGAAACAGATTTTTCATTTTCCAGAATTGGCCGCTAGGGGGCGGTGCACTCAAACTTGCACAACATATCATTTTTTGGCCATATCTCCAAAACTATAAACCTAATTTACATAAACTATAGCTTATTTTCTTCCTCTGGGTCTTTCAAAAAACCTGGTGTATTCATTTGGTCTCAATCTTGAGTCACTTTGTCTGTGTGTCCGTCTGTTTCTCAGTTGTCCTCAAATCCGCTTCCTTGCCGGTTCTTGCGTCTCACATATAGCATTCTACAGGCCACAGTTTTGAAAGAATCCTTTTAAAACTATTACATCTTATGTCTTACACTAATATTTCGAAACCGATTTTTCCTTTTCCAGAATTGGCCGCTAGGGGGCGCTGCACCTGACCCTCACACACATATCATTATATTGGCCTTATCTCTAAAACCTAAAGACTCAATTACATAAACCATATCTTATGTTCTTCGTCTGAGTCTTTTCCATAACCTGGTTAAGTCATCTGGTCTCGGTCTTGTGTCACTTTGTCAGTATGTCCATATAAACTTTATAAACGGAGGGAAACCTGAATGCACAGAGTCATGCAGGAATGCACGATGACACGCGTTTTAGTAAGACAAAGACTCGTGTAGGTATGAGCGACAATCAGCGCAGTTTGCTCGTTTTGTGTAGGGTCCATCGGGCCAAATGCCAATTCAGGCCCGCAGCCGACGGGATGAATTAATTGGCGTAGCGGGGACCACGGCCATTTCCTGGTAAAAACTTGTGAATAAATATACCGGACGGGCTGACCATTTTCTCAGGGCCATAGGAATGTCACCATTCCAGTGTGCCCTCAGAGCTGGTCAGACCTGGTCAGACCTGGTCAGACCTAAAACGCGTGCCTGCACATCTGTGCGCATGCAGGTGATTGCTGTCCAAAGTTTCAGTCGGTGTGTCCTTCAGGAAAGGACCCGAACCGTTTTTTTTTAATTGCTTGCCGGAAATCTTCCATTTCTGCAGGCAGGTTGGCCAGTCGCAAATGTCCGTTTATTGCTTGCCGGAAATATTCGATTTCTGCAAGCAGGTTGGTCAGTCGCGGATGTCTGTTTGTCCGTTTGTTGCTTGCCGGAAATCTTCGATTTCGGCAAGTTGGTTGGTCAGTTGCGTATAACTGTTTCTTGCTTGCCGGAAATCTTCGATTTAGGCAAGTTGGTTGGTCAGTTGCGTATGTCTGTTTGTTTGTTGCTTGCCGGAAATCTTCGATTTCGGCAAGTTGGTTGGTCAGTTGCGTATGTCTGTTTGTTTGTTGCTTGCCGGAAATCTTTGATTTCGGCAAGTTGGTTGGTCAGTTGCGTATGTCTGTTTGTTTGTTTGTTGCTTGCCGGAAATCTTCGATTTCGGCAAGCATGTTCGTCAGTTGCGTATGTCTGTTTGTCTGTTTCCCGTTTGTTTGTCACGACTCTCCAGGTCACACTTTTGCATCAATCAACTTGAAACTTACAGGCTTGATTGACAAACCGATTTCTAGGTGCCCTATTGTTTTTGGTCAACATTGCTCCAAGGTCAAGGGTCAAGGTCACGACAGGTATGGTTAACGGTTTTTGCACTATAACTTCGCCATAAATAGGCTTATCCACTTCTGCAATAGCTCATTTTTTTCGTCATCACCTGCCCTTTCTTTTGACATGTAGCTTACTTAAATTTGCCGTTACCATGGTTACATTTTTTGGGGAGGAATCATGGGATTTCGTGATATTTTTCAAATTTGCAGCAATCGTACTGATTCTGAGATATTTTATGTAACACAAGAATATCTCGAAATTGTTTTTTCAGATTTTGGAAATGGCCGCCAGGGGGCGTGGCAGATGAAAAAACATGAAAATTTTTTTTGGTGCTATACCTCCAGAACTATTAAACATTGGGCCATTTCCATCACAGCACCTTCAACTGGGGTCCAAGGGGTTAATTTTTGCGCATAGGTGCCAAAGTGCGCTATTGCCAGATTTCTCTATTTTTGGGGTAAAACTTTTGAATTTTGAAAATATGCAGTTTTCAGCTTCTAAATCTGTCAGTTTTTATGCTGGAGAGGTCAATTTTTTTTGCATCTTGTAGCCCTTGGTGAGTTCTCGGTGATCCAATCAAAAATCTTGCAAAATCTCGCACCGTTTCTCGTCAAACGAGAGTCTTCGAGATTTCATTTAATATGACCTACAGGTTGCATTTTTTTAACAATGGCTTTGAAATTGATATATTTTGTGTTATTTATAAATATCTCGAAATCAGTTTTTCATTTTTTGGAAATAGCCACCAGGGGGCGTGGTACCTGAAACACTGTAACATATCATTTTTCTGCAATATCTAAAATAATTTTAAACGTGGCACAATTTTTATCATTGTATCTTAAACTAGGAACATTGGCATATTCCTCCGCACATGTAGCTTTGTGCTGCCGTTACCATGGTTACCAAATTTGTGGGTTAAACCTGACGACCTGAAAATTACAGTTTTTGGCTTCTATCTCGGTTAATATTTATGTTTCAAGGGTCTAGTTTTTTGCATAAGGCTGCTTCCCCTTGGTTCTAAGTCATTCAATTGCAAGTCTCGTCAAATTTCGCTCGGTTTATCGTCAAACGAGAAAAAACGAGATTTCACGGAAATGCTTATAACTCGGCGACTTTTACAGCTACACAGGTCTAGTTTTCGGCATTTCATAACATATGACCAGCTTGACACGCCAGAAAAGAAATCAGGCCAAATCTCGCACCATATCTCGTCAAGCGAGAAAAAAACGAGATATCATGGAAATGCTTATAACTAGGCGACTTTTACAGCTACTCAGGTCTAGTTTTTGGCATTTGGTAATATTTGGCCAACTTGACATAGTAAAACTGCGATACTTGGCGAAATCTCGCACTATATCTGGTCAAATGTGGAAAAACGAGATTTCACAGAAATGCATATAAGTCGGCGACTTTCACGGCTAGACAGGTCTAGTTTTTGGCATTCATTAACATTTGGACGGCTTGACATGACAAACCTGCAAGACTGGCCAAATCTCGCACCATATCTCGTCAAACGATAAAAAAGGAGATTTCACAGAAATGCTAATAACTCGGCGACTTTTACAGCTAGACAGATGTAGTTTTCGCCATTTCATAACATTTAGAGAGTTTGATATGACAAATCTACAAGACTGGCCAAATCCTGCACCATATCTCGTCAAACGAGAAAACACGAGATTTCATGCAAATGCTTATAACTCAGCGGCTTTTATAGCTAGACAGGTCTAGTTTTCGGCATTTCATATCATTTGGCCAGCTTGACATGACAAACCTGAAAACGTCTCACTGCTTCTTGTCAAACGAGATTAACGGGATTTCATGAAAAAATTTTGAACTTGGTCCCTTTTACACTAGAAAGATATGCAGCTGTTAAAGGTCAGCATGCATAAATAAACATATTATCCGTGTCTGCTGCCCCCACAATGTTGCTCATTCATATGACTCTTTCTACATGCACTCTCTGTCTATCTGTCTGTATCATTTCCATTTCCGGCAAGCGCGTGACCTCTGGTCATCTTGTCTGTTTGTCTGTCTGTCTGTCTGTCTGTCTGTGTACTCTCTACAGGCCACAATTTTCCAGCAATTGCTTTCAAACTTATACAGCTGGTAGAAAAGCAAAAGTCCTGGAGGCCTATTGTTTTTGGGCAATATAGGTCAAAGGTCAAGGTCAAGGTCATCAAAAGTATACAAAACGGTTTTTTCTTCATATCTTTGTTACTTTTAGGGATATCTTCTTCAAACATAGCTCATTTTAAAGGTCATTCCCAGGCATTTCTTCTGGTGTGTAGCTCTTTCAAATTGGCCGTTACCATGGTTACGAATTTTTGGGAAAAAATCATGATATTCGAAAATCTGGGGTCTTATTTTTCTAACTTTGTCATTTTTAAAGCTAGAGAGGTCTAGTTTTTTGCATCAGGTAGCATTTAACAAGTACTGCAAGATTTTATTAAAAGTCTCGCGATATCTCGTATAATATCTCGTCAAACGAGATATTTCGAGATTTCAGTAATCTTGCCCTGGAGGTTACAGTTTTGCAGGAATCTTTTTGAAACTGACATATCGTAAGTCCTACACTATTATCTCGAAATCAATTTTTCATTTTTTTAATTCGGCCGCTAGGGGGCGCTGGGTGCAAACCTCTCCAACAAATCATGTTTTGGCAATATCTCCAAAACTGTGAGCCTCAATTACATAAACTATAGCTTATTTTCATCCTCTGAGTCTTTCTGAATCCTGGAGTAGTCATTTCGACTCAATCTTGAGTCACTTTGTCAGTGTGTCCGTCTGTTTCTCAGTTGTCCTCAAATCCGCTTGCTTGCCGGTTCTTGCGTCTCACATATAGCGTTCTACAGGACACAGTTTTGAAAGAATCCTTTTCAAACTATTAAATCTTATGTCTTACACTATTATCTCGAAACAGATTTTTCATTTTCCAGAATTGGCCGCTAGGGGGCGGTGCACTCAAACTTGCACAACATATCATTTTTTGGCCATATCTCCAAAACTATAAACCTAATTTACATAAACTATAGCTTATTTTCTTCCTCTGGGTCTTTCAAAAAACCTGGTGTATTCATTTGGTCTCAATCTTGAGTCACTTTGTCTGTGTGTCCGTCTGTTTCTCAGTTGTCCTCAAATCCGCTTCCTTGCCGGTTCTTGCGTCTCACATATAGCATTCTACAGGCCACAGTTTTGAAAGAATCCTTTTAAAACTATTACATCTTATGTCTTACACTAATATTTCGAAACCGATTTTTCCTTTTCCAGAATTGGCCGCTAGGGGGCGCTGCACCTGACCCTCACACACATATCATTATATTGGCCTTATCTCTAAAACCTAAAGACTCAATTACATAAACCATATCTTATGTTCTTCGTCTGAGTCTTTTCCATAACCTGGTTAAGTCATCTGGTCTCGGTCTTGTGTCACTTTGTCAGTATGTCCATATAAACTTTATAAACGGAGGGAAACCTGAATGCACAGAGTCATGCAGGAATGCACGATGACACGCGTTTTAGTAAGACAAAGACTCGTGTAGGTATGAGCGACAATCAGCGCAGTTTGCTCGTTTTGTGTAGGGTCCATCGGGCCAAATGCCAATTCAGGCCCGCAGCCGACGGGATGAATTAATTGGCGTAGCGGGGACCACGGCCATTTCCTGGTAAAAACTTGTGAATAAATATACCGGACGGGCTGACCATTTTCTCAGGGCCATAGGAATGTCACCATTCCAGTGTGCCCTCAGACCTGGTCAGACCTGGTCAGACCTGGTCAGACCTAAAACGCGTGCCTGCACATCTGTGCGCATGCAGGTGATTGCTGTCCAAAGTTTCAGTCGGTGTGTCCTTCAGGAAAGGACCCGAACCGTTTTTTTTTAATTGCTTGCCGGAAATCTTCCATTTCTGCAGGCAGGTTGGCCAGTCGCAAATGTCCGTTTATTGCTTGCCGGAAATATTCGATTTCTGCAAGCAGGTTGGTCAGTCGCGGATGTCTGTTTGTCCGTTTGTTGCTTGCCGGAAATCTTCGATTTCGGCAAGTTGGTTGGTCAGTTGCGTATAACTGTTTCTTGCTTGCCGGAAATCTTCGATTTAGGCAAGTTGGTTGGTCAGTTGCGTATGTCTGTTTGTTTGTTGCTTGCCGGAAATCTTCGATTTCGGCAAGTTGGTTGGTCAGTTGCGTATGTCTGTTTGTTTGTTGCTTGCCGGAAATCTTTGATTTCGGCAAGTTGGTTGGTCAGTTGCGTATGTCTGTTTGTTTGTTTGTTGCTTGCCGGAAATCTTCGATTTCGGCAAGCATGTTCGTCAGTTGCGTATGTCTGTTTGTCTGTTTCCCGTTTGTTTGTCACGACTCTCCAGGTCACACTTTTGCATCAATCAACTTGAAACTTACAGGCTTGATTGACAAACCGATTTCTAGGTGCCCTATTGTTTTTGGTCAACATTGCTCCAAGGTCAAGGGTCAAGGTCACGACAGGTATGGTTAACGGTTTTTGCACTATAACTTCGCCATAAATAGGCTTATCCACTTCTGCAATAGCTCATTTTTTTCGTCATCACCTGCCCTTTCTTTTGACATGTAGCTTACTTAAATTTGCCGTTACCATGGTTACATTTTTTGGGGAGGAATCATGGGATTTCGTGATATTTTTCAAATTTGCAGCAATCGTACTGATTCTGAGATATTTTATGTAACACAAGAATATCTCGAAATTGTTTTTTCAGATTTTGGAAATGGCCGCCAGGGGGCGTGGCAGATGAAAAAACATGAAAATTTTTTTTGGTGCTATACCTCCAGAACTATTAAACATTGGGCCATTTCCATCACAGCACCTTCAACTGGGGTCCAAGGGGTTAATTTTTGCGCATAGGTGCCAAAGTGCGCTATTGCCAGATTTCTCTATTTTTGGGGTAAAACTTTTGAATTTTGAAAATATGCAGTTTTCAGCTTCTAAATCTGTCAGTTTTTATGCTGGAGAGGTCAATTTTTTTTGCATCTTGTAGCCCTTGGTGAGTTCTCGGTGATCCAATCAAAAATCTTGCAAAATCTCGCACCGTTTCTCGTCAAACGAGAGTCTTCGAGATTTCATTAAATATGACCTACAGGTTGCATTTTTTTAACAATGGCTTTGAAATTGATATATTTTGTGTTATTTATAAATATCTCGAAATCAGTTTTTCATTTTTTGGAAATAGCCACCAGGGGGCGTGGTACCTGAAACACTGTAACATATCATTTTTCTGCAATATCTAAAATAATTTTAAACGTGGCACAATTTTTATCATTGTATCTTAAACTAGGAACATTGGCATATTCCTCCGCACATGTAGCTTTGTGCTGCCGTTACCATGGTTACCAAATTTGTGGGTTAAACCTGACGACCTGAAAATTACAGTTTTTGGCTTCTATCTCGGTTAATATTTATGTTTCAAGGGTCTAGTTTTTTGCATAAGGCTGCTTCCCCTTGGTTCTAAGTCATTCAATTGCAAGTCTCGTCAAATTTCGCTCGGTTTATCGTCAAACGAGAAAAAACGAGATTTCACGGAAATGCTTATAACTCGGCGACTTTTACAGCTACACAGGTCTAGTTTTCGGCATTTCATAACATATGACCAGCTTGACACGCCAGAAAAGAAATCAGGCCAAATCTCGCACCATATCTCGTCAAGCGAGAAAAAAACGAGATATCATGGAAATGCTTATAACTAGGCGACTTTTACAGCTACTCAGGTCTAGTTTTTGGCATTTGGTAATATTTGGCCAACTTGACATAGTAAAACTGCGATACTTGGCGAAATCTCGCACTATATCTGGTCAAATGTGGAAAAACGAGATTTCACAGAAATGCATATAAGTCGGCGACTTTCACGGCTAGACAGGTCTAGTTTTTGGCATTCATTAACATTTGGACGGCTTGACATGACAAACCTGCAAGACTGGCCAAATCTCGCACCATATCTCGTCAAACGATAAAAAAGGAGATTTCACAGAAATGCTAATAACTCGGCGACTTTTACAGCTAGACAGATGTAGTTTTCGCCATTTCATAACATTTAGAGAGTTTGATATGACAAATCTACAAGACTGGCCAAATCCTGCACCATATCTCGTCAAACGAGAAAACACGAGATTTCATGCAAATGCTTATAACTCAGCGGCTTTTATAGCTAGACAGGTCTAGTTTTCGGCATTTCATATCATTTGGCCAGCTTGACATGACAAACCTGAAAACGTCTCACTGCTTCTTGTCAAACGAGATTAACGGGATTTCATGAAAAAATTTTGAACTTGGTCCCTTTTACACTAGAAAGATATGCAGCTGTTAAAGGTCAGCATGCATAAATAAACATATTATCCGTGTCTGCTGCCCCCACAATGTTGCTCATTCATATGACTCTTTCTACATGCACTCTCTGTCTATCTGTCTGTATCATTTCCATTTCCGGCAAGCGCGTGACCTCTGGTCATCTTGTCTGTTTGTCTGTCTGTCTGTCTGTCTGTCTGTGTACTCTCTACAGGCCACAATTTTCCAGCAATTGCTTTCAAACTTATACAGCTGGTAGAAAAGCAAAAGTCCTGGAGGCCTATTGTTTTTGGGCAATATAGGTCAAAGGTCAAGGTCAAGGTCATCAAAAGTATACAAAACGGTTTTTTCTTCATATCTTTGTTACTTTTAGGGATATCTTCTTCAAACATAGCTCATTTTAAAGGTCATTCCCAGGCATTTCTTCTGGTGTGTAGCTCTTTCAAATTGGCCGTTACCATGGTTACGAATTTTTGGGAAAAAATCATGATATTCGAAAATCTGGGGTCTTATTTTTCTAACTTTGTCATTTTTAAAGCTAGAGAGGTCTAGTTTTTTGCATCAGGTAGCATTTAACAAGTACTGCAAGATTTTATTAAAAGTCTCGCGATATCTCGTATAATATCTCGTCAAACGAGATATTTCGAGATTTCAGTAATCTTGCCCTGGAGGTTACAGTTTTGCAGGAATCTTTTTGAAACTGACATATCGTAAGTCCTACACTATTATCTCGAAATCAATTTTTCATTTTTTTAATTCGGCCGCTAGGGGGCGCTGGGTGCAAACCTCTCCAACAAATCATGTTTTGGCAATATCTCCAAAACTGTGAGCCTCAATTACATAAACTATAGCTTATTTTCATCCTCTGAGTCTTTCTGAATCCTGGAGTAGTCATTTCGACTCAATCTTGAGTCACTTTGTCAGTGTGTCCGTCTGTTTCTCAGTTGTCCTCAAATCCGCTTGCTTGCCGGTTCTTGCGTCTCACATATAGCGTTCTACAGGACACAGTTTTGAAAGAATCCTTTTCAAACTATTAAATCTTATGTCTTACACTATTATCTCGAAACAGATTTTTCATTTTCCAGAATTGGCCGCTAGGGGGCGGTGCACTCAAACTTGCACAACATATCATTTTTTGGCCATATCTCCAAAACTATAAACCTAATTTACATAAACTATAGCTTATTTTCTTCCTCTGGGTCTTTCAAAAAACCTGGTGTATTCATTTGGTCTCAATCTTGAGTCACTTTGTCTGTGTGTCCGTCTGTTTCTCAGTTGTCCTCAAATCCGCTTCCTTGCCGGTTCTTGCGTCTCACATATAGCATTCTACAGGCCACAGTTTTGAAAGAATCCTTTTAAAACTATTACATCTTATGTCTTACACTAATATTTCGAAACCGATTTTTCCTTTTCCAGAATTGGCCGCTAGGGGGCGCTGCACCTGACCCTCACACACATATCATTATATTGGCCTTATCTCTAAAACCTAAAGACTCAATTACATAAACCATATCTTATGTTCTTCGTCTGAGTCTTTTCCATAACCTGGTTAAGTCATCTGGTCTCGGTCTTGTGTCACTTTGTCAGTATGTCCATATAAACTTTATAAACGGAGGGAAACCTGAATGCACAGAGTCATGCAGGAATGCACGATGACACGCGTTTTAGTAAGACAAAGACTCGTGTAGGTATGAGCGACAATCAGCGCAGTTTGCTCGTTTTGTGTAGGGTCCATCGGGCCAAATGCCAATTCAGGCCCGCAGCCGACGGGATGAATTAATTGGCGTAGCGGGGACCACGGCCATTTCCTGGTAAAAACTTGTGAATAAATATACCGGACGGGCTGACCATTTTCTCAGGGCCATAGGAATGTCACCATTCCAGTGTGCCCTCAGACCTGGTCAGACCTGGTCAGACCTGGTCAGACCTAAAACGCGTGCCTGCACATCTGTGCGCATGCAGGTGATTGCTGTCCAAAGTTTCAGTCGGTGTGTCCTTCAGGAAAGGACCCGAACCGTTTTTTTTTAATTGCTTGCCGGAAATCTTCCATTTCTGCAGGCAGGTTGGCCAGTCGCAAATGTCCGTTTATTGCTTGCCGGAAATATTCGATTTCTGCAAGCAGGTTGGTCAGTCGCGGATGTCTGTTTGTCCGTTTGTTGCTTGCCGGAAATCTTCGATTTCGGCAAGTTGGTTGGTCAGTTGCGTATAACTGTTTCTTGCTTGCCGGAAATCTTCGATTTAGGCAAGTTGGTTGGTCAGTTGCGTATGTCTGTTTGTTTGTTGCTTGCCGGAAATCTTCGATTTCGGCAAGTTGGTTGGTCAGTTGCGTATGTCTGTTTGTTTGTTGCTTGCCGGAAATCTTTGATTTCGGCAAGTTGGTTGGTCAGTTGCGTATGTCTGTTTGTTTGTTTGTTGCTTGCCGGAAATCTTCGATTTCGGCAAGCATGTTCGTCAGTTGCGTATGTCTGTTTGTCTGTTTCCCGTTTGTTTGTCACGACTCTCCAGGTCACACTTTTGCATCAATCAACTTGAAACTTACAGGCTTGATTGACAAACCGATTTCTAGGTGCCCTATTGTTTTTGGTCAACATTGCTCCAAGGTCAAGGGTCAAGGTCACGACAGGTATGGTTAACGGTTTTTGCACTATAACTTCGCCATAAATAGGCTTATCCACTTCTGCAATAGCTCATTTTTTTCGTCATCACCTGCCCTTTCTTTTGACATGTAGCTTACTTAAATTTGCCGTTACCATGGTTACATTTTTTGGGGAGGAATCATGGGATTTCGTGATATTTTTCAAATTTGCAGCAATCGTACTGATTCTGAGATATTTTATGTAACACAAGAATATCTCGAAATTGTTTTTTCAGATTTTGGAAATGGCCGCCAGGGGGCGTGGCAGATGAAAAAACATGAAAATTTTTTTTGGTGCTATACCTCCAGAACTATTAAACATTGGGCCATTTCCATCACAGCACCTTCAACTGGGGTCCAAGGGGTTAATTTTTGCGCATAGGTGCCAAAGTGCGCTATTGCCAGATTTCTCTATTTTTGGGGTAAAACTTTTGAATTTTGAAAATATGCAGTTTTCAGCTTCTAAATCTGTCAGTTTTTATGCTGGAGAGGTCAATTTTTTTTGCATCTTGTAGCCCTTGGTGAGTTCTCGGTGATCCAATCAAAAATCTTGCAAAATCTCGCACCGTTTCTCGTCAAACGAGAGTCTTCGAGATTTCATTAAATATGACCTACAGGTTGCATTTTTTTAACAATGGCTTTGAAATTGATATATTTTGTGTTATTTATAAATATCTCGAAATCAGTTTTTCATTTTTTGGAAATAGCCACCAGGGGGCGTGGTACCTGAAACACTGTAACATATCATTTTTCTGCAATATCTAAAATAATTTTAAACGTGGCACAATTTTTATCATTGTATCTTAAACTAGGAACATTGGCATATTCCTCCGCACATGTAGCTTTGTGCTGCCGTTACCATGGTTACCAAATTTGTGGGTTAAACCTGACGACCTGAAAATTACAGTTTTTGGCTTCTATCTCGGTTAATATTTATGTTTCAAGGGTCTAGTTTTTTGCATAAGGCTGCTTCCCCTTGGTTCTAAGTCATTCAATTGCAAGTCTCGTCAAATTTCGCTCGGTTTATCGTCAAACGAGAAAAAACGAGATTTCACGGAAATGCTTATAACTCGGCGACTTTTACAGCTACACAGGTCTAGTTTTCGGCATTTCATAACATATGACCAGCTTGACACGCCAGAAAAGAAATCAGGCCAAATCTCGCACCATATCTCGTCAAGCGAGAAAAAAACGAGATATCATGGAAATGCTTATAACTAGGCGACTTTTACAGCTACTCAGGTCTAGTTTTTGGCATTTGGTAATATTTGGCCAACTTGACATAGTAAAACTGCGATACTTGGCGAAATCTCGCACTATATCTGGTCAAATGTGGAAAAACGAGATTTCACAGAAATGCATATAAGTCGGCGACTTTCACGGCTAGACAGGTCTAGTTTTTGGCATTCATTAACATTTGGACGGCTTGACATGACAAACCTGCAAGACTGGCCAAATCTCGCACCATATCTCGTCAAACGATAAAAAAGGAGATTTCACAGAAATGCTAATAACTCGGCGACTTTTACAGCTAGACAGATGTAGTTTTCGCCATTTCATAACATTTAGAGAGTTTGATATGACAAATCTACAAGACTGGCCAAATCCTGCACCATATCTCGTCAAACGAGAAAACACGAGAGTACACGGAAATGCTTATAACTCGGCGACTTTAACAGCTAGACGGATCTAGTTTTCGCCATTTCGTAACGTTTGGCCGTCTTGACATAATAAAACTGCTCGTCTTGCCAAATCTCGTACTATATCTCGTCAAGCGAGAAAAAAAAACATGATTTCAAGTAAATGCTGATAACACGGCGACTTTTGCAGCTAGACAGGTCTAGATTCCGGCATTTTGTAATATTTGACAAACCTGACATGACAAAACTGGAAATCTCGCCAAAGCTCGCACCATTTCCCGTCAAACGAGAAAACACGAGATTTCATGCAAATGCTTATAACTCAGCGGCTTTTATAGCTAGACAGGTCTAGTTTTCGGCATTTCATATCATTTGGCCAGCTTGACATGACAAACCTGAAAACGTCTCACTGCTTCTTGTCAAACGAGATTAACGGGATTTCATGAAAAAATTTTGAACTTGGTCCCTTTTACACTAGAAAGATATGCAGCTGTTAAAGGTCAGCATGCATAAATAAACATATTATCCGTGTCTGCTGCCCCCACAATGTTGCTCATTCATATGACTCTTTCTACATGCACTCTCTGTCTATCTGTCTGTATCATTTCCATTTCCGGCAAGCGCGTGACCTCTGGTCATCTTGTCTGTTTGTCTGTCTGTCTGTCTGTCTGTCTGTGTACTCTCTACAGGCCACAATTTTCCAGCAATTGCTTTCAAACTTATACAGCTGGTAGAAAAGCAAAAGTCCTGGAGGCCTATTGTTTTTGGGCAATATAGGTCAAAGGTCAAGGTCAAGGTCATCAAAAGTATACAAAACGGTTTTTTCTTCATATCTTTGTTACTTTTAGGGATATCTTCTTCAAACATAGCTCATTTTAAAGGTCATTCCCAGGCATTTCTTCTGGTGTGTAGCTCTTTCAAATTGGCCGTTACCATGGTTACGAATTTTTGGGAAAAAATCATGATATTCGAAAATCTGGGGTCTTATTTTTCTAACTTTGTCATTTTTAAAGCTAGAGAGGTCTAGTTTTTTGCATCAGGTAGCATTTAACAAGTACTGCAAGATTTTATTAAAAGTCTCGCGATATCTCGTATAATATCTCGTCAAACGAGATATTTCGAGATTTCAGTAATCTTGCCCTGGAGGTTACAGTTTTGCAGGAATCTTTTTGAAACTGACATATCGTAAGTCCTACACTATTATCTCGAAATCAATTTTTCATTTTTTTAATTCGGCCGCTAGGGGGCGCTGGGTGCAAACCTCTCCAACAAATCATGTTTTGGCAATATCTCCAAAACTGTGAGCCTCAATTACATAAACTATAGCTTATTTTCATCCTCTGAGTCTTTCTGAATCCTGGAGTAGTCATTTCGACTCAATCTTGAGTCACTTTGTCAGTGTGTCCGTCTGTTTCTCAGTTGTCCTCAAATCCGCTTGCTTGCCGGTTCTTGCGTCTCACATATAGCGTTCTACAGGACACAGTTTTGAAAGAATCCTTTTCAAACTATTAAATCTTATGTCTTACACTATTATCTCGAAACAGATTTTTCATTTTCCAGAATTGGCCGCTAGGGGGCGGTGCACTCAAACTTGCACAACATATCATTTTTTGGCCATATCTCCAAAACTATAAACCTAATTTACATAAACTATAGCTTATTTTCTTCCTCTGGGTCTTTCAAAAAACCTGGTGTATTCATTTGGTCTCAATCTTGAGTCACTTTGTCTGTGTGTCCGTCTGTTTCTCAGTTGTCCTCAAATCCGCTTCCTTGCCGGTTCTTGCGTCTCACATATAGCATTCTACAGGCCACAGTTTTGAAAGAATCCTTTTAAAACTATTACATCTTATGTCTTACACTAATATTTCGAAACCGATTTTTCCTTTTCCAGAATTGGCCGCTAGGGGGCGCTGCACCTGACCCTCACACACATATCATTATATTGGCCTTATCTCTAAAACCTAAAGACTCAATTACATAAACCATATCTTATGTTCTTCGTCTGAGTCTTTTCCATAACCTGGTTAAGTCATCTGGTCTCGGTCTTGTGTCACTTTGTCAGTATGTCCATATAAACTTTATAAACGGAGGGAAACCTGAATGCACAGAGTCATGCAGGAATGCACGATGACACGCGTTTTAGTAAGACAAAGACTCGTGTAGGTATGAGCGACAATCAGCGCAGTTTGCTCGTTTTGTGTAGGGTCCATCGGGCCAAATGCCAATTCAGGCCCGCAGCCGACGGGATGAATTAATTGGCGTAGCGGGGACCACGGCCATTTCCTGGTAAAAACTTGTGAATAAATATACCGGACGGGCTGACCATTTTCTCAGGGCCATAGGAATGTCACCATTCCAGTGTGCCCTCAGACCTGGTCAGACCTGGTCAGACCTGGTCAGACCTAAAACGCGTGCCTGCACATCTGTGCGCATGCAGGTGATTGCTGTCCAAAGTTTCAGTCGGTGTGTCCTTCAGGAAAGGACCCGAACCGTTTTTTTTTAATTGCTTGCCGGAAATCTTCCATTTCTGCAGGCAGGTTGGCCAGTCGCAAATGTCCGTTTATTGCTTGCCGGAAATATTCGATTTCTGCAAGCAGGTTGGTCAGTCGCGGATGTCTGTTTGTCCGTTTGTTGCTTGCCGGAAATCTTCGATTTCGGCAAGTTGGTTGGTCAGTTGCGTATAACTGTTTCTTGCTTGCCGGAAATCTTCGATTTAGGCAAGTTGGTTGGTCAGTTGCGTATGTCTGTTTGTTTGTTGCTTGCCGGAAATCTTCGATTTCGGCAAGTTGGTTGGTCAGTTGCGTATGTCTGTTTGTTTGTTGCTTGCCGGAAATCTTTGATTTCGGCAAGTTGGTTGGTCAGTTGCGTATGTCTGTTTGTTTGTTTGTTGCTTGCCGGAAATCTTCGATTTCGGCAAGCATGTTCGTCAGTTGCGTATGTCTGTTTGTCTGTTTCCCGTTTGTTTGTCACGACTCTCCAGGTCACACTTTTGCATCAATCAACTTGAAACTTACAGGCTTGATTGACAAACCGATTTCTAGGTGCCCTATTGTTTTTGGTCAACATTGCTCCAAGGTCAAGGGTCAAGGTCACGACAGGTATGGTTAACGGTTTTTGCACTATAACTTCGCCATAAATAGGCTTATCCACTTCTGCAATAGCTCATTTTTTTCGTCATCACCTGCCCTTTCTTTTGACATGTAGCTTACTTAAATTTGCCGTTACCATGGTTACATTTTTTGGGGAGGAATCATGGGATTTCGTGATATTTTTCAAATTTGCAGCAATCGTACTGATTCTGAGATATTTTATGTAACACAAGAATATCTCGAAATTGTTTTTTCAGATTTTGGAAATGGCCGCCAGGGGGCGTGGCAGATGAAAAAACATGAAAATTTTTTTTGGTGCTATACCTCCAGAACTATTAAACATTGGGCCATTTCCATCACAGCACCTTCAACTGGGGTCCAAGGGGTTAATTTTTGCGCATAGGTGCCAAAGTGCGCTATTGCCAGATTTCTCTATTTTTGGGGTAAAACTTTTGAATTTTGAAAATATGCAGTTTTCAGCTTCTAAATCTGTCAGTTTTTATGCTGGAGAGGTCAATTTTTTTTGCATCTTGTAGCCCTTGGTGAGTTCTCGGTGATCCAATCAAAAATCTTGCAAAATCTCGCACCGTTTCTCGTCAAACGAGAGTCTTCGAGATTTCATTAAATATGACCTACAGGTTGCATTTTTTTAACAATGGCTTTGAAATTGATATATTTTGTGTTATTTATAAATATCTCGAAATCAGTTTTTCATTTTTTGGAAATAGCCACCAGGGGGCGTGGTACCTGAAACACTGTAACATATCATTTTTCTGCAATATCTAAAATAATTTTAAACGTGGCACAATTTTTATCATTGTATCTTAAACTAGGAACATTGGCATATTCCTCCGCACATGTAGCTTTGTGCTGCCGTTACCATGGTTACCAAATTTGTGGGTTAAACCTGACGACCTGAAAATTACAGTTTTTGGCTTCTATCTCGGTTAATATTTATGTTTCAAGGGTCTAGTTTTTTGCATAAGGCTGCTTCCCCTTGGTTCTAAGTCATTCAATTGCAAGTCTCGTCAAATTTCGCTCGGTTTATCGTCAAACGAGAAAAAACGAGATTTCACGGAAATGCTTATAACTCGGCGACTTTTACAGCTACACAGGTCTAGTTTTCGGCATTTCATAACATATGACCAGCTTGACACGCCAGAAAAGAAATCAGGCCAAATCTCGCACCATATCTCGTCAAGCGAGAAAAAAACGAGATATCATGGAAATGCTTATAACTAGGCGACTTTTACAGCTACTCAGGTCTAGTTTTTGGCATTTGGTAATATTTGGCCAACTTGACATAGTAAAACTGCGATACTTGGCGAAATCTCGCACTATATCTGGTCAAATGTGGAAAAACGAGATTTCACAGAAATGCATATAAGTCGGCGACTTTCACGGCTAGACAGGTCTAGTTTTTGGCATTCATTAACATTTGGACGGCTTGACATGACAAACCTGCAAGACTGGCCAAATCTCGCACCATATCTCGTCAAACGATAAAAAAGGAGATTTCACAGAAATGCTAATAACTCGGCGACTTTTACAGCTAGACAGATGTAGTTTTCGCCATTTCATAACATTTAGAGAGTTTGATATGACAAATCTACAAGACTGGCCAAATCCTGCACCATATCTCGTCAAACGAGAAAACACGAGAGTACACGGAAATGCTTATAACTCGGCGACTTTAACAGCTAGACGGATCTAGTTTTCGCCATTTCGTAACGTTTGGCCGTCTTGACATAATAAAACTGCTCGTCTTGCCAAATCTCGTACTATATCTCGTCAAGCGAGTAAAAAAAACATGATTTCAAGTAAATGCTGATAACACGGCGACTTTTGCAGCTAGACAGGTCTAGATTCCGGCATTTTGTAATATTTGACAAACCTGACATGACAAAACTGGAAATCTCGCCAAAGCTCGCACCATTTCCCGTCAAACGAGAAAACACGAGATTTCATGCAAATGCTTATAACTCAGCGGCTTTTATAGCTAGACAGGTCTAGTTTTCGGCATTTCATATCATTTGGCCAGCTTGACATGACAAACCTGAAAACGTCTCACTGCTTCTTGTCAAACGAGATTAACGGGATTTCATGAAAAAATTTTGAACTTGGTCCCTTTTACACTAGAAAGATATGCAGCTGTTAAAGGTCAGCATGCATAAATAAACATATTATCCGTGTCTGCTGCCCCCACAATGTTGCTCATTCATATGACTCTTTCTACATGCACTCTCTGTCTATCTGTCTGTATCATTTCCATTTCCGGCAAGCGCGTGACCTCTGGTCATCTTGTCTGTTTGTCTGTCTGTCTGTCTGTCTGTCTGTGTACTCTCTACAGGCCACAATTTTCCAGCAATTGCTTTCAAACTTATACAGCTGGTAGAAAAGCAAAAGTCCTGGAGGCCTATTGTTTTTGGGCAATATAGGTCAAAGGTCAAGGTCAAGGTCATCAAAAGTATACAAAACGGTTTTTTCTTCATATCTTTGTTACTTTTAGGGATATCTTCTTCAAACATAGCTCATTTTAAAGGTCATTCCCAGGCATTTCTTCTGGTGTGTAGCTCTTTCAAATTGGCCGTTACCATGGTTACGAATTTTTGGGAAAAAATCATGATATTCGAAAATCTGGGGTCTTATTTTTCTAACTTTGTCATTTTTAAAGCTAGAGAGGTCTAGTTTTTTGCATCAGGTAGCATTTAACAAGTACTGCAAGATTTTATTAAAAGTCTCGCGATATCTCGTATAATATCTCGTCAAACGAGATATTTCGAGATTTCAGTAATCTTGCCCTGGAGGTTACAGTTTTGCAGGAATCTTTTTGAAACTGACATATCGTAAGTCCTACACTATTATCTCGAAATCAATTTTTCATTTTTTTAATTCGGCCGCTAGGGGGCGCTGGGTGCAAACCTCTCCAACAAATCATGTTTTGGCAATATCTCCAAAACTGTGAGCCTCAATTACATAAACTATAGCTTATTTTCATCCTCTGAGTCTTTCTGAATCCTGGAGTAGTCATTTCGACTCAATCTTGAGTCACTTTGTCAGTGTGTCCGTCTGTTTCTCAGTTGTCCTCAAATCCGCTTGCTTGCCGGTTCTTGCGTCTCACATATAGCGTTCTACAGGACACAGTTTTGAAAGAATCCTTTTCAAACTATTAAATCTTATGTCTTACACTATTATCTCGAAACAGATTTTTCATTTTCCAGAATTGGCCGCTAGGGGGCGGTGCACTCAAACTTGCACAACATATCATTTTTTGGCCATATCTCCAAAACTATAAACCTAATTTACATAAACTATAGCTTATTTTCTTCCTCTGGGTCTTTCAAAAAACCTGGTGTATTCATTTGGTCTCAATCTTGAGTCACTTTGTCTGTGTGTCCGTCTGTTTCTCAGTTGTCCTCAAATCCGCTTCCTTGCCGGTTCTTGCGTCTCACATATAGCATTCTACAGGCCACAGTTTTGAAAGAATCCTTTTAAAACTATTACATCTTATGTCTTACACTAATATTTCGAAACCGATTTTTCCTTTTCCAGAATTGGCCGCTAGGGGGCGCTGCACCTGACCCTCACACACATATCATTATATTGGCCTTATCTCTAAAACCTAAAGACTCAATTACATAAACCATATCTTATGTTCTTCGTCTGAGTCTTTTCCATAACCTGGTTAAGTCATCTGGTCTCGGTCTTGTGTCACTTTGTCAGTATGTCCATATAAACTTTATAAACGGAGGGAAACCTGAATGCACAGAGTCATGCAGGAATGCACGATGACACGCGTTTTAGTAAGACAAAGACTCGTGTAGGTATGAGCGACAATCAGCGCAGTTTGCTCGTTTTGTGTAGGGTCCATCGGGCCAAATGCCAATTCAGGCCCGCAGCCGACGGGATGAATTAATTGGCGTAGCGGGGACCACGGCCATTTCCTGGTAAAAACTTGTGAATAAATATACCGGACGGGCTGACCATTTTCTCAGGGCCATAGGAATGTCACCATTCCAGTGTGCCCTCAGACCTGGTCAGACCTGGTCAGACCTGGTCAGACCTAAAACGCGTGCCTGCACATCTGTGCGCATGCAGGTGATTGCTGTCCAAAGTTTCAGTCGGTGTGTCCTTCAGGAAAGGACCCGAACCGTTTTTTTTTAATTGCTTGCCGGAAATCTTCCATTTCTGCAGGCAGGTTGGCCAGTCGCAAATGTCCGTTTATTGCTTGCCGGAAATATTCGATTTCTGCAAGCAGGTTGGTCAGTCGCGGATGTCTGTTTGTCCGTTTGTTGCTTGCCGGAAATCTTCGATTTCGGCAAGTTGGTTGGTCAGTTGCGTATAACTGTTTCTTGCTTGCCGGAAATCTTCGATTTAGGCAAGTTGGTTGGTCAGTTGCGTATGTCTGTTTGTTTGTTGCTTGCCGGAAATCTTCGATTTCGGCAAGTTGGTTGGTCAGTTGCGTATGTCTGTTTGTTTGTTGCTTGCCGGAAATCTTTGATTTCGGCAAGTTGGTTGGTCAGTTGCGTATGTCTGTTTGTTTGTTTGTTGCTTGCCGGAAATCTTCGATTTCGGCAAGCATGTTCGTCAGTTGCGTATGTCTGTTTGTCTGTTTCCCGTTTGTTTGTCACGACTCTCCAGGTCACACTTTTGCATCAATCAACTTGAAACTTACAGGCTTGATTGACAAACCGATTTCTAGGTGCCCTATTGTTTTTGGTCAACATTGCTCCAAGGTCAAGGGTCAAGGTCACGACAGGTATGGTTAACGGTTTTTGCACTATAACTTCGCCATAAATAGGCTTATCCACTTCTGCAATAGCTCATTTTTTTCGTCATCACCTGCCCTTTCTTTTGACATGTAGCTTACTTAAATTTGCCGTTACCATGGTTACATTTTTTGGGGAGGAATCATGGGATTTCGTGATATTTTTCAAATTTGCAGCAATCGTACTGATTCTGAGATATTTTATGTAACACAAGAATATCTCGAAATTGTTTTTTCAGATTTTGGAAATGGCCGCCAGGGGGCGTGGCAGATGAAAAAACATGAAAATTTTTTTTGGTGCTATACCTCCAGAACTATTAAACATTGGGCCATTTCCATCACAGCACCTTCAACTGGGGTCCAAGGGGTTAATTTTTGCGCATAGGTGCCAAAGTGCGCTATTGCCAGATTTCTCTATTTTTGGGGTAAAACTTTTGAATTTTGAAAATATGCAGTTTTCAGCTTCTAAATCTGTCAGTTTTTATGCTGGAGAGGTCAATTTTTTTTGCATCTTGTAGCCCTTGGTGAGTTCTCGGTGATCCAATCAAAAATCTTGCAAAATCTCGCACCGTTTCTCGTCAAACGAGAGTCTTCGAGATTTCATTAAATATGACCTACAGGTTGCATTTTTTTAACAATGGCTTTGAAATTGATATATTTTGTGTTATTTATAAATATCTCGAAATCAGTTTTTCATTTTTTGGAAATAGCCACCAGGGGGCGTGGTACCTGAAACACTGTAACATATCATTTTTCTGCAATATCTAAAATAATTTTAAACGTGGCACAATTTTTATCATTGTATCTTAAACTAGGAACATTGGCATATTCCTCCGCACATGTAGCTTTGTGCTGCCGTTACCATGGTTACCAAATTTGTGGGTTAAACCTGACGACCTGAAAATTACAGTTTTTGGCTTCTATCTCGGTTAATATTTATGTTTCAAGGGTCTAGTTTTTTGCATAAGGCTGCTTCCCCTTGGTTCTAAGTCATTCAATTGCAAGTCTCGTCAAATTTCGCTCGGTTTATCGTCAAACGAGAAAAAACGAGATTTCACGGAAATGCTTATAACTCGGCGACTTTTACAGCTACACAGGTCTAGTTTTCGGCATTTCATAACATATGACCAGCTTGACACGCCAGAAAAGAAATCAGGCCAAATCTCGCACCATATCTCGTCAAGCGAGAAAAAAACGAGATATCATGGAAATGCTTATAACTAGGCGACTTTTACAGCTACTCAGGTCTAGTTTTTGGCATTTGGTAATATTTGGCCAACTTGACATAGTAAAACTGCGATACTTGGCGAAATCTCGCACTATATCTGGTCAAATGTGGAAAAACGAGATTTCACAGAAATGCATATAAGTCGGCGACTTTCACGGCTAGACAGGTCTAGTTTTTGGCATTCATTAACATTTGGACGGCTTGACATGACAAACCTGCAAGACTGGCCAAATCTCGCACCATATCTCGTCAAACGATAAAAAAGGAGATTTCACAGAAATGCTAATAACTCGGCGACTTTTACAGCTAGACAGATGTAGTTTTCGCCATTTCATAACATTTAGAGAGTTTGATATGACAAATCTACAAGACTGGCCAAATCCTGCACCATATCTCGTCAAACGAGAAAACACGAGAGTACACGGAAATGCTTATAACTCGGCGACTTTAACAGCTAGACGGATCTAGTTTTCGCCATTTCGTAACGTTTGGCCGTCTTGACATAATAAAACTGCTCGTCTTGCCAAATCTCGTACTATATCTCGTCAAGCGAGAAAAAAAAACATGATTTCAAGTAAATGCTGATAACACGGCGACTTTTGCAGCTAGACAGGTCTAGATTCCGGCATTTTGTAATATTTGACAAACCTGACATGACAAAACTGGAAATCTCGCCAAAGCTCGCACCATTTCCCGTCAAACGAGAAAACACGAGATTTCATGCAAATGCTTATAACTCAGCGGCTTTTATAGCTAGACAGGTCTAGTTTTCGGCATTTCATATCATTTGGCCAGCTTGACATGACAAACCTGAAAACGTCTCACTGCTTCTTGTCAAACGAGATTAACGGGATTTCATGAAAAAATTTTGAACTTGGTCCCTTTTACACTAGAAAGATATGCAGCTGTTAAAGGTCAGCATGCATAAATAAACATATTATCCGTGTCTGCTGCCCCCACAATGTTGCTCATTCATATGACTCTTTCTACATGCACTCTCTGTCTATCTGTCTGTATCATTTCCATTTCCGGCAAGCGCGTGACCTCTGGTCATCTTGTCTGTTTGTCTGTCTGTCTGTCTGTCTGTCTGTGTACTCTCTACAGGCCACAATTTTCCAGCAATTGCTTTCAAACTTATACAGCTGGTAGAAAAGCAAAAGTCCTGGAGGCCTATTGTTTTTGGGCAATATAGGTCAAAGGTCAAGGTCAAGGTCATCAAAAGTATACAAAACGGTTTTTTCTTCATATCTTTGTTACTTTTAGGGATATCTTCTTCAAACATAGCTCATTTTAAAGGTCATTCCCAGGCATTTCTTCTGGTGTGTAGCTCTTTCAAATTGGCCGTTACCATGGTTACGAATTTTTGGGAAAAAATCATGATATTCGAAAATCTG
The DNA here is from genome assembly GCA_026874595.1 of Sipunculus nudus. Classification (NCBI taxonomy): domain Eukaryota; kingdom Metazoa; phylum Annelida; class Sipuncula; order Golfingiida; family Sipunculidae; genus Sipunculus; species Sipunculus nudus. The sequence continues at coordinate 46,686 of JAPPUL010000028.1, forward strand.
GGGTCTTATTTTTCTAACTTTGTCATTTTTAAAGCTAGAGAGGTCTAGTTTTTTGCATCAGGTAGCATTTAACAAGTACTGCAAGATTTTATTAAAAGTCTCGCGATATCTCGTATAATATCTCGTCAAACGAGATATTTCGAGATTTCAGTAATCTTGCCCTGGAGGTTACAGTTTTGCAGGAATCTTTTTGAAACTGACATATCGTAAGTCCTACACTATTATCTCGAAATCAATTTTTCATTTTTTTAATTCGGCCGCTAGGGGGCGCTGGGTGCAAACCTCTCCAACAAATCATGTTTTGGCAATATCTCCAAAACTGTGAGCCTCAATTACATAAACTATAGCTTATTTTCATCCTCTGAGTCTTTCTGAATCCTGGAGTAGTCATTTCGACTCAATCTTGAGTCACTTTGTCAGTGTGTCCGTCTGTTTCTCAGTTGTCCTCAAATCCGCTTGCTTGCCGGTTCTTGCGTCTCACATATAGCGTTCTACAGGACACAGTTTTGAAAGAATCCTTTTCAAACTATTAAATCTTATGTCTTACACTATTATCTCGAAACAGATTTTTCATTTTCCAGAATTGGCCGCTAGGGGGCGGTGCACTCAAACTTGCACAACATATCATTTTTTGGCCATATCTCCAAAACTATAAACCTAATTTACATAAACTATAGCTTATTTTCTTCCTCTGGGTCTTTCAAAAAACCTGGTGTATTCATTTGGTCTCAATCTTGAGTCACTTTGTCTGTGTGTCCGTCTGTTTCTCAGTTGTCCTCAAATCCGCTTCCTTGCCGGTTCTTGCGTCTCACATATAGCATTCTACAGGCCACAGTTTTGAAAGAATCCTTTTAAAACTATTACATCTTATGTCTTACACTAATATTTCGAAACCGATTTTTCCTTTTCCAGAATTGGCCGCTAGGGGGCGCTGCACCTGACCCTCACACACATATCATTATATTGGCCTTATCTCTAAAACCTAAAGACTCAATTACATAAACCATATCTTATGTTCTTCGTCTGAGTCTTTTCCATAACCTGGTTAAGTCATCTGGTCTCGGTCTTGTGTCACTTTGTCAGTATGTCCATATAAACTTTATAAACGGAGGGAAACCTGAATGCACAGAGTCATGCAGGAATGCACGATGACACGCGTTTTAGTAAGACAAAGACTCGTGTAGGTATGAGCGACAATCAGCGCAGTTTGCTCGTTTTGTGTAGGGTCCATCGGGCCAAATGCCAATTCAGGCCCGCAGCCGACGGGATGAATTAATTGGCGTAGCGGGGACCACGGCCATTTCCTGGTAAAAACTTGTGAATAAATATACCGGACGGGCTGACCATTTTCTCAGGGCCATAGGAATGTCACCATTCCAGTGTGCCCTCAGACCTGGTCAGACCTGGTCAGACCTGGTCAGACCTAAAACGCGTGCCTGCACATCTGTGCGCATGCAGGTGATTGCTGTCCAAAGTTTCAGTCGGTGTGTCCTTCAGGAAAGGACCCGAACCGTTTTTTTTTAATTGCTTGCCGGAAATCTTCCATTTCTGCAGGCAGGTTGGCCAGTCGCAAATGTCCGTTTATTGCTTGCCGGAAATATTCGATTTCTGCAAGCAGGTTGGTCAGTCGCGGATGTCTGTTTGTCCGTTTGTTGCTTGCCGGAAATCTTCGATTTCGGCAAGTTGGTTGGTCAGTTGCGTATAACTGTTTCTTGCTTGCCGGAAATCTTCGATTTAGGCAAGTTGGTTGGTCAGTTGCGTATGTCTGTTTGTTTGTTGCTTGCCGGAAATCTTCGATTTCGGCAAGTTGGTTGGTCAGTTGCGTATGTCTGTTTGTTTGTTGCTTGCCGGAAATCTTTGATTTCGGCAAGTTGGTTGGTCAGTTGCGTATGTCTGTTTGTTTGTTTGTTGCTTGCCGGAAATCTTCGATTTCGGCAAGCATGTTCGTCAGTTGCGTATGTCTGTTTGTCTGTTTCCCGTTTGTTTGTCACGACTCTCCAGGTCACACTTTTGCATCAATCAACTTGAAACTTACAGGCTTGATTGACAAACCGATTTCTAGGTGCCCTATTGTTTTTGGTCAACATTGCTCCAAGGTCAAGGGTCAAGGTCACGACAGGTATGGTTAACGGTTTTTGCACTATAACTTCGCCATAAATAGGCTTATCCACTTCTGCAATAGCTCATTTTTTTCGTCATCACCTGCCCTTTCTTTTGACATGTAGCTTACTTAAATTTGCCGTTACCATGGTTACATTTTTTGGGGAGGAATCATGGGATTTCGTGATATTTTTCAAATTTGCAGCAATCGTACTGATTCTGAGATATTTTATGTAACACAAGAATATCTCGAAATTGTTTTTTCAGATTTTGGAAATGGCCGCCAGGGGGCGTGGCAGATGAAAAAACATGAAAATTTTTTTTGGTGCTATACCTCCAGAACTATTAAACATTGGGCCATTTCCATCACAGCACCTTCAACTGGGGTCCAAGGGGTTAATTTTTGCGCATAGGTGCCAAAGTGCGCTATTGCCAGATTTCTCTATTTTTGGGGTAAAACTTTTGAATTTTGAAAATATGCAGTTTTCAGCTTCTAAATCTGTCAGTTTTTATGCTGGAGAGGTCAATTTTTTTTGCATCTTGTAGCCCTTGGTGAGTTCTCGGTGATCCAATCAAAAATCTTGCAAAATCTCGCACCGTTTCTCGTCAAACGAGAGTCTTCGAGATTTCATTAAATATGACCTACAGGTTGCATTTTTTTAACAATGGCTTTGAAATTGATATATTTTGTGTTATTTATAAATATCTCGAAATCAGTTTTTCATTTTTTGGAAATAGCCACCAGGGGGCGTGGTACCTGAAACACTGTAACATATCATTTTTCTGCAATATCTAAAATAATTTTAAACGTGGCACAATTTTTATCATTGTATCTTAAACTAGGAACATTGGCATATTCCTCCGCACATGTAGCTTTGTGCTGCCGTTACCATGGTTACCAAATTTGTGGGTTAAACCTGACGACCTGAAAATTACAGTTTTTGGCTTCTATCTCGGTTAATATTTATGTTTCAAGGGTCTAGTTTTTTGCATAAGGCTGCTTCCCCTTGGTTCTAAGTCATTCAATTGCAAGTCTCGTCAAATTTCGCTCGGTTTATCGTCAAACGAGAAAAAACGAGATTTCACGGAAATGCTTATAACTCGGCGACTTTTACAGCTACACAGGTCTAGTTTTCGGCATTTCATAACATATGACCAGCTTGACACGCCAGAAAAGAAATCAGGCCAAATCTCGCACCATATCTCGTCAAGCGAGAAAAAAACGAGATATCATGGAAATGCTTATAACTAGGCGACTTTTACAGCTACTCAGGTCTAGTTTTTGGCATTTGGTAATATTTGGCCAACTTGACATAGTAAAACTGCGATACTTGGCGAAATCTCGCACTATATCTGGTCAAATGTGGAAAAACGAGATTTCACAGAAATGCATATAAGTCGGCGACTTTCACGGCTAGACAGGTCTAGTTTTTGGCATTCATTAACATTTGGACGGCTTGACATGACAAACCTGCAAGACTGGCCAAATCTCGCACCATATCTCGTCAAACGATAAAAAAGGAGATTTCACAGAAATGCTAATAACTCGGCGACTTTTACAGCTAGACAGATGTAGTTTTCGCCATTTCATAACATTTAGAGAGTTTGATATGACAAATCTACAAGACTGGCCAAATCCTGCACCATATCTCGTCAAACGAGAAAACACGAGAGTACACGGAAATGCTTATAACTCGGCGACTTTAACAGCTAGACGGATCTAGTTTTCGCCATTTCGTAACGTTTGGCCGTCTTGACATAATAAAACTGCTCGTCTTGCCAAATCTCGTACTATATCTCGTCAAGCGAGAAAAAAAAACATGATTTCAAGTAAATGCTGATAACACGGCGACTTTTGCAGCTAGACAGGTCTAGATTCCGGCATTTTGTAATATTTGACAAACCTGACATGACAAAACTGGAAATCTCGCCAAAGCTCGCACCATTTCCCGTCAAACGAGAAAACACGAGATTTCATGCAAATGCTTATAACTCAGCGGCTTTTATAGCTAGACAGGTCTAGTTTTCGGCATTTCATATCATTTGGCCAGCTTGACATGACAAACCTGAAAACGTCTCACTGCTTCTTGTCAAACGAGATTAACGGGATTTCATGAAAAAATTTTGAACTTGGTCCCTTTTACACTAGAAAGATATGCAGCTGTTAAAGGTCAGCATGCATAAATAAACATATTATCCGTGTCTGCTGCCCCCACAATGTTGCTCATTCATATGACTCTTTCTACATGCACTCTCTGTCTATCTGTCTGTATCATTTCCATTTCCGGCAAGCGCGTGACCTCTGGTCATCTTGTCTGTTTGTCTGTCTGTCTGTCTGTCTGTCTGTGTACTCTCTACAGGCCACAATTTTCCAGCAATTGCTTTCAAACTTATACAGCTGGTAGAAAAGCAAAAGTCCTGGAGGCCTATTGTTTTTGGGCAATATAGGTCAAAGGTCAAGGTCAAGGTCATCAAAAGTATACAAAACGGTTTTTTCTTCATATCTTTGTTACTTTTAGGGATATCTTCTTCAAACATAGCTCATTTTAAAGGTCATTCCCAGGCATTTCTTCTGGTGTGTAGCTCTTTCAAATTGGCCGTTACCATGGTTACGAATTTTTGGGAAAAAATCATGATATTCGAAAATCTGGGGTCTTATTTTTCTAACTTTGTCATTTTTAAAGCTAGAGAGGTCTAGTTTTTTGCATCAGGTAGCATTTAACAAGTACTGCAAGATTTTATTAAAAGTCTCGCGATATCTCGTATAATATCTCGTCAAACGAGATATTTCGAGATTTCAGTAATCTTGCCCTGGAGGTTACAGTTTTGCAGGAATCTTTTTGAAACTGACATATCGTAAGTCCTACACTATTATCTCGAAATCAATTTTTCATTTTTTTAATTCGGCCGCTAGGGGGCGCTGGGTGCAAACCTCTCCAACAAATCATGTTTTGGCAATATCTCCAAAACTGTGAGCCTCAATTACATAAACTATAGCTTATTTTCATCCTCTGAGTCTTTCTGAATCCTGGAGTAGTCATTTCGACTCAATCTTGAGTCACTTTGTCAGTGTGTCCGTCTGTTTCTCAGTTGTCCTCAAATCCGCTTGCTTGCCGGTTCTTGCGTCTCACATATAGCGTTCTACAGGACACAGTTTTGAAAGAATCCTTTTCAAACTATTAAATCTTATGTCTTACACTATTATCTCGAAACAGATTTTTCATTTTCCAGAATTGGCCGCTAGGGGGCGGTGCACTCAAACTTGCACAACATATCATTTTTTGGCCATATCTCCAAAACTATAAACCTAATTTACATAAACTATAGCTTATTTTCTTCCTCTGGGTCTTTCAAAAAACCTGGTGTATTCATTTGGTCTCAATCTTGAGTCACTTTGTCTGTGTGTCCGTCTGTTTCTCAGTTGTCCTCAAATCCGCTTCCTTGCCGGTTCTTGCGTCTCACATATAGCATTCTACAGGCCACAGTTTTGAAAGAATCCTTTTAAAACTATTACATCTTATGTCTTACACTAATATTTCGAAACCGATTTTTCCTTTTCCAGAATTGGCCGCTAGGGGGCGCTGCACCTGACCCTCACACACATATCATTATATTGGCCTTATCTCTAAAACCTAAAGACTCAATTACATAAACCATATCTTATGTTCTTCGTCTGAGTCTTTTCCATAACCTGGTTAAGTCATCTGGTCTCGGTCTTGTGTCACTTTGTCAGTATGTCCATATAAACTTTATAAACGGAGGGAAACCTGAATGCACAGAGTCATGCAGGAATGCACGATGACACGCGTTTTAGTAAGACAAAGACTCGTGTAGGTATGAGCGACAATCAGCGCAGTTTGCTCGTTTTGTGTAGGGTCCATCGGGCCAAATGCCAATTCAGGCCCGCAGCCGACGGGATGAATTAATTGGCGTAGCGGGGACCACGGCCATTTCCTGGTAAAAACTTGTGAATAAATATACCGGACGGGCTGACCATTTTCTCAGGGCCATAGGAATGTCACCATTCCAGTGTGCCCTCAGACCTGGTCAGACCTGGTCAGACCTGGTCAGACCTAAAACGCGTGCCTGCACATCTGTGCGCATGCAGGTGATTGCTGTCCAAAGTTTCAGTCGGTGTGTCCTTCAGGAAAGGACCCGAACCGTTTTTTTTTAATTGCTTGCCGGAAATCTTCCATTTCTGCAGGCAGGTTGGCCAGTCGCAAATGTCCGTTTATTGCTTGCCGGAAATATTCGATTTCTGCAAGCAGGTTGGTCAGTCGCGGATGTCTGTTTGTCCGTTTGTTGCTTGCCGGAAATCTTCGATTTCGGCAAGTTGGTTGGTCAGTTGCGTATAACTGTTTCTTGCTTGCCGGAAATCTTCGATTTAGGCAAGTTGGTTGGTCAGTTGCGTATGTCTGTTTGTTTGTTGCTTGCCGGAAATCTTCGATTTCGGCAAGTTGGTTGGTCAGTTGCGTATGTCTGTTTGTTTGTTGCTTGCCGGAAATCTTTGATTTCGGCAAGTTGGTTGGTCAGTTGCGTATGTCTGTTTGTTTGTTTGTTGCTTGCCGGAAATCTTCGATTTCGGCAAGCATGTTCGTCAGTTGCGTATGTCTGTTTGTCTGTTTCCCGTTTGTTTGTCACGACTCTCCAGGTCACACTTTTGCATCAATCAACTTGAAACTTACAGGCTTGATTGACAAACCGATTTCTAGGTGCCCTATTGTTTTTGGTCAACATTGCTCCAAGGTCAAGGGTCAAGGTCACGACAGGTATGGTTAACGGTTTTTGCACTATAACTTCGCCATAAATAGGCTTATCCACTTCTGCAATAGCTCATTTTTTTCGTCATCACCTGCCCTTTCTTTTGACATGTAGCTTACTTAAATTTGCCGTTACCATGGTTACATTTTTTGGGGAGGAATCATGGGATTTCGTGATATTTTTCAAATTTGCAGCAATCGTACTGATTCTGAGATATTTTATGTAACACAAGAATATCTCGAAATTGTTTTTTCAGATTTTGGAAATGGCCGCCAGGGGGCGTGGCAGATGAAAAAACATGAAAATTTTTTTTGGTGCTATACCTCCAGAACTATTAAACATTGGGCCATTTCCATCACAGCACCTTCAACTGGGGTCCAAGGGGTTAATTTTTGCGCATAGGTGCCAAAGTGCGCTATTGCCAGATTTCTCTATTTTTGGGGTAAAACTTTTGAATTTTGAAAATATGCAGTTTTCAGCTTCTAAATCTGTCAGTTTTTATGCTGGAGAGGTCAATTTTTTTTGCATCTTGTAGCCCTTGGTGAGTTCTCGGTGATCCAATCAAAAAATCTTGCAAAATCTCGCACCGTTTCTCGTCAAACGAGAGTCTTCGAGATTTCATTAAATATGACCTACAGGTTGCATTTTTTTAACAATGGCTTTGAAATTGATATATTTTGTGTTATTTATAAATATCTCGAAATCAGTTTTTCATTTTTTGGAAATAGCCACCAGGGGGCGTGGTACCTGAAACACTGTAACATATCATTTTTCTGCAATATCTAAAATAATTTTAAACGTGGCACAATTTTTATCATTGTATCTTAAACTAGGAACATTGGCATATTCCTCCGCACATGTAGCTTTGTGCTGCCGTTACCATGGTTACCAAATTTGTGGGTTAAACCTGACGACCCTGAAAATTACAGTTTTTGGCTTCTATCTCGGTTAATATTTATGTTTCAAGGGTCTAGTTTTTTGCATAAGGCTGCTTCCCCTTGGTTCTAAGTCATTCAATTGCAAGTCTCGTCAAATTTCGCTCGGTTTATCGTCAAACGAGAAAAAACGAGATTTCACGGAAATGCTTATAACTCGGCGACTTTTACAGCTACACAGGTCTAGTTTTCGGCATTTCATAACATATGACCAGCTTGACACGCCAGAAAAGAAATCAGGCCAAATCTCGCACCATATCTCGTCAAGCGAGAAAAAAACGAGATATCATGGAAATGCTTATAACTAGGCGACTTTTACAGCTACTCAGGTCTAGTTTTTGGCATTTGGTAATATTTGGCCAACTTGACATAGTAAAACTGCGATACTTGGCGAAATCTCGCACTATATCTGGTCAAATGTGGAAAAACGAGATTTCACAGAAATGCATATAAGTCGGCGACTTTCACGGCTAGACAGGTCTAGTTTTTGGCATTCATTAACATTTGGACGGCTTGACATGACAAACCTGCAAGACTGGCCAAATCTCGCACCATATCTCGTCAAACGATAAAAAGGAGATTTCACAGAAATGCTAATAACTCGGCGACTTTTACAGCTAGACAGATGTAGTTTTCGCCATTTCATAACATTTAGAGAGTTTGATATGACAAATCTACAAGACTGGCCAAATCCTGCACCATATCTCGTCAAACGAGAAAACACGAGAGTACACGGAAATGCTTATAACTCGGCGACTTTAACAGCTAGACGGATCTAGTTTTCGCCATTTCGTAACGTTTGGCCGTCTTGACATAATAAAACTGCTCGTCTTGCCAAATCTCGTACTATATCTCGTCAAGCGAGAAAAAAAAACATGATTTCAAGTAAATGCTGATAACACGGCGACTTTTGCAGCTAGACAGGTCTAGATTCCGGCATTTTGTAATATTTGACAAACCTGACATGACAAAACTGGAAATCTCGCCAAAGCTCGCACCATTTCCCGTCAAACGAGAAAACACGAGATTTCATGCAAATGCTTATAACTCAGCGGCTTTTATAGCTAGACAGGTCTAGTTTTCGGCATTTCATATCATTTGGCCAGCTTGACATGACAAACCTGAAAACGTCTCACTGCTTCTTGTCAAACGAGATTAACGGGATTTCATGAAAAAATTTTGAACTTGGTCCCTTTTACACTAGAAAGATATGCAGCTGTTAAAGGTCAGCATGCATAAATAAACATATTATCCGTGTCTGCTGCCCCCCACAATGTTGCTCATTCATATGACTCTTTCTACATGCACTCTCTGTCTATCTGTCTGTATCATTTCCATTTCCGGCAAGCGCGTGACCTCTGGTCATCTTGTCTGTTTGTCTGTCTGTCTGTCTGTCTGTCTGTGTACTCTCTACAGGCCACAATTTTCCAGCAATTGCTTTCAAACTTATACAGCTGGTAGAAAAGCAAAAGTCCTGGAGGCCTATTGTTTTTGGGCAATATAGGTCAAAGGTCAAGGTCAAGGTCATCAAAAGTATACAAAACGGTTTTTTCTTCATATCTTTGTTACTTTTAGGGATATCTTCTTCAAACATAGCTCATTTTAAAGGTCATTCCCAGGCATTTCTTCTGGTGTGTAGCTCTTTCAAATTGGCCGTTACCATGGTTACGAATTTTTGGGAAAAAATC